>OZ038388.1:3640934-4090934 GCA_964036045.1 Eutreptiella sp. 'Long Island Sound 2002'
GTGCAGCATTGTATGCCTCTTGCCTTTTCTTCCCAGTCCATCTATCTCGAAAATAGAGCATTGCGGTCATAACTTGTCACGTTTTGTGCGCGGGCACTGTTGGACAGGGGAGCCAAAGAACACACTGATGGGACGCTGCGACATGATATCTGCAACACAGGGAATCATGGATATGAGTGGGGGACCAAAGAACCCTGCTATAGGTGCCCTGAAGGCGCGGGAGAAAAAAAAATTGCCCAGACAAAAAAATTCCCAAAACCCTGATTCTTACGCGATTTAGAGCGAGGGGTGAGGGTTCCAGGGAGGGGGGGAAGGGGCCAGGGGCGAGCCCCCCCATGACGAAATGAAAATCAAAGCAACGCCCGGGGGGGGGGGGGGGATACCATGGTCCAGACACAGAACGCATATGACGCACGTCCCGACCCCCGTGTGGGGCAAGGGGGGGCCAAAATGTGGGAGAGACATATCGCGGCTCACAAATGCAGCACACATGTTGGGGGGTGAGGGTAAAATCTAATTAAGGTGAGCGAAGCGAAGGTGTGGGTGGAACCTTTGGTAGGCTTACCTTGTTTAATGCAGCCTACCACGCGTGTGTGTGCGTATGTGCGCGCGTGTGTATGTGTGTGTATGTGTGTGTGTGTGTGTGTGTGTGTGTGTGTGTGTGTGTGTGTGTGTGTGTGTGTGTGTGTGTGTGTGTTTGTGTTGTGTGTGTGTGTGTGTGTGTGTGTGTGTGTGTGTTGTGTGTGTGTGTGTGTGTGTGTGTGTGTGTGTGTGTTTGTGTTGTGTGTGTGTGTGTGTGTTTGTGTTGTGTGTGTGTGTGTGTGTGTGCAAGACACAACGTCAGAGCAAGAACCTACTGCACATCAGCTTCTTGGCCTGTTGTCTGCATGCATGCAGCACGGCATCAAGAGAGTGCTGTGGGTGACTAGATCGCCCAACGTCCTTCATGAGAAAATGCAGTACCGGCATGGCCATAAAGAGCTCTCGGCCGCTTGCTGTTGGGGGAGGGGGGGGATGGGGGGCAGAGGGCCACACCGGCTTGGCGCATGGATATCCGTGTTCTTGTTCCTCAGCAGCTCGGACACGCAATTGAAGTGGCCGTGCTTACACGCAATGGCCAAGGGCGTGCTGTTATCCTTCGTGGGGGCGTTGATGTCCGCGCCGTTGGGGATCAGCGTGTCCAGGGCGAAGGCAAGCCCCGTGGCGCACACATAGTGCAGCACAGTCCAGCGGTGGTGCTTATCGCCTTGATTCACTGCGGCCCCATTGCTGATCAGAAGCCTGGAAGCAGAAGGCGGCACAGCTGGAGACCAGGACTGGGGCATGCGGGTAGTGCCCAGGGTTTGTCATATTTCCGTGGTGGTGAGGCTCAAAACGGGTCCGTGATTTTCCATGGTTTTTCGTGATTTTCATGAGCCTTCGTTTCCGTGGTGTTCCGTGATATTCCGTGAATTTCCGTGCCACGGAAGTACGATCATCCCTGTGCCAGTGCCTCTCTGTTGTCCAGGCAGAGGCATAATGAGAGGGTGGCCGAAATGAGGGCGCTTTTGCTCACGAAACACAATGAATGACAGCGACAATCTTGATCACTACGCTGGGCTTGAAGTGGCTCTGAAGGGGAACACCTTGAAGCCAATGGAGAGGATCCATCATGGCTCCGGAATTACTATGGTGGCCACCTTGCAGGAAACCTTCACAGAGGTCGCAGAAAATACGTTCCTGTTGCCCCCTGCGACTGCCCTCTGCTCCTGCTGCCCCTGCCACTGCCCTGTGCACCTCCCTGACAGCCAAATCTCGCGGACCTGCCAAGGTTGGCGTTAATGAGGCTGTCCTGCTTCACCTCCTTCCCGTTCTCCTTCACGACGTACTCGTACTTCTTTGTGATCGCCAGATGCAGAGGCGTGAACGAGCCCTCGTCCAGTGCATTAACGTTCAATCCGCGCCTCAGCAATCCCTCGATCACACTCTCCTGATTTTCCTCAACCTGAAAATTCGGAACACAGGCAAAGCTGCCGTGGGCGAATCTGTGCTCAAAAGATTGATACGGATTCTGGCGATTGACGCCCGCTGACAGCAGCGCTGCCAACCGCTGTCACACACCTGGCGCCTGTACTCAACGCTCTGCTCATCTGAGGTCAGCAAAGCTTTGTTGGTGTAGGGCTTGAACGTGGGGTCTTTGTAGGTGTAGCTGTGGGTATCCGGATCGTTCATCCAATTGATGTGGTTGATGGCCAAATGCAGATACGTCAGATTTTGCTGGGGGAGATGGCGTTTGAGGCGAATGCAGCGGGGTGCGCTCAGCGGCAGTCGTCACACCGACACCTCTCCCTACATATTGGCCCTACTAAGGGAGGGGGGGGCGAAGGAGGTTTAAGGACCCAGCCATGCCGATGAGGCTGCCTCTAAGGACTTGGCACTGCTCCATTGCAAGCCTAGCCCCATTCTGTCTGCCCTTGCCGGTCGCAATGAAAGCAAGAAGGTGGGGGATGTAGGGCGCGGTACTTGCGATTGGCGGGCAACCGCGTCGTTCCCACACCGTTGCAGGGATGTCAATAATCAATTAAAAAAACGCTCGCTGATTTACGCTTGACCCAACAAATGCGCACACTGACATGCAGAGGGCAACAAACCAGGCACTACACACAACAAATCTCACATCGGTAAAAAGAACATGTACAAAACTTCACCAGCAGTCGGTGCCGAATGAATAACAATTTGGCCATTAATCGCTGGCGGGTGGCGCTTGTGAGCCAGGCAACGGACGCCGATGTGGGATCCGTGTGCCTGCAGCACACTACAGGGCGGGATGGATGTATGTACTCCAGTCGTGGAGAGTAGATGGGAGGTGGCCGGGCTCGCACCGGGAACGGACATTCCTGCATCGGAGGTGGCTAACCGCTGAGCTACCCGCAACAGTGGATGGCGGTTGCCGGTTGACCGCCATCCCAGAGGGCTGTCCTGGAGGGGCTGTCCTTAAGGGGCTGTCCTGAGCGAAATCAAGACAAGGATCGTTGTTAAAGGACAGCCCTGCACCGTTGCTCCGACCCGTGCGCGGCAAGCGGCGCAGAACTAACCGAACCGGTCTGCAGAAGTGTTTACGAGGCGAACAAATATGAAGATAGCTACTGAGAACCTCAACCCAAACGCGGACCTTGGTCGAATAGAGACAGGGCTGATGCCACACGCAAAGGCCTCACTGCATTGCCTGTCCTCCTTCTCGGCCACAAACAGGCATGAACCTGCGGGCGGGAAGGAGGCAGGAGCACGGCACGCCAGTACCTGTGTGTCGCCATACTTCTCGCAGTCATATTGGTACACTTTTTCTTTCTGGAAACAAACAGAACACAGCGAGTTGCACTCCTCCGAGAGTCGCTGGGGGATGAGGGTTGTCATTGTTAGGGCCGAGGTTTGGGGCATGTTCCTGTCCAATGGATAGATATGACTGAGAGAGGGTGGCATTCAGAGGAGGGGGTGTGTGGCGCTGTTTGGGTGTGTGTCTGTGGCAAACCCAAACAACACGACCGGACACATTTGGGCCCCGTCAACCCTGCCCGTGTCCCTTTACAACAGAAGGGCTTGGAGGGGGTATGTGGCTCTGGCTGCAAAACCCCCCCCCTTTCTTCTGTGGCCAACGGAAGGCTTCTGCTGAGCAAACGCCAAAACAAAAGGAATGAAGCGATCCAAAGGCAGGAAGGAGTTCGGGCATGCCGTCCCGATGACTATAAACGGCGCTCGGACATCCCCCAAGATACTCCCCATCACCCGACCCCACCTCACGTCACCAACGCCTCTCGTCCCCATGGGCCAGCGGCACAGGAACGGCCCGGGGGTAAAACCCAAGACCCCCGGTCGCCGTCGGCTCTCGACCCCAGCCCTCAAGCCCCAGGACCGCAAGTCCGCCCTGGCGCGACGTGATCGAGAGACAGCGGGGGGATACCTCTCTGGACTCGACGTGATTGATGTCCATCACCACTTTGCTCCGCAGCAGGTCCCAATGCGCCTTCGCCGGCTCCTCAAGGTCCTCCATCGCATTGTGCGCTGCACTCATGAAGCGCCGTCGCACCTCCTGAGAGGTCCCAGCGCAAGAGGAACAAGGGAGAGAGGGGGGGGGTGTGACCTAATTAAGAAACAGACAAATGCAAACCAGAGGTAATGCACTCCACAGTCAGGCATAAGTGCATCTTTATTCTCTATGCCAAACCTGGTTAAACCTCAAGACACACACTGTGTCTGAAACAGAAAACAGAACATCATGTCTGACTACAGCAGTCAGACAATCACAGTCAGTAGCTGTCAGTCAGACATCAGCAATCAGTGTCGGATAAAGACACCATGCATTAGAGGGGGGGGGGGGGTATGGGGCTATTGCCGGGGCTGCGCCACACCGATCTGACACGCCGGGGGGCCTCGTTAGGTCCGCGAGGCCAAGTGACCGCCACTGCAGGCTTCGCAAGAGGCAGGGGAAGCGGTGTACGTACTCCCTTGTGCAGTTGTGCTGTGCCCATCCATTGGACCCTGTGTTCTGGCGGTGCTGAGTCAAGGCCGGCTGGCACAAGAAGACACGCACTGTGCGCGTCGCTGGGCTTTATTCCTGGCTGAGAGTCCTCATGAGGGTCTGAAAGGCTGCCACGGGTGAAGGGGCAGACCGCATGAGGGGCCGCAGCTCCATAAGTGCAATGTTGCACCTCCTGCCCTACCTCCCCCCATTGTTGAGGATCCCACTGGCCACCATCATTTGGGATGAGCCCGCAGAACTGTCTGCACACAGTCGTGTAACCCATGTACAGCTACCGGGCCAGGCCTTGATGTTTCTGAAGGGCCCAGGATGAGTTCAGGAGTTCAGATTGTTCAGGCAGCTCTATGCTGTGGGAGGGACATGTTACCAGGGACGCTGCGTGCGTAAGAGTGGGGGCAGTGTCGTTCAATGGAGTTCCCGAGTAGTCCATGGAAGATCTAGGTTTGAGTGTTGGGGACGGGGTGTCATCAGAGGGAATATGGGGCGCCAACCTGCAAAAGGAGCTCAACGAAAAGGGTCATTGATTGCGGTCGCCAACGCGCTTTCTGCATTCCGCCCCGCCCCTGTCCCTGACCGCCCTGTATCCCCATGGCTACTGTCCGAAATAGTTGTTGAGAATGCACCAGCCCCAAGGCCCAAAATTGAAGTTCGGCTGACAGACTGACGGGCCCAAATCTTCGTCCGGTTTTGGTGCAAAAACTTCGCGTCCGATCGCCGTTCCAGTGCTCATGCTGCCGTGGGGTGGAGGTGACAAGAGCCCATTGGCCTTGGATGACTGTTGTTGAAAGGGCAGTTGAGGCACAGCCCGTGATGCACTTCGGGGACAGCCCCAACTGATCTCACTTAAACTGGGCCTCTACATTGCCCAAAGTCTACGACAGAGGGCGTGAAAAATGAAGCTTCGAAACAGGGATGTAGCTGAGCCGTTCCCATTCCGCTCAGTATCCACAGCAACACTGCTCCGCAGCAACACTGCTGACGCTTGTTCAACTGCCGCATGGTTTTCTCACGAAAACTGCAAAAATCCATCGCACCCGGAACTTTTTTTGAAGGACAGGGCTGGTGGAGGCTGTCACCACGCAACCGCTGTTGGTTACCGCCCAACAGCCGTTGCTGGCCATCCTATTGCTGGCGGCTACCGCCCAGTTGCCCCTCCGACCCCAATCGCCATTGGTTGCCGTCCAACTACCTTCGGTCTCGGCGAGACCGTCTCGCCCCGGTCCGTCAGTTCACGCGGAACTGACAGCCCTGACTGCACATCTTGATCGCTGTGGGCGACCTCCAACATCCTGTTGTTGAACGCAGATTGAGAGAACCTTCCGACCGAACGACCCCTCCCTTTTCGTGGACAACAAGGTCCTGCTATGTGGCCCCTGACATGCGCCCCCCCCCCCCAAACGCCTAGGAGGTATCGGTGAGCAGTGTAGCCCTAAGGGTCCCGTCTCGCCTGAGGTGGCCAAGGTGCAGCGGGCTCACCAGGGGGCTCCACTCCCTCGACTGCTCTTGGGGCAGGGAATTGCTCAGCACGCCCCAGGACCTCCAATCCACCAAGACCCCCCAGCTTGTCTAACACTCTGTGAGCGCCATCTGTGCCCTTGCTGGGGGGCCTTCTGCCCCTGGGACGTCCAAGACCGTCGTGGAGATTCCAGCGGAGGTGCAGGGTGCACCTCCTGCTTCTTCTGCGTTGTGTTGTGTTGTGCTGTGTTGTGTTGTGTTGTGTTGTGTTGTGTTGTGTTGTGTTGTGTTGTGTTGTGTTGTGTTGTGCCGAAGGCGCTGTTACCAAAAGGCAAAAGGCCGGGATGTCTACCCACGGGTAAAGGTAAACGGGCTGGGCTGTGTGTGTTGTGTGCGCGCCGTGCGTAAGTGTGTAGGCCTCGGCAGGGGGAGGGGGAGTCGGGGAGACCTGGTGAGTTCGCCTGTGGCGACCGCGCTTATTCCAGGAGCTCCCGCTGCACCCCTTCCCTTTCTGCTTGCTGGTGCAGGCGCAGCTCCTGCAACGCCCACGCCATCGTGCTGCCCGGGCCCAGGAGGGCCTTCAGCAGTGTGGCACGCGCCTTGGCGTGGGCGTACCAGATCCGTATGGACTCCTCCACGACGTGGCGGAGGAACTCCGTGCCCAGCGAGTGGGGCCCCGTACACTCCAGGTGGGCCAGCTGCATGGAGGGGGTCCGCAGGGCTGCAATGCACCGCCTCACTGCCTGGGGGCAGTGGGCAGTGCAACTCCTGCAATGCACTGTCTCACTGCCCCGGGGCAGTGGGCAGTGCAACTCCTGCAATACACTGCCTCACTGCCTGGGGGCATTGGGCGGTGCAACTCCTGCAATGCACTGCCTCACTGCCCTCGGGCAGTAGGCAGTGGAACTCCTGCAATGCACTGCCTCACTGCCTGGGGGCAGTGGGTAGTGCAACTCCTGCAATGCACTACCTCACTGCCTGGGGGCAGTGGGCAGTGGAACTCCTGCAATGCACTGCCTCACTGCCTGGGGGCAGTGGGTAGTGCAACTCCTGCAATGCACTACCTCACTGCCTGGGGGCAGTGGGCAGTGGAACTCCTGCAACGCACTGCCGCACCACCTGGGGGCGGTGGGCAGTGGAACTCCTGCAATGCACTGCCTCACTGCCTGGGGGCAGTGGGCAGTGGACCTCCTGCAACGCACAGCCTCACTGCCTGGGGGCAGTGGGCAGTGCAACTCCTGCAATGCACTGCCTCACTGCCTGGGGGCAGTGGGCAGTGCAACTTCTGCAATGCACCGCCGCACTGCCCTGGGGCAGTTGGCAGTGGAACTCCTGCAATGAACTGTCTCACTGCCTGGGGGCAGTGGACAGTGCACCTTCGGCAATGCACTGCCTCACTGCCCTGGGGCAGTGGGCAGCGGAACTCCTGCAATGCAGTGCCTCACTGCCTGGGGGCAGTGGGCAGTGCAACTCCTGCAATGCAGTGCCTCACTGCCTGGGGGCAGTGGGCAGTGCAACTCCTGCAATGCACTGCCCCACTGCCGGGGGGCAGTGAGCGGTGCAACTCTCGCAACGCACTGCCTCACTACCCTGGGGCAGTGGGCAGTGGAACTCCTGCAATGCACTGCCTCACTGCCTGGGGGCAGTGGGCAGTGGAACTCCTGCAATGCACTGCCTCACTGCCTGGGGGCAGTGGGCAGTGCAACTCCTGCAATGCACTGCCTCACTGCCCTGGGGCAGTGGGCAGTGCAACTCCTGCAATGCACTGCCTCACTGCCTGGGGGCAGTGGGCAGTGCAACTCCTGCAATGCACTGCCTCACTGCCTGGGGGCAGCGGGGAGTGCAACTCTTGCAATGCACTGCCTCACTGCCCTGGGGCAGTGGGCAGTGGACCTCCTGCAATGCACTGCCTCACTGCCTGGGGGCAGTGGGCAGTGGAACTCCTGCAATGCACTGCCTCACTGCTTGGGGGCAGTGGACAGTGCAACTCCTGCAATGCACTGCCTCACTGTCCCAGAGCAGTGGGCAGTGGAACTCCTGCAATGCACCACCTCACTGCCCTGGGGCAGTGGGCAGCGGAACTCCTGCAATGCACTGCCTCACTGCCTGGGGGGCAGTGGGCAGTGCAACTCCTGCAATGCACTGCCTCACTGCCTGGGGGCAGCGGACAGTGCAACTCCTGCAATGCACCGCCTCACTGCCCTGGGGCAGTGGGCAGTGAAACTCCCGCAATGCACTACCTCACTGCCTGGGGGCAGTGGGCAGTGCAACTCCTGCAATGCACTGCCTCACTGCCTGGGGGCAGTGGGCAGTGCAACTCCAACTCCTGCAATGCACTGCCTCACTGCCTGGGGGCAGTGGGCAGTGGAACTCGTGCAATGCACTGCCCAACTGCCTGGGGGCAGTGGACAGTGCAACTCCTGCAATGCACTGCCTCACTGTCCCAAAGCAGTGGGCAGTGGAACTCCTGCAATGCACTGCCTCACTGCCTGGGGGCAGTGGGCAGTGCAACTCCTGCAATGCACTGCCTCACTGCCCTGGGGCAGTGGGCAGTGCAACTCCTGCAATGCACTGCCTCACTGCCTGGGGGCAGTGGGCAGTGCAACTCCTGCAATGCACTGCCTCACTGCCTGGGGGCAGCGGGGAGTGCAACTCTTGCAATGCACTGCCTCACTGCCCTGGGGCAGTGGGCAGTGGACCTCCTGCAATGCACTGCCTCACTGCCTGGGGGCAGTGGGCAGTGGAACTCCTGCAATGCACTGCCTCACTGCTTGGGGGCAGTGGACAGTGCAACTCCTGCAATGCACTGCCTCACTGTCCCAGAGCAGTGGGCAGTGGAACTCCTGCAATGCACCACCTCACTGCCCTGGGGCAGTGGGCAGCGGAACTCCTGCAATGCACTGCCTCACTGCCTGGGGGGCAGTGGGCAGTGCAACTCCTGCAATGCACTGCCTCACTGCCTGGGGGCAGCGGACAGTGCAACTCCTGCAATGCACCGCCTCACTGCCCTGGGGCAGTGGGCAGTGAAACTCCCGCAATGCACTACCTCACTGCCTGGGGGCAGTGGGCAGTGCAACTCCTGCAATGCACTGCCTCACTGCCTGGGGGCAGTGGGCAGTGCAACTCCAACTCCTGCAATGCACTGCCTCACTGCCTGGGGGCAGTGGGCAGTGGAACTCGTGCAATGCACTGCCCAACTGCCTGGGGGCAGTGGACAGTGCAACTCCTGCAATGCACTGCCTCACTGTCCCAAAGCAGTGGGCAGTGGAACTCCTGCAATGCACTGCCTCACTGCCTGGGGGCAGTGGGCAGTGGAACTCCTGCAATGCACTGCCTCACTGTCCCAAAGCAGTGGGCAGTGGAACTCCTGCAATGCACTGCCCCACTGCTTGGGGGCAGTGGACAGTGCAACTCCTGCAATGCACTACCTCACTGCCCTGGGGCAGTGGGCAGTGCAACTCTTGCAATGCACTGCCTCACTGCCTCTGCCTGGGGGCAGCCGACAGTGCAACCTCTGCAATGCACTGCCTCACTGCCCTGGGTCACTGGGCAGTGCAACTCCTGCAATACACTGCCGCACTGCCTGGGAACCGTGGGCAGTGCAACTCCTGCAATGCACCGCCTCACTGCGTGGGGGCAGTGGGCAGTGCAACTCCAACTCCTGCAATGCACTGCCTCGCTGCCTGGGGGCAGTGGGCAGTGCAACTTCTACATTGCACGGCCTCACTGCCTGGGGGCAGTGGACAGTGCAACTCCTGCAATGCACTGCCTCGCTGCCTGGGGGCAGTGGGCAGTGTAACTCCTGCAATGCACTGCCCCACTGCCTGGGGGCAGTGGGCAGTGCAACTCCTGCAATGCACTGCCTCACTGCCCTGGGGCAGTGGGCTGTGGAACTCCTGCAATGCACTGCCTCACTGCCTAGGGACAGTGGGCAGTGCAACTCCTGCAATACACTGCCTCACTGCCTGGGGGCGGTGGGCAGTGCAACTTCTGCAATACACTGCCGCACCGCCTGGGGGCAGTGGGCAGTGCAACTCCTGCAATACACTGCCGCACCGCCTGGGGGCAGTGGGCAGTGCAACTCCTGCGATACAATGCCGCACCGCCTGGGGGCAGTGGGCAGTGGACCTCCGGCAATACACTGCCGCACTGCCTGGGGGCAGTGGGCAGTGGACCTCCTGCATTACTCTGCCCCACTGCTTGGGGGCAGTGGACAGTGCAACTCCTGCAATGCACTGCCTCACAGCCCGGGGGCAGTGCGCAGCGGAACTCCTGCAATGCACTGCCTCACTGCCCTGGGTCAGTGGGCAGTGCAACTCCTGCAATACACTGCCGCACTGCCTGGGGGCAGTGGGCAGTGCAACTCCTGCAATGCACCGCCTCACTGCCTGGGGGCAGTGGGCAGTGCAACTTCTGCAATGCACTGCCTCACTGCCCCGGGGGCAGTGGACAGTGCAACTCCTGCAATGCACTGCCTCACTGCCTGGGGGCAGTGGGAAGTGGAACTCCTGCAATGCACTGCCCCACTGCCTGGGGGCAGTGGGCAGTGCAACTCCTGCAATGCACTGCCTCACTGCCCTGGGGCAGTGGGCAGTGCAACTCCTGCAATGCACTGCCTCACTGCCTAGGGGCAGTGGGCAGTGCAACTCCTGCAATACACTGCCTCACTGCCTGGGGGCGGTGGGCAGTGCAACTGCTGCAATACACTGCCGCACCGCCTGGGGGCAGTGGGCAGTGCAACTCCTGCAATACACTGCCGCACCGCCTGGGGGCAGTGGGCAGTGCAACTCCTGCAATACACTGCCGCACCGCCTGGGGGCAGTGGGCAGTGCAACTCCAACTCCTGCAATGCACTGCCTCACAGCCCGGGGGCAGTGCGCAGCGGAACTCCTGCAATGCACTGCCTCACTGCCGTGGGTCAGTGGGCAGTGCAACTCCTGCAATACACTGCCTCACTGCCTGGGGGCAGTGGGCAGTGCAACTCCTGCAATGCACCGCCTCACTGCCTGGGGGCAGTGGGCAGTGCAACTTCTGCAATGCACTGCCTCACTGCCCCGGGGGCAGTGGACAGTGCAACTCCTGCAGTGCACTGCCTCACTGCCTGGGGGCAGTGGGAAGTGGAACTCCTGCAATGCACTGCCCCACTGCCTGGGGGCAGTGGGCAGTGCAACTCCTGCAATGCACTGCCTCACTGCCCTGGGGCAGTGGGCAGTGCAACTCCTGCAATGCACTGCCTCACTGCCTAGGGGCAGTGGGCAGTGCAACTCCTGCAATACACTGCCTCACTGCCTGGGGGCGGTGGGCAGTGCAACTGCTGCAATACACTGCCGCACCGCCTGGGGGCAGTGGGCAGTGCAACTCCTGCAATACACTGCCGCACCGCCTGGGGGCAGTGGGCAGTGCAACTCCTGCAATACACTGCCGCACCGCCTGGGGGCAGTGGGCAGTGGAACTCCTGCAATGCACTGCCGCACTGCCTGGGGGCAGTGGGTAGTGCAACTCCTGCAATGCACTGCCTCACTGCCCTGGGGGCAGTGGACAGTGCAACTCCTGCAATACACTGCCTCACTGCCTGGGGGCGGTGGGCAGTGCAACTTCTGCAATACACTGCCGCACCGCCTGGGGGCAGTGGGCAGTGCAACTCCTGCAATACACTGCCGCACCGCCTGGGGGCAGTGGGCAGTGCAACTCCTGCGATACAATGCCGCACCGCCTGGGGGCAGTGGGCAGTGGACCTCCGGCAATACACTGCCGCACTGCCTGGGGGCAGTGGGCAGTGGACCTCCTGCATTACTCTGCCCCACTGCTTGGGGGCAGTGGACAGTGCAACTCCTGCAATGCACTGCCTCACAGCCCGGGGGCAGTGCGCAGCGGAACTCCTGCAATGCACTGCCTGACTGCCCTGGGTCAGTGGGCAGTGCAACTCCTGCAATACACTGCCGCACTGCCTGGGGGCAGTGGGCAGTGCAACTCCTGCAATGCACCGCCTCACTGCCTGGGGGCAGTGGGCAGTGCAACTCCAACTCCTGCAATGCACTGCCTCACAGCCCGGGGGCAGTGCGCAGCGGAACTCCTGCAATGCACTGCCTCACTGCCCTGGGTCAGTGGGCAGTGCAACTCCTGCAATACACTGCCGCACTGCCTGGGGGCAGTGGGCAGTGCAACTCCTGCAATGCACCGCCTCACTGCCTGGGGGCAGTGGGCAGTGCAACTTCTGCAATACACTGCCTCACTGCCCCGGGGGCAGTGGACAGTGCAACTCCTGCAATGCACTGCCTCACTGCCTGGGGGCAGTGGGAAGTGGAACTCCTGCAATGCACTGCCCCACTGCCTGGGGGCAGTGGGCAGTGCAACTCCTGCAATGCACTGCCTCACTGCCCTGGGGCAGTGGGCAGTGCAACTCCTGCAATGCACTGCCTCACTGCCTAGGGGCAGTGGGCAGTGCAACTCCTGCAATACACTGCCTCACCGCCTGGGGGCAGTGGGCAGTGCAACTCCTGCAATACACTGCCGCACCGCCAGGGGGCAGTGGGCAGTGCAACTCCTGCGATACAATGCCGCACCGCCTGGGGGCAGTGGGCAGTGGACCTCCGGCAATACACTGCCGCACTGCCTGGGGGCAGTGGGCAGTGGACCTCCTACATTACTCTGCCCCACTGCCTGGGGGCAGTGGACAGTGCAACTCCTGCAATGCACTGCCTCACAGCCCGGGGGCAGTGGGCAGTGAAACTCCCGCAATGCACTGCCTCACTGCCCTGGGGCAGTGGGCAGCGGAACTCCTGCAATGCACTGCCTCACTGCCTGGGGGCAGTGGGCAGTGCAACTCCTGCAATGCACCGCCCCACTGCCTGGGGGCATTGGGCAGTGGACCTCCTGCAATGCACTGCCTCAGTGCCCTGGGGCAGTGGGCAGCGGAACTCCTGCAATGCACTGCCCCACTGTCCGGGAGCAGTGGGCAGTGCAACTCCTGCAATGCACTGCCTCACTGCCCTGGGGCAGTAGGCAGTGGAAGCCCTGCAATGCACTGCCCCACTGCCTGGGAGCAGTGGGCAGTGCAACTCCTGCAATGCACTGCCTCACTGCCTGGGGGCAGTGGGCAGTGCACCTCCTGCAATGGGTGGTCGGAGTGTAGTTGCGGGTCTGTGGGGATGTACCACTGGGCGCACCGGCCTGAGGGGATGGGGAGTCCAACCCAAGGGGCGGTCGGGGCATCCTTCAGGGCCTATGGGGGGCCATCATCTTCGGAGAACCGGGCGCACCGGCCCGGGGGGGACGGGGAGTCCAGCCCAGGGGGTGGTCGGAGCCTCCTGCAGGGCCCATGGGGAGGCGTCATGTGCTAATAACCGGGCACACCGGCCTGGGGGGGACGGGGAACCCAGCCCAGGGGGTGTTCGGAGCCTCCTGCCAGGCCAATGGGGGGCCATCTTCTTCAGAGAACCGGGCGCACCGGCCTGGGGGGGACGGGGAGTCCTGCCCAGGGGGTGTTCCGAGTCTCCTGCCAGGCCAATGGGGGGCCATCTTCTTCAGAGAACCGGGCGCACCGGCCCGGGGGGGACGGGGAGTCCTGCCCAGGGGGTGTTCGGAGTCTCCTGCAAGGCCAGTGGGGGGCCATCATCTTCAGAGAACCGGGCGCACCGGCCCGGGGGGGACGGGGAGTCCTGCCCAGGGGGTGTTCGGAGTCTCCTGCCAGGGCCAATGGGGGGCCATCTTCTTCAGAGAACCGGGCGCACAGGCCCGGGGGGGGCGGGGAGTCCAGCCCAGGGGGTGTTCGGAGTCTCCTGCCAGGCCAAGGGGGGGCCAATATCTTCGGAGAACCGGGCGCACCGGCCCGGGGGGGACGGGGAGTCCTGCCCAGGGGGTGTTCGGAGCCTCCTGCCAGGCCAGTGGGGGGCCATCTTCTTCAGAGAACCGGGCGCACCGGCCCGGGGGGGACGGGGAGTTCTGCCCAGGGGGTGTTCGGAGTCTCCTGCCAAGCCAATGGGGGGTCATCTTCTTCAGAGAACCGGGCGCACCGGCCCGGGGGGGACGGGGAGTCCTGCCCAGGGGGTGTTCGGAGTCTCCTGCCAGGCCAATGGGGGGCCATCTTCTTCAGAGAACCGGGCGCACCGGCCCGGGGGGGACGGGGAGTCCTGCCCAGGGGGTGTTCGGAGTCTCCTGCCAGGCCAATGGGGGGCCATCTTCTTCAGAGAACCGGGCGCACCGGCCCGGGGGGGACAGGGAGTCCTGCCCAGGGGGTGTTCGGAGTCTCCTGCCAGGCCAAGGGGGGGCCATCTTCTTCAGAGAACCGGGCGCACCGGCCTGGGGGGGACGGGGAGCCCAGCCCAGGGGGTGTTCGGAGTCTCTTGCGCCTGTGGGTACTCCCTCCTACCTCTTAGCAGCAGCAGGCAAGTAAGCAGGTAGTACCGGGGGTCATAACCCCGGGGTAACAGTATCTGGGACTCAACGTGAGTCCTCTTAACCAGGAACAACCCCAAACACCGCCGGGGCTTAACTCCCGAACGTAACGGTGTTTGGGGCCCCCGTGGGCCTTATGAGCCCACGGAGTGTACTGAGGCGTGGCTACCAGCACTTAAAGTCTGGCCTGCCATACCCATTTCTGGGCTCGCCTCAGTACGGCCGGTCGAGTCCAGCTCTGGGGGTTGCGCACTAAACTGGCCCCGGGGGGGGGCCATTTACCCTGTTAAGCATTAGTTACGGCAGTAGGCACTATTCATTACGTTCGGGAATTACTCAGCGCATTTGTTTACCCCGCAGACATGCTCCTTCCAGTGGTGCGCTCACCTTTGGGGCTGCCTTTGGGGGATCGGGGGCTGTTACCCCTCCCGGACGCCCTCCCTGGTGTTGGCGCCGGGGTGGTGGCCGGGGGGCCTTATACCGTACCTAAAGGATGTTGGATACCGATACCGGGGCGTCCAGCCGGACGGGGACAGGGACTGTTTCTTCCAACATATTCCTCCACATATCCTTGCACATATCGCAGGGCGGGGGGTCGTTGTTGGGGCCCCCCGCGCATGTCCGGGCCTCGGCGCAGGCCGTCCCACTGGGGCCCCAGTCTCTCACCCCTCCCTCACCCACGCACACACCCGGCACACCCGTCCCGGTCCCGCCGTTCCGTTTAAGCCCCTGTCCGGGGGCCTCCACTGGTCTGGATGTCTCGCGGCCGGCCGCCGATGCGGGGCCCTGGAGGCGCGCCGCACGGGCGCTGCCAGCCTGAGAGATGGGCAGGGTCAGGGAGCGTGGTGGGGCAGGGGAGGCAGCAGGGAGCGCTCATAGGGGGGGGCGCATGGGGGGGTCGCCGGGGCGCGCGCAGGGGCGGCAGCGGGGGGGGCTGAGGCTGGAGCGCGGGGGGGGCGCATGTCCGGGCTCCTGCGTGGGCTGGTGCGTGAGCGGGCGTGTAGGGGAGGAGCGGAGGGGGAGGCTAGGTCAGCCGTCCTCTATTGGGGGTCGCTGACCGTTCCCAAGGCCAAGGCGGCCGGTACTAGGGGCCGCGGGGTCCCTGGGGATGGTGCTCGGCACTGGGACGTGCGCGCAGCCCACACTGTTAGTACACCGCCTATTGGCAGTGCCCGGGCCCTGTCGTCGGGGGCTTCGCACCCGGCACCCAGCCCGTGAGTAGAGCTGGGGAGTACTTAGTGTGTTGTGTTGTGTTGTGCCGAAGGCGCTGTTACCAAAGGGCAAAAGGCCGGGATGTCTACCCACGGGTAAAGGTAAACGGGCTGGGCTGTGTGTGTTGTGTGCGCGCCGTGCGTAAGTGTGTAGGCCTCGGCAGGGGAAGGGGGAGTCGGGGAGACCTGGTGAGTTCGCCTCCGGCGACCGCGCTTATTCCAGGAGCTCCCGCTGCACCCCTTCCCTTTCTGCTTGCTGGTGCAGGCGCAGCTCCTGCAACGCCCACGCCATCGTGCTGCCCGGGCCCAGGCGGGCCTTCAGCAGTGTGGCACGCGCCTTGGCGTGGGCGTACCAAATCCGTATGGACTCCTCCACGACGTGGCGGAGGATCTCCGTGCCCAGCAAGTGGGGACCGTACACTCCAGGTGGGCCAGCTGCATGGAGGGGGTCCGCAGGGCTGCCGCCCACTACTCCAGCACAGTCGGTTCCCACAGCTGGTGACGCACCGGGGCAGCCCGTGGCCCCACCTTCTGGTCGAGCCACGCTGCGAGGCGCCGGCGGGCTGGCCCCCACTCGTGCGATTGAGCCGAGCAAGCCCACAGGTGGGGCGCCGTCTCGGGCTGTGTCCCGCACAGGAGGCACGTTGTATCCAGCACCGGTAGGGCAGTGCAACTTCTGCAATGCAGTGCCTCACTGCCCTGCGGCAGTGAGCAGCGGAAGTCCTGCAATGCACCGCCGCAGTGCCTGGGGGCAGTGGGCATTGGAACTCCTGCATTGCACTGCCCCACTGCCGGGGGGCAGTGGGCGGTGCAACTCTTGCAACGCACTGCCTCACTGCCCTGGGGCAGTGGGCAGTGGAACTCCTGCAATGCACTGCCCCACTGCCTGGGGGCAGTGGGCAGTGGAACTCATGCAATGCACTGCCCCACTGCCTGGGGGCAGTGGGCAGTGCAACTCCTGCAATGCACTGCCTCACTGCCTGGGGGCAGTGGGCAGTGCAACTCCTGCAATGCACTGCCTCACTGCTTGGGGGCAGTGGGCAGTGGAACTCCTGCAACGCACTGCAACACCGCCTGGGGGCAGTGGGCAGTGGAACTGGTGCAATGCACTGCCTCGCTGCCTGCGGGCAGCGGGCAGTGCAACTCTTGCAATGCACTGCCTCACTGCCTTGGGGGAGTGGGCAGTGGACCTCCTGCAATGCACTGCCTCACTGCCTGGGGGCAGTGGGCAATGGAACTCCTGCAATGCACTACCTCACTGCCTGGGGGCAGTGGGCAGTGCAACTCCTGCAATACACTGCCGCACTGCCTGGGGGCAGAAGGCAGTGCAACTCCTGCAATGCACTGCGTCACTGCCTGGGGGCAGTGGGCAGTGGAACTCCAACTCCCGCAATGCACTGCCTCACTGCCTGGGGGTAGTGGGCGGTGCAACTTCTACAATGCACGGCCTCACTGCATGGGGGCAGTGGGCAGTGGAACTCCTGCAATGCACTGCCTCACTGCCCTGGGGGCAGTGGGCAGTGGAACTCCTGCAATGCACTGCCTCACTGCCTGGGGGCAGTGGGCAGTGCAACTCCTGCAATGCACTGCCTCACTGCCCTGGGGGCAGTGGACAGTGCAACTCCTGCAACGCACTGCCTCGCTGCCTGGGGGCAGTGGGCAGTGCAACTCCTGCAATGCACTGCCTCACTGCCTGGGGGCAGTGGGCAGTGCAACTCCTGCAATGCACCGCCTCACTGCCCTGGGGCAGTGGGCACTGAAACTCCCGCAATGCACTGCCTCACTGCCCTGGGGGCAGTGGGCAGTGGAACTCGTGCAATGCACTGCCTCACTGCCTGGGGGCAGTGGGCAGTGCAACTCCAACTCCTGCAATGCACTGCCTCCCTGCCTGGGGGCAGTGGGCAGTGCAACTCCAACTCCTGCAATGCACTGCCCCACTGCTTGGGGGCAGTGGGCAGTGCAACTCCTGCAATGCACTGCCTCACTGCCCTGGGGCAGTGGGCAGTGGACCTCCTGCAATGCACTGCCTCACTGCCTGGGGGCAGTGGGCAGTGGAACTCCTGCAATGCACTGCCTCACTGTCCCAGAGCAGTGGGCAGTGGAACTCCTGCAATGCACTGTCCCACTGCCCTGGGGCAGTGGGCAGTGGAACTCTTGCAATGCACTGCCTCACTGCCTGGGGGCAGCGGACAGTGCAACCTCTGCAATGCACTGCCTCACTGCCCTGGGTCAGTGGGCAGTGCAACTCCTGCAATGCACTGCCGCACTGCCTGGGGGTGGGCAGTGCAACTCCTGCCATGCACTGCCTCACTGCCCTAGGGCAGTGGGCAGTGCAACTCCAACTCGTGCAATGCACTGCCTCACTGCCTGGGGGCAGTGGGCGGTGCAACTTCTACAATGCACGGCCTCACTGCCTGGGGGCAGTGGGCAGTGCAACTCCTGCAATGCACTGCCTCACTGCCCTGGGGGCAGTGGGCAGTGGGACTCCTGCAATGCACTGCCTCACTGCCTGGGGGCAGTGGGCAGTGCAACTCCTGCAATGCATTGCCTCACTGCCTGGGGGCAGTGGGCAGTGGAACTCCTGCAATGCACCGCCTCACTGCCTGGGGGCAGTGGGCAGTGCAACTCTTGCAATGCACTGCCTCGCTGCCTGGGGGCAGTGGGCAGCGGAACTCCTGCAATGCACTGCCTCACTGCCCTGGGGGCGGTGGATAGTGCAACTCCTGCATTGCACTGCCTCGCTGCCTGGGGGCAGTGGGCAGTGGAACTCCTGCAATGCACTGCCCCACTGCCTGGGGGTAGTGGGCAGTGCAACTCCTGCAATGCACTGCCTCACTGCCTGGGGGCAGTGGGCAGTGGAACGCCTGCAATGCACTGCCTCACTGCCTGGGGGCAGTGGGCAGTGGAACTCCTGCAATGCACTGCCTCACTGCCTGGGGGCAGTAGGCAGTGCAACTCCTGCAATGCACTGCCTCACTGCCCGGGGGGCAGTGGGCAGTGGAACTCCTGCAATGCACTGCCTCACTGCCTGGGGGCAGTGGGCAGTGGAACTCCTGCAATGCACTGCCACACTGCCTGGGGGCAGTAGGCAGTGCAACTCCTGCAATGCACTGCCTCACTGCCCTGGGGCAGTGGGCAGTGCAACTCCCGCAATGCACTGCCTCACTGCCCTGGGGCAGTGGGCAGTGCAACTCCTGCAATACACTGCCTCACTGCCTGGGGGCAGTGGGCAGTGCAACTCCTGCAATGCACTGCCTCACTGCCTGGGGGCAGTGGGCAGTGCAACTCCAACTCCTGCAATGCACTGCCCCACTGCCTGGGGGCAGCGGGCAGCGCAACTCTTGCAATGCACTGCCTCACTGCCTGGGGGCAGTGGGCAGTGGAACTCCTGCAACGCACTGCCCCACTGCTTGGGGGCAGTGGAGGAGGAGGAGGAGGAGGAGCGCCTGCCGCGGTCCCACGTACGGTGAGCCTTGGCGTCGTCCCTCGGGGGCCCCACGCAGGCCCTGCCGAGGGAGTCCTCCGTCTTACCTCCGCTAGAGCAAGACGAATCTCGTCGCACACCTGAGAACGCTCCTCCCAGCAGGCCGTCTGGGTCACAACGTCGGTGTACGACAACGCTACGGCTCGATCTGCTCTCCGGTCCCGGCCACCAACCGCTCCGAACTGTCCTGGATCCACCCGAGTAAGCGTTCCAAGATCAACGGGCACGGAAGATGTGGGTCTCCCGGGGCATCACCTCCGACTTAGAACGCCGCCAGACAAGGAGTGCGGTCCGGCACGACTGCGCGCTGCACCGGAGCTGTCCGGGCGCGTGAGGTCGAGGACGGGTCACGGGCGGGGACAAGGCCACGGGGCGGGCCGTCCCAGGGCCACCTGCATGTCCTTGAAGACCGTGCGGGGTCCTTGGGAAGCTGCAGTGAGGATGGCCGAGAACGCAGAATGTAGTGCGGCACACCACGAGGGGATCACATCTCCACAGAGGCCGGCCACCAGGCTCCGTCCATTGCCACCGTAATGGATGGCCCAGAGGCGGCGTCGATCCGGGAGATGGGGGGCAAGCCCGTGCCGTCCGAGACTGTCCAAGATGATCACGTCATGGGCTTTCAGCTCAATCTCCTGCCGCACGGCCGGCGACATCTGGTTCTTCTCGATGTACACATACAGGACGCGGTACGGACTGCGCTTGTTCCGGGTGGAGATGGCGGACTTCACCTTAGGGGCCAGGAGGAGGTCCCCTGATAGCCAGAGTCCTAGGAGGACGTCCCAGGCCGGCCACCTGCCCGAGCCGGGCGTTGGGGCCCAGTTGGCAACGTGATACCACTCTGGCGGTGGGTTGTTGGCGAGGGACTGGTTCACGGGGGCCCGCGGTAGGGGAGAGAGGTGGTCGGCAAGAGGTAGAACGGGCACCGCGTGCCGCTTATGTAGGAGGACGGTAGTGAGAACGACGTTGCAGAGTAGGCGACGAAGACGCGCAGGACGCAGACCTCTGTGCAGCAGAGCATCCCTGTGTGGCATGGAGATGGCTCCGAGACGACCAACAGTGTAGGTTGCGATGGTGTGGTGGGCCGGGGAGCCATCCACAGCCAGTATGAACGGCTCGTCCCCCCAAAGGACGAGGGTGCCCCAAGCAGTGGGCGTACAGTGGCGCCAGGCATGGCACCTCTGAGAGAGTCGGGCCGCAAGCCACCGATGGTAGTGGGCGCGGATGAGCGGGTCTAGCGGGCACGAGAGGATGTGGTCCCCGGAGGCGGGCATGGTGCAGAGGGGGCAGGACGTATCTCTTGGGGGGAACAGGGAGAGGCGGATGCCGGTGACCGTGAGGTGGTCCCCCCATGTGATGAGGCCGTGGCTGACGATGTTGGCGTACTCGTTGAGGTCGGGGCGGCGCTGTGGCGGGGGGGACGCAGAATAGGCGTGGTGGGAGGCGAGCAAGGCGCGGCGCGCGTGGGGCACGGCGTCGTGGACCTGGAGGCCCGCGTGGGAGAAGCAGACGCGGGGTTGCTGTAGGGGGCCGAGCCATCCCACGGCGTCCGGGCAAGTGTCCGCAGCTTGCCCTGCCGCTTCGTCCACCTGGTCCAGCAGGGTATCGAGCCAGGTGCCGGCGATATGGGAATAGAGGTGACGGGGAGGGGCGTGACCGTGGGCCATGTCGCGACACGATCTTATGAGATCTCCTTGTAGCGAGTCTTCCGGCTCGCGGCGCCCTTCCTGCGCCGTGATGTACCCTTTGCAGTCCGCAAAGTGCCACGCACCGGATCGGAAGCCGATGGCAGGGTCGGCTGAGGGCCCCTTGGCGGTGAGGGCCACCCATGCCGTGTACAGCTCCGCCGTGTAGGCGTTGTCCAGCCTCAAGGGGATGGGGACGGGGTACACCTGGTACCGGAGGGTGACGGGGCAGAACACCGCCACTGCCCCGCCGCAGCGCCGGGTCTTCGGGCACCACGACGCGTCGTGGAGGATCCCATAGTTCTCAGGGAGCCAGGAGAACGTGGGGACGGTCGCAGTCACCGCCTGGCAGCGTCTAACCGGGGGGACGGTGCCGACCGGCGGAGTGGGGCGGGGCGAGGCCCGGGGCCACCCCTTGCGTCGCGCGTCCTCTGTACTGCGATGGCCTGCAAGCATCCACGCGTGGGTGTCCTGGACCTCGAGTCCGGGCGACGACAGGGCCAGCACATGGGGGGTGTGGTGTGGCAGATGGCTGTCAGGGGGTAAGTGGATGGCGATGTCGCACCGGTGGCACAGGGCGACAAATAGATCGTGGTCCGTGGGGTGCGCGGTGCACCGGAGCCCGAGCTCCGGGGTGAGGCAGGGCTGGGAAGGATGGAACCGCCAGAGGGCAGTCAGGAGCCCGTGGCGCGTGGACCGGCAGACCAGGGAGTTGGGGTGGTTCAGGTGCCGGATGTAGACGCCGAAGAAGTTAGTAAACCCAACGACCGGTGCCGGGGGTATACCGACTCCCCCTTCGGGGACCTCACGGAGGAAGTGAGCAGAGGCGGAGAGGGTCCACCCAGCGGTGGCGCGCATGGCCGAGGCGGTCATGGCGTCCAGCACGCGCAGGGCCCCGTATGAGGGGGGGCGGACACTGGTAAACCAGTTGACCGTCCCATGACACTTGGCGGTATACATGGCGAGGGGGTAGTGGGCGGGGAGTCGTGGGGCGCGGAGCGCCCGGCACGCAGCGCGGGTGCCCGAGAACAGGCGCCTGGAGTCGACGGGATAGAAGAGGTGGGGGAGGGCATGGCGGCCAAGGACGCGGACGTAGTCCTGGCTCGTGGCACATCGCACGGGGTGACCATTGAGGTATACCGTGTCGTTGAGGAAATAGACCTGACCATCGCGCATGTCGGTGCCGATCAAGACCGTTTTTGTTGGGTCAGAGTGGAGGTTGGTGAGGCGGCCCGCCCTCTCAATGCCACTGGCGAGGGCGGGCAAGTGGCAACGGTCGCCGGGCAGCCACTGGGTATCATCCATCAGGAGAACCCGGTTCAGCGGGCCCGCGGGGGTGTCGGTGGGGGGGACGGAACGGCAAGCCTCGTGCCCCCGAACTTCGCCATATATGCAGTACTTCATGCCGGACACGGGGCACCCTTGCCCCGTGCCGGCCCCCAACCGGGTGGAGGACGGAGAGCGTCCGTCAGCCCCCCCCATGTGCACCTCAAGGGCGCGGTCATGGTGCTGAAGGGTCGCGGCGTCGGCCGGGGAGATCCCTGCGGCGGTGAGGACGGCGTACTCGGTGTGTGGTTGATGGAGCCATACGCGTGGCGGACATCGTCCGACAGGACCCACGCTTCGAGGCGTCTGCGCCAGCGGTCCCACCATACATCGTGTAGGACGCGGAGTAGCTCCACGGAGGAGCAGTGCGGGGACATCCCGAACTGGTAGGGCGGCAGGATGCCGCTCTGAACCAGGCGGGGCTGGTAGCGGTCTTTGATGAGGGCAGCCGTGAGTTTCCATATCGTGGCCAGATTGGTCAGCGGCCTGCCGTTTGCAATGGGGCCGTGCGGCGTCTTTTTCGGAAGGTTGATGAAGTCTGCAGAGTGTGCCTGGGGCACGGGCACCCCACGGAGAATACTGTTGATCAGGCTCACGATCGTCGCAAACTGGGCATCCTCCAATTGTCCGAACAGCCGGTACTCCAGTAAATCGTGGTACGGCACAGTGGCCGCCGCCCGGCGGATGATGGCTCGCAGGTTTGCGGTGGTGGCGTTGGGTGGTGGGCCGAGCGGCCTTCCCTCCCATCCCGTGATGGTCCGGACGCGCGCGAGTGAGAGCGCCTCAAGAGGGGCAAGGTGCCTTTGGCGCAGGTCGTCCAACGCAACGGCGGCTTGTTGATGAAGAGGTACTGGGACGCCCACCACGTAGACCGGATCCGCTGGGGGTACGTAGCGCGCCCCTAACGTGCGGCGGTAGTCCACTTTGGTGGGTTGGCCAGGGGCAGCGGGTAGGGGCGCCAGCCCTACATCCTTCTCCAGAAGGAGAACGTCCCAGGCCGCTCGGACGCGTTCTTTGAGGCGGGCGACCTCCACGAGGTGTGACGATTGGGACGCCCAATCCGGGTAGGCGAGCGTGTAGCGTTGAAGGTTGGTGACGTGGACACGTACCGTCGACGGTACCGGCTGGCTGGGGACGGGGGGCCCGTAGGCAGCCGTAGCCGCGGCGTACAGCGCTGAGGTCACCTCGGTATAGCGTGGCTGCGCTTCGGGCGCGCCTGGGGGCGGCGTAGCGAGTTCGGCCCGAAAGGTGTCGTTGAGGGTGCGGAGCTGGCTGGCGAGGGGCTCCCGCGGGATGGGGAAGCGGCCCTTTTTCGAAGGGCATACCAATTGGGGCGCTGGCGGGAGGTCATGGAGGGTGGCAGTCACGGGTAGGTGGTCAGATGGGAAACTGGAATCGGAGCGCACCTCCATGGTGTGGGCTGCTTCCGAAGGGGTGCGGAGGAAGATGTGGTCCAGGGCACCGGCGAAACCTTGCGGGCTCACCCATGTGGGGGCCTCCGCAAGGGGGCGTAGACGGCGCATCCCAAGGCGCGTGAGCGTGGGGAGGACGAGGTCACAGAGGGAGGCAGGGGAGACAGGGAGGTGCGAGACCAAGCGGCAGTTGGCGTTCAGGTCCCCTGTCAGGACAACCACTCTAGCCGGGGTGAGGAGGAGGTACGGGTACACCCAATCCATGATTTCTTGGAGGGTGTCGAGGTTCCCGTCGGCGGGGAGATACACGTTGGCGTGGCAGTGGGTCACGCCAGCCATGGTGAAGTGTGTGACGAGGGCTCTTCCCGACGGGTGGGCGTTGTGGCTGGTCACGACCAGGTCCGTGGTCCTGTAGAGGAGAGTGGCACATCCCCCAGCCACTCTTGCTGGTGCCTGGATGGTGTGGTACAGGGGGTGCACCCGTTGGATGATCAGGGGCCCGCTTCTTGAACATGCAGGGCTAGCGGGTACTGGCACTCGCGCACCAGGACGTCCAGGGCGCGGAGCTTGGGTCGCAGGGACATCTGCACGTTGAGGGTCATCACGTCTGGGCGGGGCGACACGTGGCCGGTGGGGGGGGGACCAGGGCAGGAGCCGGCGGCGGTGGAGTGCTTGGTTAGCTTGCGGTCCACGGCTGCGGGGAGGGCGCAAGGCAGGCCTCGCACCCACTTGCGGAGGTGCCGGTGGTGGTACGTGGCCGCTATCGCCAAGACACTGGCCCGGGTGAGGCCTGTGGCTGTGATGGAGACACGGCTGTGTAGGGATTGTGGGAGGACCACGTGGTGATGCTCTGGCAAGATGAAGGAGGTGGGTGGCAGGCCCTTGCGGCAGAGCTGCAACTGATGGGAGCCCGTCACCTGCACACAGTGCACGGCGCCCACTAACGACAGAACGTTACGGGGCCAGGGGTCTGCCCCGCTGCACGCCCGGTAGTAGTGCACACCCACCGGCAGGTGCAGGCACATTTGGAGGGCGTAGGGGGGCGTGATGAACTGGGCAGTGCCCGGGGCCGGCACCGGTACCAGGCCCCACTCTCTAGGGGGGGAGCTGGGAGTGTATGCGCCCAGGTGCAGGTCCCGGACATGGGGGACGCCGTCGAGGTGGGAGTGGCGGAGCTGAGACACGGCGGCAGGGATGTCCTCGTTGCGCCCCGCCATGTCCCGGGTTATCGGTCTCGCGGATGCCGACCGAAGTACGGCTGGTAGCGGTGGGGGTCGGCTGGGGGGCTCCAGGGCGGGGGAGCGTAGGGGTTGTGGGCCACGGCCACTCGGGGGTCGTGGGGGTCCCCCGAGTACGGGTAGGGCAGGAGGGGGGCTGCTGCATGGTGGTCGTGGCGGCCGGAAAGCGCTTGGGGCTCATCGCGGTACACGCTACGACGCCTCGGCGGCGGGCTGTCGCAGCGATGGCCTGGGCTGCGGCGGCGGGACGGGGACCGGTCCGAGCGGCGGGGGCTGTACCTGCGCTGATATTTGGAGTCTGGTTCTCCGTCCGATCCCAACGTTGCCGTAAGGTCCACCTGATCGTCAGGGTCCCGTGGACGGCGCTGCTTCCCGCGGCTTCCCCGATGAGTCTTCCGGGGCGGATGGTCTCGGTCAGGGTCAGGCACCCAGGGCGTGAACGGTTGTTTCTTCGATTCGGCCCACGTCACTCGCCAGCCACGAGCCGTGTGCTGCCTCGTCAGTCGCATGCCGCGCTCGTACTCTGCTGGTCGGATTCCGACGATTGTGAACTTGGACGTATGGTTCAATTGTTCTTCAGTAATGGAGGAAAGGCCTGCACCAAATTTATCCCGAAGGATACCACCGAGGAGTCCTGCATCAACTTCACCGGACGGCGGATCGTCGACTTCTTGCCAGCCGACCCACAGGGCTTTCGAGAAAACTTGCGGATCGATTTTTTGGGGTGTATAGCCCTTCTTTTTCGCTGCGCCCTGTGCCTGGTTGGCGGCTGCAGCTTCTGATGGGGAGGTGGCTGGGCTGGCGGAAACCCGCTGGACTGCAGGGGGGTTGGAGAGGAAGGAGCGCACGACTTCCGCGATGCCGGGCAGGCTGGGCGCGTGGCTGTGGACCCAGGCCCACTGTTCCCGGATCGGCGACTGCGGGAGGGTGTTGACTTTCGCGCCGTACTGGCGGAAGAGCTGGAGGTGGAGCGCGTGCGCAACCTCGTCCTCACAGCCCTTGGGGATCTCCGGGATCCACTCCAGCAGGTCGGTCAGGGCGGCATCAGCAGGCGACGGCAGAGACGGCGGCGGCTGGGCGGTCGCGCCCGGTGCCCGAAAGGCAGAGACCGCCCTCGGCTTAGGGATCGGGTCCGGGACAGCGAACGACAGTTCGGGTGCACGCGCAGGGGTCTCCGGGACCGGCACGGCGCCTGGCGCGGCCATAGCCCTACGGAGGACGTCGGCCAATTCCTCGAGGTTGGGTGCCTGGGGCGAGGTGAGAACTGCTGCGGCGAGGATGACCGGCACGAGGACCAGGAACTGCTGAGAGCCGGGGGGAGGCAGCTCGAATGAAGCCGGAACGGTACTGCGCACGGCGTTGGCGAACGCCGGCGGCGTGGACTGGAGGCCGTGGAGTCTGGTGGCGATGGACAGGAGGGGGGGTACCGACCTGATGAAGTTGTTGAGCCTAACGGCTTCGGTCTGCCGCTGTGCCGCGGCGCAACGCTGGGCCTGCTGCTGGGCATTATCCCGTTCGGTGCGCACTGTGTCCAGATCCCGCGTGAGGGACTCCAGGTCGCCCCGTGCCACGGCCAGCTCCCGTCGTTGGGCCTCATACTCGTCATGCAATTGAGCGTAGTCGGTGGAGTAGGCTGTGACATCCAGGTCCGGGACGAAAGGCTCCCCCACCTGGGAGGGACTGGGGGGGGGCGACCCGACGGCCGGGGCCGGTGACTCCGGAGGCGTGGGGTCTGCGGCAGCCGGTGGTACCTGGGAGGCAGGCTCTGGGAGATTGAAAGAAAGCCTTGTCTGTTCGGGCAACAGTGATGAAGGCGATGGTTCGGACCCTGAGGGGGTGGGCTTGCCTTGGGCCTTGTACAGGGCTGACGCTGGGGTGAACGCCGCCGTGGCGAACAGAGTGCCGGCGGGGCTGGGCACTGCTTGTCCTTTGGTGAGGTAAGGTGCGTGGCTGGGCGGCGTGAGCGGGGGCGGGTTGGCGGTGTCGGCGATGCCGGCCTGCAGCAGGGCGAAAGTGGGGGCTGTGGCCCAGGAGTGCTCGCCAGCCTGCTCGATCTGATGCAGCAGCTCCACGCTGCGGATCGGCAAGACCGAGCATTCGAGCAGCGGCCGCAGCTGCTCAGGGGTCCACATGCCCTTGTTGGCGAGGGCGGGGGGTGTGGGAACCGGGGCTGGCGTGTACTGTCCTGTGAGGCAGACGGAGGAGGCCCACGCCAGGAGTCCGAACTTCAGCGGGACGAGGTCTGCCATCGGGATATGGGCTGCCTGCAGGACCGCATGCACGTCGTTGGGTAACGCCCAAAAGGCCGCAACTACCTCTCGGGTGCGGAGGCGGTCCCATGACGGTCTGAGGTGGGGGGCAAGGAACTGGCTGATGGGCTTGTGGATCTTGTGGGAGACCTTCTGGCTTTGGATGTCCGGAGGGCCGGCAGTGTCGACGGGCGGTGGCTGTTCGCGGGCTGTGTACAGGCCCTTGAAGACTTGGCTGCGGAGGCGTGACGCCGAGATTGGGGCATGGCTTGGGCTCCACCGCGTGACGAGAGCCGCTGTGAGGGCCTCAGGGTCCTTGGAGACATACTCCAGCAGTGGGCCTCCTTGTACCAGCGACAGGGGGACGTGTTCGATGACCTTCGTGTCAGACGGGCCTGCGGCGACCGTTACGGTGGCTGTGAGCAGGAGCCCCCGCGGCGTCCACACCCCCGTCACCGCTGTAATAGCCTGGATGTCGCCGTTGGCAGCCGTCCATCGCAGGGCATCACACAAGTCAGCCAGGGCGGGGTCGGTGGCCTGGATAGCCGTATCTGCCGCTTCCAGTGCGTCATCCTTCAGCATGTCCAGCTCTCGCAGCAGACGGTCAGCATCGTCGGACTGGGCGATGTCCATCAGAAACATGGGGAACGGCCCCCGACGAATGGCGCCGCCTCGACCGGTGTCGGGGGCGGGAGAGGGGGTGTCCTGGGACGGTGTTGAGCGGTCTGACATGGTAGCTGTGGCGAGAAAAGAGCGGGTGGCCTGTGGCCGCAATATGTTGGGGGGGGGAGCAGATCGAGGTGTCGGCAAACGGAGGTGCACTGACATCATAGGCAGCCCCAATCGGATGGGGCGCGCAGGAGAGAAACAAGGGGTACCACGAGCGTGGCCATAGTGTGACAAAACAAAGAGCATGGCGCGATGGCGCGGAGTAACATGGGGCCGCCTGGCGGACCGGGTCGGTGAGCGGGGGTCCCAGGACACACAGGGCGGGGGTGCGAGGGGAGCACCGCGCTGGCGCGTGGTGCTGCAACCCTAGTGGCGCACGGGAGTGAGGGGCCCCACGTTGGGACGACGAATCGGACGACTGATGATACCCCTGCACAAGGCGTCACGCTTGAGCGGCGGATACGTCGAATGCAGTCCCCGTCGCGGCTCCCCGCGTAGCGGCCTGGAAGATTGCCACGGCGAGGTCGACGTCTTGCCAGAGCCGAACTTAGAACGACGTGCCCACTGTGAGCAAGAAACGGCTTGCAAGGGGGAGGGACGCACTTGAGGTGCGGCACTCAGCCCTTGGAGACACGGGATGAAGAGGGAGAGAGAGAGTGCACCATACGGGTGGAGTTGAGCAGAGAGGGGGCCACGATGGCAGAGCTGAGTCACATGGTGGCACGACTATCACGACGATTCACGATTGGTGTCGAGCGTGGCAGTGCGTGTAGGCAATCCGTCCTACAGCTACCATCCTGAGGGTTTTTAGACTGGTGCCAGGTCACCAGGGCAGTGGACAATGCAACTCCTGCAATGCGATGCCTCACTGCCCTGAGGCAGTGGGTAGTGGACCCCCTGCAATGCACTGCCTCACTGCTTGGGGGCAGTGGACAGTGCAACTGCTGCAATGCACTGCCTCACTATGCTAGAGCAGTGGGCAGCGGAACTCTTGCAATGCGCGGCCCTAACTGCCTCTGCCTGGGGGCAGCGGACAGTGCAACTCCTGCAATGCACTGCCTCACTGCCCTGGGTCAGTGGGCAGTGCAACTCCTGCAATACACTGCCGCACTGCCTAGGGGCAGTGGGCAGTGAAACTCCCGCAATGCACTACCTCACTGCCTGGGGGCAGTGGGCAGTGCAACTCCTGCAATGCACTGCCTCACTGCCTGGGACAATGGACAGTGCAACTCCTGCAATGCACTGCCTCACTGCCTGGGGGCAGTGGGCAGTGGAACTCCTGCAATGCAGTGCCTCACTGCCCTGGGGGCAGTGGGCAGTGCAACTCCTGCAATGCACTGCCTCACTGCCTGGGGGCAGTGGGCAGTGCAACTCCTGCAGTACACGGCCGCACTGCTTGGGGGCAGTGGGCAGCGCAACTCCTGCAATGCACTGCCTCTCTGGCTTGGGGGCAATGGGCAGTGGACCTCCGGCAATACACTGCCGCACTCCCTAGGGGCAGTGAGCATTGCAGCTCCTGCATTATTGTGCCCCACTGCCTGGGGGCAGTGGACAGTGCAACTCCTGCAATGCACGGCCTCACTGCCTGGGGGCAGTGGGCAGCGGAACTCCTGCAATGCACTGCCTCACTGCCTGGGTCAGTGGGCAGTGCAACTCCTGCAATGCACTGCCCCACTGCCTGGGGGCATTGGGCAGTGCAACTCCTGCAATGCACTGCCTCACTGCCTGGGGGCATTGGGCGGTGCAACTTCTACAATGCACTGCCTCACTGCCTGGGGGCAGTGGGCAGTGCAACTCCTGCAATGCACTGCCTCACTGCCTGGGGGCAGTGGGAAGTGCAACTCCTGCAATGCACTGCCTCACTGCCCTGGGGGCTGTGGGCAGTGGAACTCCTGCAATACACTGTCCCACTACCCGGGGGCAGTGGGCAGTGCAACTCCTGCAATGCACTGCCTCGCTGCCTGGGGGCAGTGGGCAGTGGAACTCCTGCAATACACTGTCCCACTACCCGGGGGCAGTGGGCAGTGCAACTCCTGCAATGCACTGCCTCACTGCCCTAGGGGCAGTGGGCAGTGCAACTCCTGCAATGCACTGCCTCACTGCCTGGGGGCAGTGGACAGTGCAACTCCTGCAATGCACCGCCTCACTGCCCTGGGGCAGTGGGCAGTGAAACTCCCGCAATGCACTACCTCACTGTCGGGGCAGTGGGCAGTGGAACTCCTGCAATGCACTGCCCAACTGCCGGGGCAGTGGGCAGTGGAACTCTTGCAATGCACTGCCTCACTGCCTGGGGGCAGTGGGCAGTGCAACTCCTGCGATACACTGCCGCACTGCTTGGGGGTAGTGGGCGGTGCAACTCTTGCAATGCACTGCCTCACTGCCTGGGGGCAAGGAACTGCAACTCCTGCAATGCACTGCCTCACTGCCTGGGGACATGGACAGTGCAACTCCTGCCTTGCACCGCCTCACTGCCCTGGGGCAGTGGGCAGTGAAACTCCCGCAATGCACTACCTCACTGCCTGGGGGCAGTGGGCAGTTCAACTCCTGCAATGCACTGCCTCACTGCCTGGGGGCAGTGGACAGTGCAACTCCTACAATGCACCACCTCACTGCCCTGGGGCAGTGGGCAGTGAAACTCCCGCAATGCACTACCTCACTGCCTGGGGGCAGTGGGCAGTGCAACTCCTGCAATGCACTGCCTCACTGCCTAGGGGCAGTGGACAGTGCAACTCCTGCAATGCACCGCCTCACTGCCCTGGGGCAGTGGGCAGTGAAACTCCCGCAATGCACTACCTCACTGCCTGGGGGCAGTGGGCACTGCAACTCCTGCAATGCACTGCCTCACTGCCTGGGGGCAAGGAACTGCAACTCCTGCAATGCACTGCCTCACTGCCTGGGGGCAGTGGACAGTGCAACTCCTGCCTTGCACCGCCTCACTGCCCTGGGGCAGTGGGCAGTGAAACTCCCGCAATGCACTACCTCACTGCCTGGGGGCAGTGGGCAGTTCAACTCCTGCAATGCACTGCCTCACTGCCTGGGGGCAGTGGACAGTGCAACTCCTACAATGCACCACCTCACTGCCCTGGGGCAGTGGGCAGTGAAACTCCCGCAATGCACTACCTCACTGCCTGGGGGCAGTGGGCAGTGCAACTCCTGCAATGCACTGCCTCACTGCCTAGGGGCAGTGGACAGTGCAACTCCTGCAATGCACCGCCTCACTGCCCTGGGGCAGTGGGCAGTGAAACTCCCGCAATGCACTACCTCACTGCCTGGGGGCAGTGGGCAGTGCAACTCCAACTCGTGCAATGTACTGCCTCACTGCCCGGGGGCAGTGGGCAGTGAAACTCCCGCAATGCACTACCTCACTGCCTGGGGGCAGTGGGCAGTGCAACTCCTGCAATGCACTGCCTCACTGCCTGGGGGCAGTGGGCGGTGCAACTTCTACAATGCACTGCCTCACTGCCGGGGGGCAGGGGGCAGTGCAACTCCTGCAATGCACTGCCTCACTGCCTGGGGGCAGTGGGCAGTGGAACTCCAACAATGCACTGCCTCACTGCCTGGGGGCAGTGGGCAGTGCAACTCCTGCAATGCACTGCCTCACTGGCCTGGGGGCAGTGGACAGTGCAACTCCTGCAATGCACTGCCTCGCTGCCTGGGGGCAGTGGGCAAATGAACTCCTGCAATGCACTGTCACACTACCCGGGGGCAGTGGGCAGTGCAACTCCTGCAATGCACTGCCTCACTGCCTGGGGGCAGTGGGCAGCGGAACTCCTGCAATGCACTGCCTCACTGCCTGGGGGCAGTGGGCAGTGCAACTCCTGCAATGCACTGCCTCACTGCCTGGGGACAGTGGGCAGTGCAACTCCTGCAATGCACTGCCTCACTGCCTGGGGGCAGTGGGCAGTGCAACTCCTGCAATGCACTGCCTCACTGCCTGGGGGCAGTGGGCAGTGCAACTCCTGCAATGCACTGCCTCACTGGCTTGGGGGCAGTGGGCAGTGGACCTCCGGCAATACACTGCCGCACTGCCCGGGGGCAGTGAGCAGTGCAGCTCCTGCATTACTCTGCCCCACTGCCTGGGGGCAGTGGACAGTGCAACTCCTGCAATGCACTGCCTCACTGCTTGGGGGCAGTGGGCAGCGGAACTCCTGCAATGCACTGCCTCACTGCCTGGGGGCAGTGGGCAGTGGAACTCCTGCAATGCACTACCTCACTGCCTGGGGGCATGGGGCAGTGCAACTTGTGCAATACACTGCCTCACTGCCTGGGGGCAGTGGGCAGCGCAACTCCTGCAATGCACTGCCTCACTGCCCTGGGGCAGTGGGCAGCGGAACTCCTGCAACGCACTGCCTCACTGCCTGGGAGCAGTGGGCAGTGCAACTCCTGCAATGCACTGCCTCACTGCTTGGGGGCAGTGGGCAGTGCAACTCCTGCAATGGGTGGTCGGAGTGTAGTGCCGGACCTGTGGGGATGTACTACTGGGCGCACCGGCCTGGGGGGATGGGGAGTCCTGCCCAGGGGGTGGTCGGGGCCCCCTGCAAGGCCAATGGGGGGCCATTATCTTCGGAGAACTGGGCGCACCGGCCCGGGGGGACGGGGAGTCCTGCCCAGGGGGTGTTCGGAGCCTCCTGCCAGGCCTACGGGGGGCCACCTTCTTCAGAGAACCGGGCGCACCGGCCCGGGGGGACGGGGAGTCCAGCCCAGGGGGTGTTCGGAGTCTCCTGCCAGGCCAATGGGGGGCCAATATCTTCGGAGAACCGGGCGCACCGGCCCGGGGGGGACGGGGAGTCCTGCCCAGGGGGTGTTCGGAGCCTCCTGCCAGGCCAATGGGGGGCCATCTTGTTCAGAGAACCGGGCGCACCGGCCTGGGGGGACGGGGAGTCCTGCCCAGGGGGTGTTCGGAGCCTCCTGCCAGGCCAATGGGGGGCCATCTTGTTCAGAGAACCAGGCGCACCGGCCCCGGGGGGACGGGGAGTCCTGCCCAGGGGGTGTTCGGAGCCTCCTGCCAAGCCAATGGGGGGCCATCTTCTTCAGAGAACCGGGCGCACCGGCCCGGGGGGGGATGGGGAGTCCTGCCCAGGGGGTGGTCGGGGCCCCCTGCAAGGCCAATGGGGGGCCATTATCTTCGGAGAACCGGGCGCACCGGCCCGGGGGGGACGGGGAGTCCAGCCCAGGGGGTGTTCGGAGCCTCCTGCCAGGCCTACGGGGGGCCACCTTCTTCAGAGAACCGGGCGCACCGGCCCCGGGGGGACGGGGAGTCCAGCCCAGGGGGTGTTCGGAGTCTCCTGCCAGGCCAATGGGGGGCCAATATCTTCGGAGAACCGGGCGCACCGGCCCGGGGGGGACGGGGAGTCCTGCCCAGGGGGTGTTCGGAGCCTCCTGCCAGGCCAATGGGGGGCCATCTTGTTCAGAGAACCGGGCGCACCGGCCCGGGGGGACGGGGAGTCCTGCCCAGGGGGTGTTCGGAGCCTCCTGCCAGGCCAATGGGGGGCCATCTTGTTCAGAGAACCGGGCGCACCGGCCCGGGGGGGACGGGGAGTCCTGCCCAGGGGGTGTTCGGAGCCTCCTGCCAGGCCAATGGGGGGCCATCTTCTTCAGAGAACCGGGCGCACCGGCCCGGGGGGGGATGGGGAGTCCTGCCCAGGGGGTGTTCGGAGTCTCCTGCCAGGCCAATGGGGGGCCACCTTCTTCAGAGAACCGGGCGCACCACTGTGCTGTGCTGTGCTGTGCTGTGCTGTGCTGTGTTGTGCTGTGCTGTGCTGTGTTGTGTTGTGTTGTGTTGTGTTGTGTTGTGTTGTGTTGTGTTGTGTTGTGTTGTGTTGTGTTGTGTTGTGTTGTGTTGTGTTGTGTTGTGTTGTGTTGTGTTGTGTTGTGTTGTGTTGTGTTGTGTTGTGTTGTGTTGTGTTGTGTTGTATTGTGTTTTGTTGTGTTGTGTTGTGTTGTGTTGTGCTGTGTTGTGCTATGCCGAAAGCGCTGTTACCAGAAGGCAAAGGCCGGGATGTCTACCCACAGGTACAGGTAAATGGGAGGGCTGTGTGTGTCATGTGTGGCTGCTGGTCCCCGCTACTCTGCCTTTTTGTGGCGTCTGTGGGTTCCGTGCGGCGGGGGGGGGCCGTGCGCCTGCCCTGGCTGCAGCGCGTTGGTGGCGCTACCTTCGCGCCGTGCCCCCCCCTTCAGCCTCCGCGCCGTTGCGCTCCGGGCCGGACCTGTTGCGCCGTCCACTGCCCGCATAGCTCACGGTCTAGTAACGGTTGTCACTGTAACCGGCGGCGTAAGTGTACCGGACGGCATTGTCGTTGGGTTCGTTGCTGCTCTCCTCAGCGGTGTACTCCAGGCAAGGGGACGTACCATTGGTGTTGATCGTCTTCTCCTGCTTGGCTCTCTTCTGTGCTGTGTTGTGTTGTGCTGTGCTGTGTTGTGCTGTGCTGTGCTGTGCTGTGCTGTGCTTTGGTATGCTGTGCTGTGCTGTGCTGTGTTGTGCTAAGTAGTGCCATGCTGTGCTACCTTGTGCTGTGCTGTGCTGTGCTATGCTGGGTTGTGTTGTGCTGTGCTGCGCTGTGCTGTGCCGTGTTGTGCTGTACTGTGCTGTGTTGTGCTGTGCCGTGCTGCCCTGCACCCATGACCTCATCCTGTCTGTGCTCCTGCCCGCGATGATGCCCAGTCATTAGGATCAGCGACGCCCTCCACAGAGCGCCGTCTGCAACATGCCATGCCCGATTCCCCAGTCAACCTTTGAGGCTTAAACGTGGACATGCATGGCCTGCAATATCCAGGTCAGTGTCAAAGGGCATTTGCACATAGACACGGGCATACCTGCTGAGCCTGGTCCCGGGAATACTTCTGCAAAAGCAGACGGGATGTGACAACATGGGTTCATCATGGATGCGCTCGATGAGGGTTGAATTGCAGGGGGGCTTTTAAATGCAGTCTATGACACCAACCCGCACGATGTGACATGGGAAAGGCAGAGGGGAAGGGGGGAGCTTGGCCAAGGCAGGCCTGCATGGGGTGTTATCGAGGCAAAACCAGCTAAGCTGATGCCCACACACTCCGCGCAAAGCAAACGTTTGTACGAGTATGGAAAGTATAGTACACATCACCGAGAGAAGTACAATGACCATCGACGGAGCCTCCGCATCGCTGCCTGGTTTACCAGAGCAATCCACCAGGAGACATCAGTTGCTTTTCTGTCTCTTCTTTTCTGCTTTTTCTGGTACTCAAGAAGGAACCCATGGCGTCCTACGGAGGGCAGCCATCCCCATAAACATCCCTATCACCGCAGCCAAGGAATCATCAGAGCAGGGGCGGGGGGGGGGGGGGGAGCCATGACACGCCTCCTTCTGTGGTCTCTGGTCTGAAGGGCTTGGGGCAAGCTCTGAGCAACCGCTGATGACATGCAAATCTCTCAAAAGCCCACTGACTACTGCCGAACAGCCCCCAACGCTTTTTCCGGCAGAACGATGGTAAACTGACAGGGATTGCTTGGTAATGCGGTTGGCGGTTAGCAGTCAACCGACGCCGGTCAGCGTGAACCCGACAGCAGCCAATGGTCGGCCAGCACTTGCCTGAGATCTGGGCCTACCGGAGGGCGTTCTGTTGCAGGACACAGAGCCACACCGGGCCATACGAAGCAACACAGAGCCACACAAACGACACAAAGCTTTTTGTGGCTTTGTGTGTCCTTCATGGGGCTCTGGAGGGCGCCCCTGGGGCTCCCCCGTCCTCATTATGACGTCGTGCAGCATTACAGTGCCGTCCCCTCACGACCGTCATCACCCTTCGACACCAACCGAACACGAACCTTCGGGAAGCGGTCGTTCACTTCGAACGTCTTATGGCTCATCAGCAACAACAAGATCTCATCGTTCTTGGTCACCGCCAGCGGGGGTTGCCCGAACTTGTCCACAATCCACGGGTTTGTGTGGTGATTGCTCAGGAGCACTTTGACGCACTCCGCGCGGCTGAAGTGGCAGGCCACGTGCAATGGCGTCAAGCGTTCGAGGTCCTGGAGGTTGATGAGGTGCGGCTGCTTGTCAATAAGTTGGCTCAGAAGTACGGCGTTGCCGCTCTTGGCTACGCGGTGGACAATACTCTGGCCGTGCGCGTCCGTGTCGATGACTGCGCAGGACGCGGGGAAGCTCACACAGCAGCAGTTTGGCCACAGAGAACGCGCACCCACAGCTCCAGGCCGTGATGACCAAAGGCCTGACACCACGAATCTGGCATCAACAATTAAGGCACGAGGTCCGCTGTCCCGCAACGCAACCCGTGCAATTTGGTGGAGGCACCCCAGAGCCTGTCGAGGTCATGCTCCTGGCAGCAGGAGTCACACACCTGTCACGCCGTCGCCGAGGACCAGCTGGCCATCCGAACTGCAATGAGCCAAGACAATGTTGCTTCCCGCATTCCGCAGGTAGTTGAACATGACCACGGACTGGACGGACTGGTTGTTGGCTCGGATAGTGTGCAGTAGCTGACCTGAAGAAGGACAGCACCGGAGGCTTTCTCAAGGAAATCAAACACGGTACACTTGGCCCAAGGCAATCCATGGTTCACGACGTTCTCAAAGGGGGGCTGTTTGCTTAGCGAAGCGGGGGTGAGGGGTAGGGGACGTCAGGAGATGGCCAAGCAGACCAAGATTTGTGTGGGGAGGGGGGGAGGAGGAGGAGGGACCAGCTTATGCTTTTACCGCGCCGTGGCCAATGTACTGGGCACCGGAACTCGGGGGACCCTCTGTGACTCGCCCTCACAAGTCGCAAGCCCAATTACCCCCCAAAGGTACCCCTGGGGTTGGGGGGTCACCCCTGTTATGGTTGAAGTAGGGGGAGGGGCCTGACTGATCCATCACTTGTGAAGGTGTGAACTGCTAAGATCACACGTAGGTGGGGGGGGGTTGCTAGAGGACAAATTCAACAGGGATAATTTCGCTGGGGGGGGGAATTTCGTCACCTCCAGGAATCCTGAAGCTTCAAACACACTATTACTTTTTGGTGGGCTGTAGACGATCCCGGTTATTTCCTGGTGGGCTCTACATGGTGGTTGTTATTTCCTCATGGGCTCTAGACGGTGGCCGTTGTTTCCTGGTGGAGTCTGCATGGCTCCTACTGTTTCCTGATGGGCTCTGGATGGTTGCTGTTATTTGCTGGTGGGCTCTTGAATCATTGCTGTTGTTTCTTGGTGGGCTTTGGATGGTCCCTGATATTTTGTGGACGGTTGTGTTGTTTCTTGGTGGACTCTAGATGGTTGCTATTGTTTTGTGGTGTGCTCTGGATGGTTCCTGTTGTTTCATTTTCCGTCATTTCATAGTTCACAGCATGAAGATTGCACAAGAAGATTGTAAGCAACGAAATCTCTATCCTTTTCCTCTGGGACACATATTGTTTTGCTGATGGGGTCCCTGAGAGTGCAAGCAAACAACAATACTGGCCCTGTTCCGGACATTGTCAATTACAAGATTCCGCCTAGTACTGAACATATCTCAGTGGACAGTATTCACCTGCATATGAATTCACAGTGAAGTTGTTGGTCACACCAGAGTTTTTCTTAACCGGGGGGGGGGGGGGTTGGAGGGGTTTGGAAACCCACCATCCTGCCAACCAAGCATCTCTTCATGGGCAGCTTGCAAGACATGTGATGAAGCACTTTGGTGGTGGCCTGATGTGTAGGGGGGGGGGGGGGGCTGCGTATGCACTGGCTATTGCTCTGTGCACTGTTCGCATAGCATTAGGCCGGCGGAACCCTGATAGTATAGCAACTTGCAGCCACACGCAAGCGCTGAGAATCTGCCCCAGCCAAGCTTTTGTCTGGGGCAAGGCATTTTTCAGAATGCCTGTAAGAATTGAAGACAAATATCCGTGGTATGAATTGTGTGGGCTGATGAGTGGTTCACCAAGTCTCAGCTCCCAGTCTGCCGTAATGACACCCACACACGCGCACGCTTGTAGCATACCATACAGTACCGTACAAACACTGAGTGTACACTTGGTGCATTGCTATCAGAGCTGCCTTCAGGTCCTGCAACACAAACTGCAGCGCAAGCCAGGACCAGACACTAACACACACACACGCGTGCGCGCCCAGACAGACACACAATTGTCAACAAACAGACAAGCACAACGCGAAGTCTGGGTGCGAAGCTCCTCGTCACTTGGCCATCAAACAAGACAGAGCATATACGACGCCAATAGGCGCCCTTCGAAAAAAAATAGACACACACACACACACACACACACACACGAAGTAGGAACTAAGAACTAACAGCCATGTGCAGACTAACACACACACACACACACACACACACACACACACACACACGTGCATACACTTAGTCAACCTCACAGTCTCTTCGGTGGGGCCACACCTGTTGAATGCTGCCATATCCCTGCAACACGATTAAGAGGAGAACGGGGGGTTTCAGACTTTCAGGAGATGCGGGCTTAGGCCAGCTCCCTGCTTTCAGGCTGTGCATACTTGCATAGTAGCATGTGACGAACATGGGGTCCGAGGAAAGGGTCCATGCAACAAAGAGGTCCGTGTGCAATGGTGCGTGAGACAGTCTTCTGCTGGCTCACCAACTCTACTTTCCGTCGACAAGCGCCTGCTGTACTCCATGTTTGCTGAACACTGCCGGGAACAGGGGGGTCCTCAACGGCAAAACAAATGAAGCATCTCCTTGCATTACGCTTGACCCAACAACTGCGCACATCAACACGGAGAAAGCAACCAGGGCACCACACACTGCAGAGTTCCCAGTCATTTGGTAATACATCCATCTGAGGTTTATCATTCGCAAAAAGAAGATGCATTGGCCTGCACTCGCAGTCAGTGCTTCATCAACACCTATTTGGCCATAGCCGCCGGCGGTTGGCGGGTACTTGCCGCCTAGAGCTGTTATATGACTGTGTCCCGGCGGGGGCCCGCTTTGGCCCCTGGTTTCAGAAGCACCTTTTCTCCCCTTTCTCACCAATTCAATTCCACCCAAATTGACCGGTTGAAACGGAAACGCGCGGGTGATGGCAAAATCAGGCCCGGCCACTTGGCCAGCCCAGGGCCATTGCAGCCCCGTATGGCCCCCAGTTTGACCTTCAGGGGCTGTCCTCAGTGAAAGGACTCCCCTCAGGCCACTGGTCTGCCCACCAATCAACGCCGGGGTGGCACAGCCTCAGGCCGAAAGAAGGGGTGTGGGGGGCGTGGCGCATGCTCAGCGGTCAGTCCACCCACCCAAGCTACGCCCGTTGCCATGGGGTTCTGCCCATTTTCGTTGTCAAGCACGGCGGCGCAATGGTCCTCTGGCGAAACTTTGGCCCAGTGACACGGGCGAACAAAGGCTTTTGGGCTGTCAAGTCTCCAGAAAGAGGAGTGCTGCTCCCTCGTCTGCCCACAGAGGGGCCCAGGATTGATGGCCAGGCACTCAGTCTCCGCGCACCGACATACAATTGTGCGTCTGTGTCTTGTTCATGATTCGGGTCTCCCAGATCCGCACCGTCCCGTCATCGCTGGCGGATGCAAGGCGCTCTGCGGTGACGTTGCTGGTCTGGCCGCGCTTGCGTGCAATGGAGCCCATGCCCTCCGTCGACTGCAGGAATGACACCGCATTCACGGCGTCGGTGTGCCCCCTGCAGAACCGCGCCGGGCGCGGCTGCAGCGCACCCATGTCCTCCGAGCCCTTTTCCACTTTGCGCCTCAAGAAATCTGCAGGTGTGAGAGCGGCTGAGGGGACGCAAGCGTGGGACTGAGGCCTGCCGCTCAGGACTGGGACGGGCTTCGGGTGCTCAGACCTGACGGTTCATACCCCACATTCGAGCAGTCCCCTCATGAGGTGCATGTTCAGGTACAAACACATACACGGGGACAGGCCAAGTGCTGAAGGACCGGGGTGGGGGGGGCAGGCGGGGGGGGGGGGGGGGGGTCATTTGGGGACCAGGTCAATCCCAGCCGACCAACCAACACACCCACACGAGGAAACTTTGCCTCAGGAAAAAAAGTGAAAGGGGCTGGAAATTGGAGGCCACTTTCAGGCACACAAACTTGTTTTTGGCCTCTGACCCACCCACCCATCACCCTGTCCCCTGGGGGTGGGGGTCTTTTTCGCCACTCAGCGACGCCTCTTCATTGGGTCGGCTTCAAGGCTTCCTTACGGTGCTTGTGGCTGATTACTGGCGTTTCAGACACGGCGGTTGCGGCTCATTGATGACAGCGCTTCTGAGCTGAGTGACGGCGGTTGCCAGCTGAGGGCGGTCACAGATCAAGTGACGGCGGTTGTGGGGTAATTGACGGCGAGCACTTGACAGGGGTCACTGACGGCGGTCATAGGCTAACTGACAGCACTCTTGAGCCAACCGGTGATGGTTTGGGCTACTGACGGCTACTGACTACTGCCCACTCCGCATTTACATCCATCCATGACACTTCTTTCTGTCCCACCCACTTCTGGAGTAGGGTTGGTTGGGGCATTGTCTTTTAAGAGGGTGGGGGGAGGCTGAGGGGGCAAAGGACGGGCCAGCTGGATGGGCAGCAGGAATGGGGCCCCTTCCCCACATATTCGAGGCTTTGAAGGTCAAGGGTTGTGTGTGTGTGTGTGTGTGTGGAAGAAGAATAGCCCTCATTGGGGACACCTACATGACGCAGTGGCAATGGTCCTGGACTTTCAAGACCATCGTCCCGAAAGCAGGCTGAAAAACGGCTCGTTTCTACCTCAAAATGGACCACACCACAGCGTGAGAGACGCCTCATTGAACACGTGTGCCAAGGTACGAATTCCAATCATGCTCAGACTGCGAAGTTCGACAGGCCTACATTCCTACCACTACTGCAAACCATGAGTTCATGGTCCGGCCCTGCAGGGGGGCGGCCCTTAGGAGGGCTGTCGCTGGCTTCCTTATATACAAGGCCGCCAACGCGCCGCGGCTCCTGCCCTCGAACCACACCACGGAGCAACAAAACACGTATTGCATGCTCGTGTGCCCTACCGCCTCCCATAGACCAATTCCATGCATCCTTGATGACAGGGGGGGGGGGGTCAATGTTCTCACCGCCTACACTATCAATAAGGGCAGACATGAGCAAGCATTCATATCTGCCGTGCAGCCATACAGCCCGCCATCCAGCTAACCATGGAAGGGAATCGGGAGCAACAGGAAGGAACACCGTGTGTGTGTGTGTGTGTGCGTGTGTGTGTGTGTGTGTGTGTGTGTGTGTGTGTGTGTGTGTGTGTGTGTGTGTGTGTGTGTGTGTGTGTGTGTGTGTGCGCGTGTGTGTGTGTGTGTGTGTGTGTGTGTGTGTGTGTGTGTGTGTGTGTGTGTGGTTGTGAGCAGAAACAGGGCGAGAGAAGGGAGAGAGAAGATAGAGAAACCCCAGAAGGGCAATCATGAACTCCCTCCAAAAAAAAAACCCCTGAACCCTAAACCCCCCCCCCCATCCTGTTTTGGTCATGGATCTGCTTCTGGACTGTCTGAAGGCAACTTGAGCAGTCGCCAGGGGCGGTTGTTGAAAGAAAAAAACAACATGCATGAACTTCCTTACCGACTGCCCTGATACCCGGTGAAACCTGGTGTCTCCACCGCTGTGCATTCACCAAAGCCTTGCTGACGCCCGAAGCTTCCCTTAAATGAAGCAAGTGGCACACCCTTCTCTATGCCCCAGATGGAGATGAGCCCATCAGTGGACCCTGCGGCAATCCGCCAGCCATTGAACTGCTCGGCCTTGATTTGTTCACCGATCGACAGACAGTTCACCACTTGTCCGGGCAGGGGGAATTGCATGTACAGTTCGAGGTCCCTCCATGGACCGCCTGCAAATGAGTGGGTTCAGATGTGCAACAAGACCAAATACACCGCCGCCCACTACACTGTACTGCAACAGAACTTTGCAATACAAATAAACAAAACACAGAAAGTGTTTTGTCCCATGACGCTGTCTATGCCAACTGCCGGTGGTTGACCACCAACCAATACCACTTCATCGCCCGACGCTGGCGGCAGCCATCTACCGGCGACAAGTGGTGGCATAGAAGGGGGAAATCCTCATCTCTCTTACCGGATCAAATTCGGCGGCATCACATGTGGGCTCATATCGATCCCTCGTGCCGCTCTTCCGTTCCTCTGTGTCGTGTTTCGGGGAATTGTGCCCTTGTGCCTTCGCTGTCTGCCACCCTGGGACGTCGGCTGTCGTTACGCTTGGGACTTAGACAGGGTTTCAAGCGTTCGTCGTCCGTGGCCTTAAGACCTGAGTCCCCTGGGATTCCAGTGTTGGGGTGCCCTGCAGGAACTCCGCGTGGATTCAGTGCCCGTGCTGTGCGGACCATCCGGCCACTCAACGCAATTGGTGTTTCATTGATAAGAGAGCCCAATTCCCACATAGCACTACTGCCTGTGATGTGCGGACCATCCGGCCACTCAGCGGAATTGCTATCACGCTAATAAGAAAGCCCACTGCTGCCACCCTCACAACCCACCCCACGCCATCCCAATGCCATGCAACACCGCACCATACCGCACCGCACTGCACCGCAACATACCGCACCACACCACACCACACCAACAAGCGGGGCGGCAGGGCGTCCCGAGGGCGGCCCTGAACTGAGGAGAGAGCGTGGGGGGAAAGCGGCTCGCGCCGCCGCGGTGCGAGACACACTACACACAGCACACGTTTGGACACACAGCCCACCTGGCTTGCATTACCCGTATGCAACACAATCCTGGCCGTAGCCTTTTGGTAACAGCGCCTTCTGCACACCATACCACGCCACACCACACCGCACAGCCCCCCCCCCCCCCCGAACCCCGTGCATGGGCGGCTGAAAGCTGGTTGCGCTGAGGGGGCCCTCTCCCCGCCACCCAACCCCAGGCGGGTGACCAATGGGCCCAATGCATAAATCCTACCCAAACCCCCTGACCCCTGCATCCCCTGCACCACAGCCACAGCGCCACGCCACGCCACGCCACGCCACGCCGCACAGGAAAATAGACAAGCATGCCGAAATGTGCATGTGAAAGGGACACACACCCTCGTTGTTCCAGACCCGCACACTGCCGCCCGTGCCTCCAGACACAAAGCGGTCCTTCCTGCCAGGTACAAACTGCACTGCCCACACGTAGTTGCCAATGCCATGTGCCTGCTCCAGCCGCTCGCACCCAAAGTCTGTGACAATACAAACAGTGGCTCACGGGCTCACGCCACATGCGAAGAGGAGGGCATGCGGGGGCAGAACGTCAGTTCTGATGCAGGGGTGTCAGAAGGCAGCACAGGAAAAGGCGGGGCAGGCACCTGGGGGCCCAGAATCCAAAAAAACCGACATCAGAAATATCAATTTTTCACCCACTGGGCCAGAAGAACGGCTCAGTCCGCGCTGGGGCTTCGGCCCCACGAGCACGTGGGTGGGAAACGGTGCAAATCTAGAATGTTACCGTTTACCAGCGAGATTCAAACCTCACGGGCGAGTGATGCGCCCGTGATGAGTGCAAAAGGCATGTGCAGTTGCCGCATTGTTCAAAATGTTGGCCCGGGAGGTGTCCAATTGACAGCTGGTGTCAGGCGTCAGGTGACGGGCACGTCCCTTGTGTACTCATGGCACATACCAGGCACAGGGTACGTCAGCATGAGGGAACGCAAGAGCCCATTAAGGTCCACGTCGCACTTATGTTTTGGGGGGCACGAAAGGGCTAAGGAGAAGAGTCACCCGCTCTCTGACCCCCTGCACGGCTCCCATACCGACCCGGTACCTCGGAGGGATCGCGGGTGCAGAGACGAAGTGGGAGCATGTGGGGGGGGGGGATTTCTCAGGGGACATCAGGCGGCGGAAGCAACCACAGACCTAAATCATCATGTCGTTGCTGGTCCAGGTTCATAGTCCACACGCGGATATCGCCGTCGTCGCTGCCGGAGACGATGCAGGTCCCGGACGCATCGATGTCGACCGTCCGCACCCAGTCCGTGTGGGCCGCCAGCACCTTTTTAACTTGCCCTTCGGAACAATGACGTGGATGTGTGCGTGCGAGTGCAACCGCATTTCAAGCCTACCGCCAGGCATACTGCGCAGACCAGAACTACCCACATGCAGTGGCGGGGATGGGCGGGGGGGGCAAAACCTACAGGGGCTCAGCGAAGGTGTAGGTGGCACCTTTCGTATACCTGCCCTGCTTAACACAGCGCAGTGGCGGGGGGCGGACGGGTGAAGAGGGGCATAAAGGCTCAGTACGTGTGCTGGTGTTAGACATACGCACTGGTTTTTCAGGAGGAATTGTGCACTGTGGTCCTCGACCGGTGGCAGAATGTGACAGCGGGACATTCGCACCGCTGCTCACAGGTGCTGCTTCTGCCCCTTGGCGTCCCTCCCACACTGGCGCCAGGATGTTCCACGCGAAATCTTGCCCAAAAGCGTGACGTTTGCACGTGCTCATTAAAACTCGACCTGCACCGTTGGCCCCCCTTCCTTTAGCAGAGTTAATGCGCGGCACACGGTCCACGAGACAAGATACCAACGTGACACATTGCCCTGCGCACAGGACACACCCGTCTGTATATCCCAGATGAGGATGGACGTGTCGGCACCCGCCGTCACCAGCCGCCGACCATCTTTGCTGATCGCGACGCTCTGCACCGCTGCTTTGTGGCCCACAACAGTCTGGTCTGCCTTCGGGACTTCCGCCTTCTCTTTTTCCGTTAGCCCGAATACCCGAGGTTCGCCTGGAGAGAGCACCAACCACACGTCTCCCGAGGCTTGTGTGACGTTGCCCAAGGAAACCAGTACATAAAACCCATCCCCCAAAATTTGAACGCGCCCCAAAAATTATCCCCCCCTCTGCCCCAAAATTTATGTCCCCTTCAGCCACCTACAATGAGACGGAACACAACACTGCAGAGTGGAGCGAAATGAGTTCGGTCTCCTCCTTGACATTGAAAACACTGAAGGAGGCGTGCGCTACAGCAGCAGAAGATGCTGCATCACATTGTCAAAATGTTCTTCTCCCCCTAAAAAATGTGTACTTGGGGGTGACAAAACACTCTGCGAGGCCAGCGGGCCGTTGCTCTTATTCTCTTTACAGTCAGGTTTGGTTTGCGTTTGGTGACCGCAGATTGAGGGCCAACAGGTGCCTGCGCAACAATTTGCCCCCGTCTATGTGCAAAACTACCACAGAGGAGCTTTCGAATGAGCAAATACTCCCAAAGCAAGAGCATGTGGTGGTACGAATCTTGGAACAGTGAGTTGATTGGGTACCATCTGCTTGCTCTTTCATGAAAATTAAGTTTCGCGTTTTCGAGCTTTGATTTCCCTTGAGGTGTGTGTGTACCTGCTGTGCACCTTTGCACCAAGGTACTAATAATGTCTGAGCCGGAAGAGTGTTATTGTTCTGCAAACATGAGAGGGGTGTTTGCTAGACTACAAAACCATTGTGAAGCAATGGCCATTGAAAAGGCAAGCCATTGACCGAAAATCAACCATCCCACTCACAGCAATTGTGCAAGCAGGTGTGTGTGCAAACCGTTGACAGCAGGATTCGAACCTGCGCATGCAAAGCACAATGGATTAGCAGTCCATCCCCGTAACCACTTGGGTATGCCAACTTGTGATATCCTTCCCTTCTTAGGGACACAAATAGCAGTACCAAACTTTCAAGCCTGGGACACTCCGCGTCTGGGCCCCAACTGCCCAGCCGCACGCAGACCTTCAATGCCAGGCTTCTTGCCCCTCTTGAGCGTCCACAATTTGATCTTACCGTTCTTGCCGCCGGTGACGATCGTCTGCCGGCGCCCCCCCTCCGGCCCAACGCACGCGGCGACCTTCAGAGCAAACATGCCCGAGCGGTGGGCAGTGAGCTGGAGGTACTTGGCGCAGAAATACAGGTCTATGAGGGTCTCATCCTGCGTGTACGCCTTCAGTCGCCGGAGCAGGTCCAACTCCACGGGCTGCAGCGTCTTCATGGGTCCGACATGGAAGAAGGCCTCGGCTGTGGACATGTTGTCGGCCTCAATGGCCTGTCGCACGAGCTGCAGGCCTTTCTGGTCTTCAATGGTCTTCACGAGCTCTTCGACCATGGGGGCGTCCTACGGCCAGGTTCAGAGCGTGCATCATGATATATGGGTGAGGACCACTGCGCATGGGGACGAATGCGGCGTGGTATGCCCCAACCTTGTGCTGGTGCCCGGCAACGTGATCCTGTGGCAACCCGGCCCTATGCCATCAACCTGGACCTCTGATCCCGGCGTCGGCCCTGCGCCTTGGCCCGTAATTCACACCACGACTCTATGCCGCGATCATCAGCGAAAGGACTACCCCAATGTCACGAACATCAATGACCGAACATCAGGATTCCAACATCACCAACATCACCAACATCACACTGACACCCAACGTCACCAACACCTGTGCCTGTGCTGTCTGCTGGAGATGGGGACAGGAGCCTGTGGTCGCCGCCCCCCGACAAACCGCTGCCCAAGGGGGGGGGTGCGGGGGGCTCGTCGCGTGTGTCCACAACTTCCTCCGCCCCCCCACCCGGGGCAAACTTACTCATCCTTCATGGCACAACCCCTTCTTGCTCTGGTAACTCCGAATGCTGTAGCCGCAGTGCCAAGAAGCCTGCTATCGCGGGGCTTCAAACGAGGCCCTCACACCATCCCCCTCCCTTCATACCAGCTGGTTCAACTTCGCCTTCTTGGCCACTTCAATGGGAATCTCGCGCGGCTGGCCCTGCGGGAACAGGCTGTTGTACAGCGCCTCGAGGATCGCCACATCCTTCTTCATCCACGCCCTCTGCAGTGCCTCATTGCGCACCGACGGGTCCACAGGCTTCCCTTTGCTGCCGTCCAGCAGGATCTGCACCATCCGGAGGCTGCGGAGTGCGCCCGCATTGTCCTCGCCTGGCTCACCGATGGCGAGGGAGAGGGCGCTGAGGTCACTGATGCGATTGTTGATGCTCTCACCCTCTTGCAGTAGCCGCCGCAGATGCTCCTCCGAATTCTTCGAGCGGGTGTAGATGGCGTGGTGCAGCGTGTCGCGGTTGGAGTCGATGCGGCACAGGCCATCCTTGATGCTTCCTGAGGAGGATATGGGTGGTATGGGGCATCCGCAAGCCACAAGATGGTCCAATCACGCTGAACGGAAACAGCCAGCAGCCAGAAAATCCATTCAACATGGCCCTCACACGAATCCCAGAGGAGCTTCTGTCACGTTTTCCTGCTTGGCTCCGGTCAAACCGTACACCCCTCCACTCACACCACCTCTCTCCTCTCTCCACGCACAGTACCTCCCTCGGATGACAATTTCCTCCGCTTGTGCGTCATCTTGGGGGGCCCTTCGACCTTCAATCCCCTCCGAGCCGCCCCCGTTGCGGGGCAACGGGGCATCGGTCGAAACCCGGAAAAATGGGGCGTCTGGACATGGGGCTCTCGTGACAGAGGCAAAATAAGGGGTAGTCTGAGGAAGATGGACCGCAAAGCGGCTCCGGGCGCAGACAACATGACGTGTACCCCAGACCATGCCCCCTGCCGATGTCACAGAGGTCTCGAAGAGGACTGAGCCAAAGCTGCTCCCTGTGCAGGCCCCAACTCCGTCTCCCGTCGCCTGCACGTGAGAGATGTGATGATAGAGGAGGCAAGGGGGCAACCTGTGCCGAAATTTGCGATGCCTCTTTCGAGGTCCTCTCTTTCAACATTTCTACACAACGTCGGACCGCTTGTCCCACGGGGAGCCCGCTGGCGGGGAACCATGACCCGTGGTGATAAGGGGTCCAAACGTGGACGGAAAAATAAGTGTGTTGGCACTTTGGAACCTTCTGCACTTCTGGAACGCAGCAGCAAGCGCGGAAGCCACGGCGGTTTGTCGCACACCGGCGAGGCCCATCCGACTCGGCAAGAGTGGGGTGAAACCTAATTAACGTGAGCCAAGCGAAGGTTTAGGCGGAGGCCGAGGCGGAGGTTGTCGGCAAGACAGGGGGAGAGGGGGGGGCATAGGCATATAGGCACATCAGAGCGGGGCAAAAGAGCATGACGGGAGGGTAGAGGAAAGCAAAAAGCAGAAAGCAAGATTGGGGCAATGTGAGAGCAGATGCAGGGCAGAGCGCAGAGGGCAAGGGCAAGGGCAAGGGCAAGGGATGGCAGAGAGAGACACAGGAACACGAGCGTGACATGAGGGACAAAGAGCAGAAGGGGTACTGCTGGCCCTGTGTGGAGACATGTTGTGATGTCGAAGGTGTGTCGGTGCCAACAACAGCACAGACACACGAATGTGCACAAGAAAAGGAGGGTCAGGCTGACCCCAGGCGCCTTGCGCACATAGGTCTGCTTGGGAGGCAATGACAGAGGCACCAGTGTGTGGAGGAGAGGCGGCAATACACCACCGACATCTGGATGGGCACCAGCATACAGCCGGCAAATGCATCAGCAAGAGAGGCAGTCACCGCATTGAAGGATCCCTCGCCCGTAGCCGCAACCGACCCCCCCCACTTCAGCAGGGCTTCTTTTGAGCAGGGGGAGGGAGGGGGGGAGGGGGTTTTGGACCCAAAACTTGGTGTACCAAAAATGGCCTGACCAGATCTTCCCTATTGTAAATTTCGTTTTTTCCCACTATGGTCACTTTGGTCTGGGGAGGGGGGGAGGGGGTTTTGGGGGAGGGCCCCCCCCCCCCCTTGGCTTTTAATTATTCTAAAGAAGCCCTGCCCCCCGGCCGCCGCCCCCTTGTGGTCTTCACCAAACAACGGTCTGGCGGTGGCCATGACTCTTCTGTGTAGTCGGGCCCGAGGCCTCTGGCACAAGTGCGTCCCGGTCCAAAGCCGCCCCCCGCTCCCCAACTTCGCACTGATGGCACACACACCCGCGACAACGTATCGCCCGCAGTGCGTGAAGAGCACAGAGGTCAGCGTGCGGCCCGGAATCAAGTGGATGACGCAGAGGCACGTGCCGCGCGTGACGTCCCAGAAGCGGACCTCCCCGTTGGAGTCACAGGACACGGCGCGGGGCCGCAGGTCCGGGCTGCTCGCGCACGTCTGGTCGTCCATCGCCACGTGGTTCACCGGGCCCTCGTGCCCCTCCATCAGAAACAGCGGCGCGTCCGCCTTCAGGTCCCAGAGGCCGATGGTCTTGTCGCGGCTGCTGGACACGATGTACACCTCCTCATTGTACGTCAGCTGCGTGACGCAGGTCACGCGTTCCTTGTGGCCGCTGCTCGGCGTGAGGCTGAGGCGCGGCTGGTCCTGCCCGTTCTCCCAAATGGCGATCTGTGACAACGCGGGCGGACCGGGGGGCCTGGGCTCGAGGAAGGATGCGGGAAAACGGGGGTGGGGGATGGGGGTCTCCAGGAGCCCCACATTACGTCCATTCGGTGGCATAGGAGGCCATACATCACTGATTCCCGGGAGGGTCGCCACCCTCTGTGATTTCGTTCTCAGTGTTTGTTGGGTTGTCTACAGGTGTCCACACACAGGGGCCTGCACGCAGGTGCCATGCATGTGTGGGTGTGGAGTCATGATCTGTTGTGTGCTCCTAGTCCGGGCTGGTGTCGCCCCCGCCATTGCCAAGTTCAGACCTTCCACCCTGTTTGGATACAAGTGTAGATACAAATCCACCCATTTCTATCCCCATCAATACCTGGCACCGCAAACCCATTGCAATCTAATGGGAGAAACAGCAACTCGTGGCTGTTTCCACAAGAACATTCCTTCTCCGCTTCTTGCAGCTTCATTCATGCATCCTTCGGATCATACCACGAGTTTTTACTGGGCATGCCAAGCACCGCCAAGCGGCCCCCATTGTTCGGCCAAGCCCCCTTTGTTCTGCCAAGCGCGGTCAGCATGACAACACCGAAAGCGGAAACAAACAGATCCTTTTGTTCGTCCTGTTTTCCCTCACAAGTGTGTGGTTGTGTGTGTGTGTGTGTGTGTGTGTGTATGTGTGTGTGTGTGTGTGTGTGTGTGTGTGTGTGTGTGTGTGTGTGTGTGTGTGTGTGTGTGTGTGTGTGTGTGTGTGTGTGTGTGTGTGTGTGTGTGTGTGTGTGTGTGTGTGTGCCAAGGAATCCATTCGAATCTGCTCCAACTGCGAGGTTCAACAATCCTAAGGTCCTATCACTGCTGCAAACCATGAGTTCGATTGTTCTGCCCTACAGGAGGGGCTGCCCACCGGGCACTCGACGCCATAAGTAAAGATGCCGCCAACGCACTACGGCTCCTGCCCTCAGAATCATCCACACGACAGCAAGACACACATTGCATGCTTGTGTGCCCTACCGCTCCCCACATCCCAGCCCCATGCATCCCTGGAGACTCAAGGGAGGGGGGGGGCTCGATACTAGGTGCCTGTTGCCAAAAAAATAACCTGGATGTTAGGTAGATACTCGTTGATCACAACACGAAATCTACGCATTTCGAGCCCCCCCCAGAATCGAACCTGGCACTTTCTGGCCAGCGTACGACACCTTGGCCACTAAACCATACTGACGAGGTCAGCTTACTCGCTCCACAGGCACAAAAGGCAGGGCCACCTCGCCGCCCGGTGCATCCCAACTCTTCTCGGGTCCGAACCACCGCCTATGGCATGCGAAACCCGGTGCATACCATTCATCTACAGAGACGATACAAACTTATACCTCACCAACATGCAACGTGTGATTCATACTTACAGTCAGAGGAGGGGGGGCATGAGCAAGCTTTCACGTCCCCCCCTTCTAGTCCTCAGGACCGCCAGCCAGCCAACCATGGAGAGAGGGGGTGGAGTACGTCGGCACACAGTTTCCCCGGTTCCACCCCGCAGCAAACTAGCACAACCAGTTAAAGGCGGAAACGCCGCAACGAACAAACATACAAGCTGCACATTAGTGTCATACTGTGGCATTCTCAAAGTAGGCCGCCCGCGTGGTTAGGTTTTGGCCGCCTACTGCAGCGGCCGTGCAGCCGGCTGCTGCCCTGAAGACGCCAGTTCGAACCCCCGAGGGGGAATACGAGGAGGAGATGCGGCTCCCGTCGGCCGGCGGTGCCGGTGGCGGGGCGCACTGCTACAGGTATGCTAGTGCCCAGCGCTATTTTGTTGAGGAAAAATATGACGCCATTTTTGTTGAGGAGAAATATGACGAGGACAAGACACGCCACCCATCCACAGGCGGTGCCGGTGGTGGCGCGGGATGCTGTGGGGGTGGTGGCGGGGGCGCTGCCAACAGCCCCTGGACGGAGGGGGGGTTTGAACCCCCGACGACATTGATTGCCAGTCCATGGCACATACCACTATACCGTCCATGCCTCTTAGGCCTTAAAGTGCAAAAATGGCTCAAAGCTGGCAAGGGTCTTCACCCCAGGGCAGTGTGTGTGTGTGTGTGTGTGTGTGTGTGTGTGTGTGTGTGTGCGCGGGCGCGTGTGTGCCAAGGTATCAAATCCAATCATGCTCAAACTGCAAGGTTCAACTTCTATGCAATCCTACCATACTGCAACCATGTGTTCATACTTTGAGCCTTGCAACCAGGCCACCCCCAAGGGGCTTGTCACTACCCATCTGGACAAAGCGCCGATAACACAATGCATGTGTGCCTTAACCGCTCCCAAACTCCTCCTAAACAGACAAGGGTGGGCATGAGCAAGCATTCATACTCCACCCTGCACCAGTGCAGTGTCCAGCCATCCAACCATAGAGATAAGGCAAGAAGGGGGGAACCGGGGAGGACAGTGACTGGGCGGAAACACAGCAGCATACAGACCACATGAGGATGAGGAAGGCCAGGTGTGTGTTTGTGTGTGTGTGTGTGTGTGTGTGTGCATGCGTGTGTGTGTGCATGCGTGTGTGTGTGTGCATGTGTGTGTGTGTGTGGGTGGGTGTGTGGGTGTGTGGGTGTGTGGGTGCGTGGGTGCGTGCGTGCGTGCGTGTGCGTGTATGTGTGTGTGTGTGTGTGTGTGTGTGTGTGTGTGTGTGTATGCTGAAGGGGCTATTACCAAATGGCAATGGTCGGGATGTGTTGCACACTGGAAAATGCAAAAAGAGTAGGCTGTGTGTCTAAGTGCACGTTGTGTGTAGTATGTTGCGCACCTAAGGCAGGGGGCCTAAACCACCCCGTGTACGGCGGCCTTAGTTTAGGGTCGTCCTAGGGACGCCCTGCCGCTCCGCCTGCTGGTGCAGCTGAAGTTCCCGCAATGTGTGTGTGTTCGTATGTGTGACTAGTACTATAGCAGGCGTCCCAACTATCCTGCCCCTGTTGAGGGTACTTGACATGGGGGACGTTGCTATGCAGTGGTTTACATCCCACACCCGAGTAGCTCCGGGAGGTGGTGGGGCAGCCACTGGGGGTGCCATGTTGGTCCGCTACTGGTTGGTAGGGGTGTGCATCGGGTGCCTCTGGCGCCAAAATCTGCAGGTGAGCTACGGTATTGGGATAGCCCTCAACAATGTGTCACTGCTCCACGCCCCTGATGTCTATGCCCCACATCCCACAGCCCTAAGCTCTGCGCTCCCCATATCTGCATCCCAGATTGTCCACACACCCACTCAGCACAATCACTCGACCTTTCCTCACTAGAACCCCTTGTCTAATGACCCATGTCGACCTTTGCGCTACGCGCCCCCCAGCCCTTGGCTAGAAGCCTCAAATTGCTACCCATAGCAATGCTACTATTGCCAAGGCTCCTGTAGGCGGCAGCACAAAATGCGACCCTATCCAAGCACAGCACGCACTAATCTCAACCCACCCGCAACGGGGGGGGGGGGGGCTGCCCAAATTCCTAGGCATCCTCACCAATACAAACCCACCTACAACAAATATGAAACTACCGTAGTAAAGGTAAAGGTAAAGGTAAAGGTGAGTCATAGTGTGGACTGAGTAAGGCGGTTCAATCACCGCGGAAAGGAAAGCCAATGCATGGGTATGGGGTCAGGAACTGTGAATTTGTTTGGCCTTTCCGTAGGCAAGCAATGATCTGGAGGTGTGGGATTGAGTTACCAGTCATTTGCAGCTGGTGTGGTCCACGTACTGGACCTCGGCATCTGGAAGCATTCAAATTCAACGAGCATGATAGGTGTGGTAAGTGGGGATTGGGTTGCAATGGGAAACAGTGGGGAGGCGCCATGCCCTAGTCTACAGCAAATGGGAGGCGTTAAGCTCAGGCTAGCAACCAGCACTGCGAAGTGAAATAGCAAGATGACTGTGACAGTGTGGAGGTGCTGAGCCTTGGGTTGCAGCAAAATGGAGGTGTTAAGCCTAGACTAGCAGTTGAAGTGAGGACCATGGACTTGCAGATGCACTTGGGGAGTGGTATATTCGTGCATTCTTCTTTGGTTCTATCCTAGGACCTACATCAAAGTGGAAGAACACCATGAGTGTGACGGAGCCACAAGAGGAGGTGGACATGTCAATTTCCTTGCAAAAACTCTTGGCCAAAATGGAGGCCATTCTAGATGGAGAAGCAACACCTCTTGTGGCGTGGGGTCTGCAGCTCAAAGTCAATGTAAAGGAGTCACTGCTGTTGGACATGTCTCCTACACCAGGTGACGATGATGACGAATGAGGAGCACACTGATGCACCAACGAAGGAGTGGGAGAGTGCACCGCAGTAGTGGTCGGCAGAGGTGAAACATCTGTGGGGTCCTAAGAACCTAAGAGCCAGTGATTAAAGTTAAAATCAATAAGAAGGAGGGGGGAGAGGGGTGGAGCTTGTGTCGAATAGGGAGCAATGAAGGCCAAGCACCAGGTAGTCTTTCCACGGAGGGTGGGGTACTTTGTAGTTGGTTGGTTCCTGCGCTTCCAGGGGGCATGGCGTGCGCGCGCGCATGTGTGCATGTGTGTGTGTGTGTGTGTGTGTGCGTGTGTGCGTGTACACATGTGTGTGTGTGTGTGTGTGTGTATGTGTGTGTATGTGTGTGTGTGTGTGTGTGTGTGTGTGTGTGTGTGCACGCGCGCGCACATTGAAGGCGCTGCTACCAAATGGCCATGGCCAGGATGGTCTTGCACACGGGAAAATGCAAGCCGTGTGTCTGGCCGCCTATTCATGAAGCTATTTCCTGGAGATCGGACGGGGCCAGCAAGCAGTGGTCCCGGAACTTCACCTCGGGCAAGAAGGTGTACAGGCGACGTAACATTTAGGTGAGGTCCGCGTGCGGCTCCTCCTTGGTGGTGGCGTCCACTCACACGTTGACGGCCGTGATCCACTGTGAGGGTATGACCACAATGTTTATGGCAGCCCGTGGGGCAAGGTGGTACGCTCCCAGGGTATGTGCATACTGGTAGTGTGCCATTCCCGCAGTGCCCGCCCTCCTAGTAGGTGTGTAGGGCACCCACGGCGGACTTGGAGTCGGGCACTACCCAATAGACACCCTTCCGCTGCGCCATCCGGCAGAAGCACAGTAGCAAAATCATGGCCTCCCCCTCTTGGGAAGGTCCCTACTCCGGAGGCTACCATGGTGTTGTACTCCTCTGGTGCGCTCTCATATGCTAGCGCCATGACCATTCCCGCCGGGGTGGTTGCCACAATAGCCCCACGGATGGACGCCAATGGCAGCAATTCATGGAACCATATGCCCGGCTCCGTCTGAGGCTGTAGATATTGGGGTGCTTCTATGGAGGCCCCATGGGGGTACAGTTTTGCAATGTCCCCAAAATGCTCCTATAGGTGCATCCGCAAGGCCGGGCTCAACTCCAACGGCTACGCATGCGGGGCATGGAGGGCCATGTAGAGGGCCCCCCTATATGGGTGCCCTAGGCACTTATGTGTCAGACACTAGGTTGGGTACCTGAAGAGTGCCACCGCTTCCTCCTTGAGCTCTATCCACGGCTCCAGCAACCTGGTGGGTGTGCCGGTCAACACCTTGTGTTCCGCCCGGGACACCCACTCCCAATACCGGCCCTCCGGCGGCGTTCGGTGCCAAACCATGGTGGGGCCCTATGTGCCACCAACCTAGAGCTACTGCAACGTGGCCACTCGCACGTGCTCCTCGAGGCATGTATGCAGGGGAGGCTCCACCTACACATGGATGTCTAGCAGGGCTCACCAACAGCCTATGCAGGCGGGTGTCGCTGGGGAGGTGGTTCTTTGGTTGCTCGCACCGCGGGAGCACCATGGCCCACCCCAGCGTAGCCATGACATCCTCCATGACCGTGGTGAGTAGGATCGCGCGGCCAGGTTGGTAGACGACCCACTCCCAAATGGTCTTGGCCTCTTGGCCACCGATGACTGCCTCGGACTGGCAGGGGCGTATCGGGCCTGGCTTCCAGCCCTTGGGGGCTTGTTGCCAACGGGGGGCTGGTGCGTCCAACAGAGGGTGTAGGGTACCCGGATGCCGGTGGAGCAAATCCCTGATGGCGCGGATGGCTACGAGCATGCGTAACCCGGGGACTGTGCGACCCCGGGGTACATGTGCTCGTAGACTTCGTAGAAGACCCCAAGGTGGTGGTAGCCGAGCGCCAAGGCCACCGCATAGGCCAGTGCGGGCAGCTGGACGTGGGTGACCGCCCCGTAAAGGCTTGGGAAAATCGTCACCACCGGGGGGATGTCCTATTGCGGCTGTCCTCACTATGGCCGGGTCCCGAGGACGAGGATGGGCGTGGTGCCTCCACAGCATCCAAGGAGCCACATGGCATTGCCACTTGATCCAAGACCATTTGCAATGTGTGTAGCAGATGGGGACATTGCCAGTGGTGGGTCCACTGGCCCGGGGCGAGTACCGCGGGGCAGCCCCCTTTGAGGGCATGGTGCTCCGCCCGGTAGGCCCGTTGTGCTCGCTTCAAGTGGTCCTTGGCCCATGCGCCTTGCCGGACCCACTCCCGGATCACTGCCACCGGCCAGAAGTGCTCCAAGTGATGGAGCCCTAGGCAGCCATTCTTCCAAGTGCTTCCATGTGGGCACGTGATATGCTTCTAGCATCGCACCAAAAGGGCACCATTGGCGTGTTGGACTGTAGCCGTGGGGTGGTAGACGTCAGCTGTAGCGTAAAGTTGATGGGGACCTTGGCCTCGAGGACCATCATCACCACATCCAGGGCCATGTGTTGGGGCCACATTTGGCTCCATATCTCTGCCCTGATGGCTGAGACATTGCGGGGGGGAAGTGGGCCACCCTTGGAGGTAGATATCGGTCGCCATGTACTGGAGAACGGGGTCCAATGGGAACTCAGCCTGTGTGTGAGAGAGAGTGTGAGCGGCTTGACAAAGCTGATCCGCACTCAGACAACCACCTTGTTGCGGTACAGGGCATGGCGTGCACTGGTCACCAAACATGTCATCAAGCCCAAGAGCAATCAAAAGCAATCAAAAGAATGATTGTAGCATGATGTTTTTGGCGAGGCACATTTCTGGAGCAGTGAGACAGGGAGAAGACCACAGACACACTCACTATTGAAGCGGTATGTCCCGAACCAGCCATGGCAGAGATAGGCACTGGACATGTGATGAATGGATGATTAATGAATCTTGTTAGGCCAACCAGACAGTCAAAGAGAAATCATGACCATCAGCAGCTGGGCGCCTTGTGGTTGGTAGTGGCACCAGAACTTCACGGTTGGTCGGATACAGGTACACACATGCGCACATGCATGCAGGCCAAGGGTGAGGGGGCTGGGATTGATGCAGCACTAGGCACACAAGCAACACTGCCAAGGGCTCCAAATGCAACCCCTCCTGTACCCTCGTCCTTGAGGCACAGGGCTGCACCTCTCCATTGGCACCCCCGAGGATGACGTGCTCTTCTGCGACATGCAGTGCCGCCACTCCGGATACGAACCTGCAGTGCCTGATGCAGGAGGCCATCTGCAGGTTTGCGCGCAGCGAGTAGCGCCGGGACTGCGGGCAAAGGCTCCAAGTGGTAGTATTCCGAATGGTGGTCGAGAGGTGGAAGCTGGCTGCTCCTGACAACGGGTCCTGAGGTTCAACGAGGTGCATTTCGTGGGAATCCAGGGGGGGGGGGGGACCATGGCTAAATAACTGTGCCGGTTGGTAGGAGTAAAATGTTCACATTGCTTATCCCGGGCCACTGAGGAACAATTTTTTGGGTGCATAGTGGGACTGCTGTCCCACTGCTCACTAGTGCTGCTTCTGCCCCTTGACGTCCCTGCTGTGCCAGCCCCAGCATGCTTCATATTCGGTCATTCCCATGACACTGAAGTTTGGAGGGTGCTCACCACAACTGATATGGGAAATGCAATACAGGGTCAGGTGGTTCCAGATCACCAAATGTCACACATTAGTGGTGCACAGCATTTTCTCTTGCGTCAAACCCGTGGAACCTGGTTGCTACAACCATGGTCCGGGCTGATGGCGAGCTTCTGTGCCTTTAACCCGGCCTTATCCGTGGGTAGGTGTGCTGGTTGGTACTTCCAGTTGTTTGTGCTGATTTGGTGGTTCAGGTTTTCTATTGGCCACAATGGGTCAGCTTTGCTTCGCCGCAATTATCTCCAACCGCGCCTGCCACCACGGTCTTCATTGCTCGCAGTTCAGTGTGCCAGATCTTGTTCTCTGAGTCCGCTTGTCCGAGTGTTCAATGGCTGGGGTCAGGGGCAAAGTCCCTTCCTCCCCTCTCTACTGTACCAGGTCAGCTGTTGCATAGGTCAGCTGTCGCCTGTCGGGCTGTGGGAATGCAAACATTTGACCAGGCTTACGCCCCTGTGCCTGGTCGATCAGCATGTTGGGCCGTACCTCCACTGGGTAAGGGGCGCACATCAGCGGGTGGGCACTTGCTGCTGCTGGTCCCATTCGGCCATGCCCTCCCCCTGCTTTTATTTGGTCCTTGGGCCTACATGCCTAGTGGGTACTAGTGGCATTCATAGTTAGCAGGACATAAAACACAAATCGGTCACATCAGTGTGGGTGTGTGCGGTGGTGTTTCAAGTGTGCTGTGCATGCACCTTGGCATGGAGTACCGTGTGTGTCCCTCACGGCAGAGGGAATGAGATCTTTGTTGGCGTGATACATCTGGACCCTTCCGTATTGCAGGTGGAGACCGTGTCACTGTCTGGGCAGGTTGGGGAGGGGAATTCGATCCTCATTAGTGATCTCACTGGTGGGGGTTGTTGCGTCGGTGACCGTGACTATGCCTTAGAGCGCCAGTGGGAAGGCGGGGTTGAGCGGCCCGTTGATGGGCACAGTGCTCTCGACGGCGGCGCTCTTGATGTGCACATCTCAATGTCAACTAGCAGGGTTTCGCATCCATGGATCGGCAGTGTAACATATGCCGGTCGAAAGCAGTCACACTTGGGGGGGGGGGGGTGGGGGGGCTGCGGTTTCCATGTGCGGGGTGTGGAGGGGGGGTCTTGCTCTCCCCCCCTCTCTGGCGTCTTGGGTGGCATTGAGCGGGGTCCCGTGGCCCCCAACTCCTTTGGGTTCTGTCCATAGCAATGGCTCTTCCAGATCCGACTCTAGCCCCGTGTCTGTGCCATCCTGTCGGTCATTGATGGCTTTGGACACATTACCTACCCTCTCAGAAGGGGGGGATCGCCTGCGCCCCAGATCAGAGATCAGCCAGTCGGGCGGTGTTAGTGTTACCTTCAATATCAATGTGAGAGGGGACGCCACTGTACCGCCGCTCGCTACAACTCAGTTTCCTGCAGTAGTTGAGTCCAGAGGTCCACGTGACCCACTGGCCCTGCGGAACCCTAACCAGTTCTGGGCTTTCCTTGTGACTCCTTGTACCACCAACAGCGATTCTGGGCATACCAATGTCCGTTTGGACCTGTTTCTGTGCTGGACCGCGTGCAACACTACCCTGAGCTCTCCCCTGTTGTTGGTTTGCTTTTCCCGCACTGGGATGTGCTGTGCCGTATCATGGGATACGCCAAAATACACGCCAAAGCCCCCCACCCGGCCCACCATGGGGTGGTCCTCGGAGGAGCCATCAGTGTAGATGATTTCCCACCCTGCCTACCTACACTGCTCCACCAGAGCTCTATGAGACTCTGCCAGTTGGGCCGCATATATTTCCTTTTTACATTTCTTATGTTTCGGCCTGTGTAGCTTAGGGGGGGAGCGATGGTCCGCTCCTTGGACTCTGGGGTGTTGGAGGTGTCCTGTGTCCTTCAGGCGTGTTACAGCCTGGTGGAGGAGTCGTGTTTCTTCAGCGGGGAGCATAGGTTGTGGGTGCTGTGACCACTCATGCAGGGCGCGGAGCCATAGGGTCAGGAAGAGCTCCCATGACGGGGGTGGGGACTTGAACTTCACCAGGATTTGGAGCCTCCAGGATGTTTCTATGGGGGGGGGGGGATAAGTTTGGCCGGGCTGCCATAAAGGCTCATCATGTATGCGGGTTGGTACTTCCGGATGCGCCCACTGGTTCGGGCATCGGGGAGGAAATTATCTGCATTGGTACCCAGATGGTGGGGACGGTGGGAAACGTATGTTGGTAGTTCGGAGTGGGACGGTTGTTCCCCTGCTCACAGGTGCTGCTGCTGCCCTGTGGTGTCCACTCCACTACTGGGGTCGGCAGCCTTCACTTTCAGTCAATCCCAGACCGTGAGGGCTCTCCGTGGGAATCGCTACGTAGGGCCAGGGGGTTCCGGATCACCTACACCCCCCCCATATCGTTGCCCCGCCCCCTCCGGAAACAAGAAACATGCCCTCCCAACCCCCCCCCGGTCGCTGCCCCCCCTCTCGGAAGTGAGAATCATGGCCCAGGCCAACGACATGGTGGGGGGAGGGGGGTAGTGTTACACATCAGGTGTCACACTTGCTGCGCATGCCTGTTGATGCCATCATTCGAGGACACACAAATGGGTTCATTTCAAACCACGAGGCCCACATATACCAGTTCGGCGTCTCTGAGTGTCACATGGTCATGTGTGCAGGGTGGGTGAAATCTGGTTCAGCGACTGCATGATTGGTTTACTGTGTGAATTCCTTGTGCTACTTGTGGTCAATCACTTGTCCTTTCCGCACATGCCAAAGCCACTTGGTGCGGGCGCGAGCACATTGGCTTTGCTTGTGTTCCCTCTGGCCCACCACCCTCCCACAAGCCGTGGTGTAGCCCGGTTGCGGGCCCCTAAGAACGCCCAAAACCGATGGTGCACCCACACTTCGAAGAGGTTAGGGCTTCGGATCGCTCTTGTGGAGGGGTCGTTTGGGGCCCTGGCCAACGCCAGCCGACCCCTGAGACCCAGCCACATCACAAATTTCTTTTTCGGGGGGAAATCAAGTTTCATACAAGGGCCGCAGCTTCAAAACCGACATTACGGTAAGCAAACTCAGAAACTTGTCTATGCATCTCACCCCCCCAGCCCCCTCCTGCAGGGGTTAGGGCATTTTCGCCACTGGGCAGAAGCCCAACAACCACAAACCACTTTGGGGGGGGGGGGGAGCGATGGAAGAAACGATGGCGGGTTGGGGTTGGTGCCATTTCCCACGCCCCCCCCCCCCGACCTGCCTTCCTCCCTTCCACCTTCTCCCTGGACACCCATGGCATGCTTGGTCAACCAGATGTGCACAGTGCCCCTGTGGGGGAGCACGTTTGGAGCAACGGCTCATTGCCTGTGGACACGTCTGTGTGTGGTGTGGGTGCCCGCGTGCGTGCGCGTGCGCGCGCGCGCGCCAGCCTCCCACTCGCCCCAGCGGGACAGGTGAATCAGTATTACTAACCCTCCCCTTTGGTCGACCTCGACGTCACAGACCTATAGGACAACCCCGCAACACACCCGGCAGTGTTCCCCACGTTTTCCCCCATCGTCCCCCTTTCCCCCGCTATACCGCATACCGAGCCTGTTCCAATATAAATCCGTTTGCTGCTCCTCTCCTTCGGCGCCCCTTCCTTTGGCACGACACCGCCCTCGTCCGTTCTGCGATTGCTCTGCTGCGCCACGTCGTACGCGACGGAGCCCCAGGCCTTTTCCCCGGGCCCAGCTTCCTCCCGCTGCCATCCGATCACGTCTCCGGGGAGCACGTAAATGAATGGGTCTGACATCACTCGGACGTTCTTGTCCGTCTGTGACATGGTCCCGCTCCCCAAGTCCACTTTGTAGTACCCGGGCCGCATGAACTCGAACTCGCACTCGCCAACCAGCTTCACCATGAAGCCTTTGCCAGAGATCGGTCGCCAAACCTGCGTGCACGAGTCGGGGACTTGGGGTACTGTCATAGTCAGCGTCAGTGCCAGAGCCAATGTCAGTGCCAGGCTGTCAGTGTCAGCACAGTGAAGCTGTCAGCCCCAGCGTCAGCGCCAATTTTAGTGTCAGTATCAGTGTCAATGTCTGAGCCCCAATAGCCTTGCGCAGAACGCCAACTGCCGTCAGTCAACCGACGCGGTTGCCAACAGGCAGTCTTTCGGAACAGCCTTCTCTTGAGGACCGCTTTGCTCCATAGTGCCGAGTCAGCCGCAACTCATCACCACTTCAGCAAGTAGTGGTTCCAAGGTCCAATGGGCAAAATGTCGCCAAGCAAAGCATGTCAAGTACATAAGACGAAGATCCTGCCGGCACAGCTCGCGGTGGGTGTGGGGAATATTTTCGTACCTTGGCGTTCATCTGGCAGAAGGAGGTGAGTTGTCCAATGCAGCAGCTCTGTGGCTCGACCCAACGATGTCTCCGTTGGGCCATCCACCATTTTACCCTGGGCGGGGGTGGGGGCAAATCTTATGAGGGGGGAATTTGGCATTGCATGGAAAGGGGTCGAAGACTTGAAAGTCCAAATAGAAGGGGGCGGCACCGCATGACATGGGAGAGGGTTGAAGGCGCAACGCAATACTGCTGCCAGGTGTGTATGCCTTGTGGAGTGGAGAAATGTTGTCACACTGGTTGCATAGTGCATTACCCACACAGAGGGTGTCAATGATATTCATATGTGCTCAAAGCCATTACCAAGCGCAATTGGGTTGGTTCTAAAAGCTGTCTGATGACATCAAACTCGTCCCATCTCAAAAGCCATACAGGGGGGAGGGGGGCCTCTTATTTGTGTGCATGGGTGGGGGGGTTACCATGAGATGGGCGCCAGCCCCCACCCCTCCATATCCAAAATAAGTGTCAGGGAGACCCATGTTCTCCGCTTTGCAAAGCTCCAGAACACACACATGTCAAGCTGCCAGACAATGAATCAGGAATGGGCATCCGTGAATGGGGGTGCACCTGCAACTTCACCCTCCCGGGGCGTAGCATGAACACTTCCCATCCGACCAGTGTCGCCTGCTGCAAGCAAGGCATGCTGGCGTCCACAAAGATACTGGCGTCCTTGTCACAGAAAGGCCTCCGCTGCGCCACCTCCCCCACGAAACCTGCATGTAAGAGACAATGGAGGACTGCTCTCCGGATATACCCCGACACGTACCTGCGTGCCTGTGGCTCTCCGCACAACCCCACCATGTGAGCACCAGGCAACAACACCTCCTCAGTGCGGTATCCACAATTTCGGTCGTTTCAACGGCCCCAAACGGCTTGTGGTGCTGCAGAACCCCCCAACAGTGGGCGTCGGAGGGGTTCTGCAGGCACGGGAGGAGGGGGTTATGGAACAAGGACGCAATGGTTTCCTGCCTGTCCAGCCAGAGCAAATAGAAAAACGCTGTTTTCTGGAAAAAGGTTGGAGGTACCGGTGCGAGGATGGGGTGACCTGGAGGCCCATCAGCGACACGAGCGGATGTTGCCGCGCATCCTTGGTAGCGGTACCCGCACCATGATCAATGAAGTGCCACCAAAAGTGGGAGACACCGCCAACGCGCTCTTTTCACACGGAGGCAGGGAAACTGAATGGGGCTGTTTGTCTGTGACAACATTCAAAAAGGACGCGTATTGTACGGACGCTGACAGTGGAATGAAACATTTGGTGTAATCTCAAAATTCTTTGGGCCTCAAAGTTCAAATCGCAAAAGGAAGACCAGGGGGGCGAGGGCATTCGACTTTGCGGAAGCCACCCAAGCATTCGACAATGCCTGCCACGCCGATCCGGGAAATCTATAGACGGCGGCTGCATCTTGTGTGGTGGGTTTTGCAGGGCGTTTGATCAGCACGCATGTGTTTGTTTCCTCTTGGGTGCCCTTTTTTTGTTTTAGAAAAAGCCCTCAGTCGTCTTGTGGTCATTAATACTGGACCGTATGTGCGGGCCGATCGATCTGCACGTGCAGCTTGTGCCTCATTCGTGCAGCCTTTGCTTGAAGCGACTTTCGTGTGTATGTGTTCCCAGATCCAAAATTGGCGATCAGTGGCCATAGGTGTGTAATTGCTGCTCCGGCGCCATTCCGACCTCGAAGGCCTGGTGCAGTATGCCGTCCTGGCAGACCACAGTAACGGCTCCACCTTCCCTACTGCACAAGGGCGGCTCGTGGAGGGTGTCAAAATCTCTGTCTAGCATTCGGTGCCTGCCTAGGCCGTAGGGTGGCCACCGGTGTCAACGACCTTATACACTGCCACATCTGGAGCTGTGTCATGACTTTCCTTGTCGCAGAGCCAAGACACCTGAATCAATCTTCCACACCCGGGCGGTCTTGTCCATGCTGCCCGAGTAGAACAGGGGCTCCCTGGGATGCAGGGCGACCGAGACGACTGTCTCAGAATGGCCCGAGAAGACGATGCGCTTTTCTGTGACAGAGACATAGTTCGGATACAGCAATGACCACACAAGCCCATCCCGTGGTCGTAGCTAAACAACGACGACAAAGACGACTCTTCGACCCCCGCGGGCAGCACACAATGCTGCCATGCGTATGTACACTTGGACCCAGCCGCAAAGAAATTTGCCCACATGAAGGGAATCATGGCAATGGCACGCTGCATATGGGCACTTCACCCACACCCCCATTTCCGCCCTGGAACCAGATCCTGTTGCCTCAGACAAACCGTCTGACCAACGTCGCAGTGCGCCCATGGCGCCCGGGTAACGTAATTTTGCTGAGCTCAAACTGTGCCCAGGATGCAACTCACCAAGACCAGAATGTTGCCCCGTGACTGGCCTTTGGGCCCCTTTCACCCTTCGAGGTCCCTCGTGCTCTCACCTTGATACCTATTCTCCCACTGCTCTGGCCCCTCCCTCCGGGTTCAGTGTTCAATATCTTGAAACGGCCCCCCAGAGCCCGCCCTGCCGCCCCGGCCTCCGTTGACGATTCACGATTTACGAAATGCAGGACCCCAAAACCTGAATCGACACAGACCCGGACCCCAAATGTCAGAACAAGTGACAACAGTAGTTTCGGAGCCAGCACGACGAGCGGGTTCAGAAAAGTCATCATGGGTATTCAGTGAAAAATCTTCCAACCACTATTGACCCCCAAAATTGTTTTTTGACAACTTTGGGTCCCCCGGAAAAAATTTTCGGCGACAGCCCATGTCGTAAATCGTAACTCGTCAATTCTTCTCCCTCCAGAGCCCCCGCCCCCTCCACCCACCCACCCACCAAGTTAAATACACATTTGTTACATGCATCCCTGCATCCTAAAGATTCAGGGGCCTTCTGCATCTTACTGCGGGCAGCCCCAAAAAGGATGCACGGTGCACGGGCCGTGCTTGCAGCATCCCTTCAGACTTGCTTCCGCCCACGCTACCATCCCATCGGAACCCGGATACACATGGAAGTGCGTGGTTGCACTTGTCTTCCTCACCTCAACCTCAGCGTTCCTTGGAATGACGTCCCGAATGTCGGGCTACGGGATCCCAACACAAGGCCACCGAGGAACTGACTGGGCAACGATGCGCACTTCCTGCCCTCACACCACCAAAGCACCTGGCAAATTGAAGGTTCTCTGAGATCGCCCGCATCGATCGCACTGGGCAGTGGCCTCCATCGACGGATTGAGCGACTGTGAACTGCATTTGCCAACACCGCACTTCACGGCCACTGCGGGCCGCAAGCCGAAGCTATTGCTGGTGCTCGGAGGGTTTGCCATTTCTGCGGCAGCGGATGCGGCAGCTTAGAAAGAACTAGGGGCTCAGGGAGAAGGGGGTGGCAGCTGAGAATATGGTCAAGAACGGAGAAAACTGCAGTGAAGAAGCTCTGGGCAGCAGTACTACAGCATCTTCAACACCATGGGCATCTGCATCACGATTGGCATCTTCATCAACATCATCTGCAGGAACTCCATCAAAGATGCTTTCAGCATCTGACATGCCTAACATGTTAGGGGCATCATCATCACAAGCAAGGCTCGGCAACACAGTATCTGCCATAGTGAATAGGACGAAGAATAGGGCAGAAGACGGGCAATACAACAGGGGGTAACTTTACCATCTGAGCGCAACCCCCCCCCCCCCAAGGTTAAAACCACCATCCTTGTCAACCCCGGAAATTCCAGATACATAAACCCCCTGGGGTGGTTTTACTGCAGGGGTGGCATTTACTTGAGAAACATGACATGCACACCAGGGGCACGCAGCAACAAACCTGCACACGACTGGCACAAGCCCCATCGACACGTGTCGCAGTAATAAATGGCGGTCGAATCCCCGTACTCTGCGGAACAGTCCGACATGAATGGCATCGGTGCATCGCACAGCGCGCGGCAGTAAATTCGCGGTCATCTCACTGTCAGGCTGGGGTCCGAGGTGGGGAAGTAAGGTGTCGGCCGAACGGTCTTGCGGGGTCTTGGATTGCGACTTTGTGTACGAAATGCACGACCCACCCACAGTGTACGGCCCACGATCCATTTGGGGTGCTTTGCAAACTGCAATGAAACCTGGCTCTGCCAGGCTCCCTATGGTTTAGCCCCGTGTGCACAGGCGCAAGATGGATACCAGAATCCTCAATCATTAGAACCTGTTGTTCACCCTATGCCTGCTACCCTTGACTGGCATGCCATGCCTGGCCTGCTCTACCATCTACCCATGCCACACCCCACGCACCCTCAACCACCCTAATGCTCCACATTCCATGCCCCACCAGCACCCTATGCAACACCTTCCACCTGCTACCAGCCCCTACCTCACCGCGCCTTTCACTCTCTACCAGCACCATGTGCCCAGCATCCGGCTGTGTGGGGGGGGGGTGGTGGTGGGTCTGCAGGAGTCGCACCTACTATGGTATGGGCTGGAGCTTGGCTTGGACCCACCCTCCCCACTGTGTACCACCGTTTGGTCGTGGGGGGCGAAAACCGGCACGGGTTTTCCTGCGGGGAAAACCCGTGGTTTTCGGCAGCTGGGTGGCCGAGGTGACGGGCTTCGCTCCGGTTAATGTACATGCTCTGGAGGTCAAAACTCCGTCTGCGGTTGCATTGTCGCGGAGTGCCGCGCCCCTTAGCGGATGCCCAGTGCCCCTCTGTATGCTAGTGTTGCGCTGTGTGCACGCGGCGAGCAAAGAGGTCAAAGCTCTGTGTGTGGCGCGTGGGGTGCGCACGGGGGGCACTCCCCCGCGTCATCTGTCTATGGGGCTTCACAACATGCACAGAAGCAGCAAGCAAAGAAATTCAGTAGGTCACCTTCATCCGGGCAACATTCGTAATCTCAGGTTTGCGTAATGTGAGTGTACCATGTGGCCACTAGTCTGCAAGTAGTAGCGCCACGCGCACCACCACTTCCGAACACGTGCCGGCAACGGCGCGGGATCACGGTTGGTGTACCCGGCCAGGCAGCGGTGGATATCAGTGCCATACCGTAACACGAACCAGCGGTGACAGTGCTGCAGATCCCTAGCCGCTTCCGCACTAGGTAGATCTATGACATAGCAAGTCGCGGGTCGTCGTTGAACGAAAGTCGGCCACTTGGCCCGCTCTGACAAATGCGGCTTCAGGTGAAACCAGTACAGCATTTCCCCGTTCCCATGCTGCGCAATGCGCCGTTGCGGCACATAGGCAGTTGTGTCAGCAAGATAGTGCCAAAGGTGTAGGTGTAGTGCCGCGAGCACTGCCTTAGGTGGTTGCAACATCCAGTTCCCCTCCGCCGGGAAATTTCGAGTTGGGTACAGAGCATCATACGCTACGGACGTGTGACCCGGCTGGACCCAACCCCCCCGGTGTCACGCAGCTAGGGGGGGGTGAGCAGCACGAGACATGCGCAAAACAGCTTTCCAAAAAGCGACCATGAACTTACGGACCTGCCGAGGGGTGGCCCCATGACGTACCATTGCTTTCTCTGACGCCGGCAGCATGTGGCCAAACAGCGACAAATTGACCCATGACACATGCGGTACTGGGCAGGAAGAGGCGGACTCTACCGTGATACCGAGATATGTCCCTCCCCATTGTATCAGTACCCCCCAGTAGGTGGGCAAGGAAACACTCCACTCCGGCACAATACGACGTAGATTGTAGGTCATTTGTGTGTACAGAATAGCGGTCCACAACCTGTTGTATTGACAGTTGTCCTGAAAATGAGCCACCGCGACTGTGCCACCACAGAACGCACACTGAACCGAAACGCAGTTTCCAGGCCGTGACGGAATGTCACCATGCGTAGGTGTTCACCCCATGAAAGAGAACCTGGCGCAACACTGGACGCGTAGTAAGCGTAGGACGCCATTTCGGGAGCACATTCGACCTCTTGCTTCTCGGCATAGAGCTGATGTAACCAACGACTTTGGACGGAATTGGCATCGTGCCACTGCACCCCGTCGCGACTGAAGCCAGGTTGAGGAGGCTGCAAGCCTACAATGTACCCCACCGGCATGGGGTAAGGTTGTCACACTGCCTGTGCCTTAGCCGCATTGTCTACGTCGTCCAAGACTAGATCCAGGAAAGTGCCTTCTTGGTGCGAGTACAGGTGCTGGGGCGGGGGCAAAGGAGTGGCCTGATCAATACAGTCCGCTAGCAAAAGGTCTACCAGCCCTGTGCCCAACTCGCTGGAACGGCGATTATGGAGCGCCATAATGAATGACTTGGTGTCTGTAAAATTGCCACCCTCGCCCAGACTTCCCGCAGTAGCACATGCAACATGGGCCAAGGTCAGTAACGTGCTCTTGACGCGACACAACACCCAAGACGTGTACACTTCCACGGCATATGAATGGTCCAGATGACATGGGATGGTCACGGGGTACACAACCCATGTGAGGGTCTCCAAGCATACGACCGCAAAAGCACCCCCACAACAATGGGAGGGGAAGCAAGAGCCATCAGTCACGAAAGCAACGTGTCGGGGGACACACCGTAGAACTGGGAAGGTCGGTTGTAACGGGACGGACACTCCGCGCCACGGGGGGAGACGCTCTAACTCCCATTGCCATGGAGCTAGCAGCCAGCCGCATGCGCATCGCGCAAACTGAAGTAAACGGCATCCATCCATTCGTGGATGGCACTCGCTTGCCATGCATGTACAACTCTGCACATGACATGCTGCGCCCCTTGTTCCGGGTGGACCGGGGGGAAAGAGATATGGAAGCCGAGAATGTGCATGTAAAACACGAACCTGTCATGATCTGTGCCATGCGCTCGGCAGTGCCGAGAGAGACCGCGGCGCATACAGGGCATGTCGGGATGGAAACGCTGCATGGCTTCATACAAACCGTGCTGGGTGCTGTGGCGCACCATGACATTGGCATGCCGTAACTGCTTATGGTAAGTTTGCACGAACTGGCTAATAACTACCACAACTGCCGGCTCAACACCCACCCAGCCGGAGGCAAGGGGTTGAAAGAACTGGGCCGAAGGGAGAGTGTGCCAACCAGTGACCGTGCGCAAAACAGAGGTTGCTGTCTGATCGGCAACTCGCATGGAGTTGTACGTGGGCGGGCGCACCCCCGCCTGCCAGCGCTGTTGCCCACCGGCCACAGCGCCGTACATCTGATACGGGTAATTGGAGGGAAGGCGGACCATGGCCAACGCCCGTGAAGCCCGCCGGCTAGCACTGAACAACTTCATTTTATCTACCTTGTGGTAGACGTGAGGGAACACATGTCGACCTACCGGCCGCACATAGCTTGGCCCCTAGTGCACAAGCATGCGCGGCCCTCCCATGTACACAGACCTCGGGTGCAAAAGTGACCTGAAAGCCTTCGTAGGCGGCAACCACCAGCAACTGCTTGGGGCCGGACGAGAAAAGGTTAGTCAGAAGCACTGCTTCCGTGAACACCGGCAAATCTAACTCTGACTCACTACACCGTGTGGTGTCGTCCATATACCCTAACCGGTTAAAGGGCCGCTGAGCTCCCAACACGGGGCCACCCGGAGGAGCGCTAGAAAAGCGCGCACTTCCGCCACCACACAAAATACCATCGCACACGCCAGGCATCCCTGTGCCACCCGGGCTAACAACCTCGCTAAAGCCTCACTGACACCCCTGGAGCCACCCATGTGCACAATGGCTTCGGTGGTGGCGAGTAGGAGCACGTCCACTACTGCTGTAGGGAAGCCTGCCAACCGTATCAGACACTGCAATGTGTCATGCACTACCGACCCATACGCATGCCGCACATCGTCGACTACCAGACACACGCAACGTCGGCGAACAAAGCTGAACCAGATGTAGTCGTGTAACACTCGGAGGAGATATGCCACATGGAGGAGGCGTGTAACGCAAAATGTGTGGGTTCGATCCGTGCCATGAAAGGCTTCCGCATGAGGCAGCGATAATTTGACTTGGACAGGCCTGTAACTCCCCCTGGACGTGCCAGAGGGATGACTTCAAGGGATCGTGTGAGGCCCACTATGTCCCACGCCTGCCGGACGGCTTTACAGGCTGCAACTACCTTACGGACCAAAGGTGCATTCAACCACCAGCGGGGATGTGCCTTCACCAGAGTATGCAAAACATTCGCTACAGAAGATACCAACCCAGGTACTATGTCCGAGGTGCTCAAGGGCCCGAAAACCGCTTCTGCCGTTGTGGTCATGACGCCCACAAAATGGCCGTACGCCTCCGGTGTGGCCGCTGGGGGCATGGAATGTAGACTTTTGCAACTATCCGCAAAGGCCTCCCCCTGCCATTGACAGACACCCTCCGAGCTTGAAGCGAGCCCAGGAGGTCCGATTCCTAGGAGCCACCAAGGTGGGCAAGGTGAGAAGACGCAGTCGTACAAGGTAATGATCGGACGGGAAGACGAACTCACTCTCAACACGAACCACACCGATGTCGGGGGACACATGACGACCGAGCAAGAAATCCAAAGCTCCCACAAAACCTTGTGCACTGACCCTACGTGGGTCCACGCATGCCGTGTGTAAAAGGTAGGTGCATGTCTGCCGCAAACTCCTGCAGAACTGGGTTCCATGTGTATCGACACACAATCTACAGACCATCTTGGGTTACACTGAAAGTCTCCTCCCAGGAGAACTAAACGTGAATCCGGTGCAACATGTGCATGTAGCCATTGTAGCAAAGGCTGTATTCCTTGGCAGTGCCCTTGGCTGACAGGTAGGCATTGACAACTTGTATGGGGGTGCCTCGGTTGGTGAGCTCAAGAACAATGGCTCTGCCATCAGGGTGGTGGGTGAAGTCACCAAGGCGCAACTGTGAATCGCGACGAACCAAAATGGCTACACCAGCAAACCAAGAGGAAACCACAGTAAATGTCTACTAGTATAGGCAATGAAACATAAATCGGGGAGGCAGTGTCCCTATCTCATGAAGAAACACCACAGCGGGGTAACCGGACCATTGCAACAACTGCCGGAGTGCCACTACTTGAGTCTTGACCGTGTGCTCTACGTTGAGGGTGAGCAAATTGAAACCGGCTGGCGTCTCCATGGAGGCTACGGGCCCCAAGTCGGGGCTCTGCTCCACATCTTGTACAGCGCTGTCTGTAGCTTGCGGAGAGACCCGTTGACTTGGCCAACCACTTTCCGCAGTAGGCGTTGGAGGGTTACTAGGTTAAGGACCGTTAAAAGCAAGGTGAGGGATCACGTGGTAACGGGCGCAAAGTTGAGCCGGGCTCTTGCGAAAACCCCAGAGGGGAGATAGTACACACGTTCCGACTCCAAGGGGAAAACCCTTTCCCTCGTAAAGCGGTCTCAGAGACTCGCCGTGGCTTGCCCCATCAACTGGTATACAACAAAATGAGAACTCCACTGTGCCCGCAGACATGTGTAGTCGAACAACCCGCGGATAAGGGTGACATTGACCAGTGCACCCGGTGCAGGCACTAGCGAGGCTACCGGCAAGGGAAGGGCTATGTAACTAACAAAACTTTGACTTTCCAGAACATATCCCCACTGGTGATTGCTTGCAACCAGGCAACTGCAGCACGCACTCGGTCACTGGCCTCAACGAACCCGGAGGTTCCTGAGGTCGGAAAAACTCGCCACTGTCAGCCGGGGTTATGACTGCAGGGTAGTCGCAGGTTTGGGGTAAGTCGCTGCGGCGTTGGTCTGTCCGTTTCCCGGCGAGGGGAGGAGACTGTGCCCCGGTGTAGGGGGAAGGGATTGGTATGTATTGGTGGGTGTGGCCGTACCGCTGTGTGCGGGGAGGGAACCATAGGCTGCCCCATATTGGAAGGGGGGTCCTGTAGGAGACGACATGGGGTTGCGTGTGTATTGGTCAGTGTAGTATGAGTCCACATGCCGAGCCCATCGTGGTGACGGGGATTGGGGCCGAGAATGGCGTGATCCCCCGTGTCGCCGATGCCGGCGCTCCCGTGAGGGAGAATGGGAACGTTCTCGTGTTTCCAAACGCGACCTCTTAGTACGTCTCCGCCCCCCATCGTCTGCACTATCAGCAGCGTGCGTGGCGGTAGCGGAGGGCGCAGGGACCGCAGTGCTACTTCCACAGGCTGCCTGCACAGCAGGCACGCTAGAGGTCGCTCGGCTGGCTGATCCACCCTTCCCCCTACCAGCATAGGGGGTCCAAGGCTGCCTGTATGACTTTTGCTATTGCACTCTCTAGCCGCTTCGTGTGACAGAGCCTCCCTGCTCCACGAGTGCTCGGGCTTCTTCGCAAACTCCAAGGTTAGCAAAGGACACTTCCGCACGCACATACTCATCCAACACAGTGCACAAGTTGTCGTGAAAATGAGAGCGTAGAAAACCGGTCAACACTCTAGCGCACATGGGCTGGGACGGAGGGTCCGACACCGGGGTCCACTGCACATTGCAACTCATGGGGAACTAAGCGGGGTCGGAGTGGGCCCACCCTCTTGCGCTCCTGCTCCTTGCAGATTGATTGGTCTTTTGTGCCTGCACTGCTGGACTTTGTCCGGGGGAAGGGGTCGAAGGATCATCCTTGGGGTGGGCTTTGACAAACTCGGCAATCGCTTGGGCGACCGCTGGTGTCAAGGGCGAGGAAGCACGGAGCCACTCCCACTAGTGTAGCAAAGAGCCATGCGGAAAGCTGGGGATCTCGCTTCTCGCTAGTTGCAAGGTGAGGTGGAAGGCCCGAGCCAGGGTTCCCACTCGCTTGTCATCAACAGCGTTTAGTGAGGTGAGGAACCCATTCAGCACTGGAGGTGCACCTTTGGGGGCATTCCCCGTATCGCCGGGGCTATGAGTTCCCCCAGTCAAAACTGGGAGGTCCTTGACACCGGGCTGTGGAGCCCGAGGTCCAGAGTCATCAAGGCCCGTGAGGTCAACTATGGGTGACTCTGGGAGGGGCTTGACGGTTGGGGTAGCGACAGGTGGGGGCGTGTCCAGGATTGACTCAAATTGAGCGGAGAAAAATAGCAAATCTTGAAAAGCTAGGGAGCCGCGCGCTACCCAGGCCGTGAGTAGAACCGGCAGCGACGGGTACCACGCCGCGTGGTGCTTGTCAATGCAGGGGTAGTTTGCAGGGCGGAGCTTGTCCAAAGCCGCTTGTAAGGCATAGGCACCTGCGTGCCCTCAGGGGCGAGCTTCCGGGCAAAGGAGATTAAAGTTTTCGTAGCTGGCTGGATTCGCGTGTCAACGGCTCCGGGATCCGCATCCGCAGCGCGCTTACGGTCCAACGTCTTCACCAAACCCCGTGACTTGGACTTGCAATTTGTCAATCCGGGCCTGCAGCCGCCTAGCGGCATCCTCATGTAGCTTTTTTTGATGTGCCACGTCCCGACATGCGGAGAGCAAGTCCAACGGTGGCGGCAGCATCTGGCGCAGTTGGGCATCACTCTTTCTAAGGGTCACCGGCGGGACACTTGCCTCAAATTGCGACAATAGGTCAATGGGCACCAAATCTCCATCCACCGGTTTCTCCAGGACCTCCTTCGTGGTACGGGCTGTAGAGCTGGCCGAGGGGGGGGAAGAGGCATCATCCGTCAGGAACCCACCGAGCGCCGTTGAAGCGCCAGAACCATGTGTGGGCGCGTCCGGGCCGTCGGCTGCAGTCCACACCGCCAGAGACAAATCTGGCACGCAGGGGGTGCGCAACAGCTCGTGCGGGGAGCACACTGACAAGGGGTCCCACAAACCCAACGTTAGGTGCAAGGCGAGCATAGAAGCGGGCACCCACGGTGGCGAGACAAGATCCATCACTTGCCCAACGACTTATTCTTCACGAAGTAACAGGGTCGATGCCTCGAGCACACGCGGTGCCTGCTCAACGGGGACGCTTCGGACCTTAACGCTGGAGGGAGATTCCACCGGAAATTTTTGTTGTGGGGTGGCCACAAGGTCGGCCGCCCACCACAGGACGTAGGGGTACATCTGGTGCAAGATGTCCGGCGCGCCGTGCGGGGTGTTGAGGGGGCGGGTAGGCATGTCAAGGACGACAGCCCATTGCCTTGCAGCATCTTTCTTGTGCCACTCTAGCAACGGGGATCGGAGTTGCGACGGCAACCGTTGCGAGATAGGGTCTAGCACCAGTTTGGAGAATTGGGTGCCCCGGAACTCGGGCACTTGATCTGCTTCAATGAGGCCCAGTAGCTGCCTAAGTCTCGTTCGGAACGAGTTGCCGTATATTCGCCGAAAGAAAGGGTTCCACCGCATTAGAAGCTCCCAAGAGGCGGCGTCTGCGGTCTGCGCAAAAGCCAGAAGCGGCAGGGATTGGGCCATGGCCACCGGGCAATGTGTAATAATTTGCACCCCCGTGGTCGTCTTTACGTCTGCAGTGATGGTGATCAATATGCCGTTCGTAGTCAACATGGCCTGTAGATCGCTGACAGCGTATAATTCGCCCTCTAGCACCAGCCACCGCCAAGTGTCACAGAGATGAGTGGCCGTTTTGCTCGTAACTTCGCCTAGTGCCCTGATAGCCTCATGTAGCGCTGGTAAAGGGACATTCGTGGTGTAGTCACAGAGCAGTGACTGCGGTCGCGGCTCTATGTTGCGCTCTAATAGACGCAAAAACCGGCCGGGAAGGTCAGTGAGAGATGCAAGCAAGGGTGGCATGGTGAATTGAAGACAGAGACGGAGCAGTCACGGGGACACCTCACCCCAGGCAACGGGACAGGCAGCCAAACAACACGAGGGTAAGTGACGGAGCAGAGGGGGGGGGGGGGGCGTTGCTAGACGGCACCACAGGTGACATAGCGCCCCCTCCACGAAACCAAAGGCGGCCAGGCCACCGCGCGTGGCGGGGATGTGGGGGGGGGGGGGGAACCGGTCCCCAGTGATGTCGGAGTGCCCTTCTTTGGACACCGGTTTGGAGCAGGCAGGTGCCACCCAACCGGTCATTGGTAGACACACGTCAGCAACAGGCGAGGTCCCCGGACGCAAACACGGATAGAGATCTGGGAGGTTAGGGGCCGGCATACCAATCTAGAGCACATTGTTCACTGCATAGACTGTTGTGCATTGGACGAGGTGGCGGGCAAAGCCGAAGCCGATGGCGCTGGGAACAACAGATCCCGGACATTGTGAATGAGATGCATCTTCCCACGCAAGATGAACCGCTGCTGAGTGGTGGCGTAGTTGGAGGCAGTGACGCTGAGGAAGGGCTCGGGGGATCTCGTGCCCCAGGAATGGGCGCGCCACAAGTCGGAGGCCCAGTGGCCCCCTTTCGGCTTGTTTGTGTCCATGCGGTTGCGGGCGATTTGGTCCTAAGGTTCCGGACGAGCCACCCGCGGAATCGTTCAAATGATGCGCGGCAAACTTTTCCGGCACCAAAGGTTCCAGATGGACCTGGAGTTGGCGTTCATCCACCACCCCGAGTGTGTAACGTGGTCAGGCTAGTGCGTCAAGGGCCTCATAATGTTTTGCGGAACGGAGAGCGTCTGTGGCCTTGCGGTGGGTCCACCCCTGCTCCAACCGCTTCCGCTTGCCAGTGGAGGCGCGCGGCTCGACGGGGGGGCTCGGGGGGTCAGACATGATACGAAGACGGGGGTGACGAGTTCGAGAATGTGCCCCATTGCGTGGGCGCGTGAATTAGGCCGGCTTGAAGGGGGTGGTTGGGCGTGTGATAGGGGCGTTCCCCTTCACAGACCAATCAGACCACAGCGAGGGAGGGTCGCCACTTGGCGGGCGTGGAAGCCCCCAAGGGTCAAGGTGCACCTCTGACGCGCTAAAAAGGGGAACGGGGAGATACTTGTTGTCCCGCGCATTGCACGTGGTACGAGTGTGGTCTAACTGTGGCAATGGACTTGAGGCCGCTCAGCTGACTTGCGTATGGGAGACGATGCAACATGCACTCAGTTGTGTGCACGCAGGTAAGGTGATTGTGTACTGTGCCTCGCCACTATGCATTGTCTCTGGGTATTCACTCAGTTTGTCATGTGTAACGCGCATTGTGGGGCCCCGGGGCAGGTGGTACCCCGGCGTGTCCTCTGGGTCGGTGGTTGTGCGTCCCTGTGCTCATGGCATCGTGCGGTGAGCCACACCCCACAGTTGGCCTGTTCTCTTACCCTCCCGTGCCCTGTGCCCGCAGGGAGGGGTTTCCGACGTGGGCCACGGTCCACGTCCACACCCCTTTGCAGGGGGTGCGCCCGGCTGGTGCCTGGGGAAATATGGGGGGGGGGGGTGCCAGGAAGGCTGAGTGAGTGTGTGTGGGTGGGAAGGGGGCTGCTTCTCAGTGGAAATCCCCTGAGGGCTGTGTGGATGCTAAAGGAAAGTCTGAGCCCACATGACAACAGAAATCGTGAAATGCAGATCATGGCCACCGCAGATCTAAATGCGCTTGCACCGGCGCAACGACGTTTCGGGAGGAACAGCTCTTCATGATTGCCCCGAAAGCGTCTCAGAAAAGGATTGCACAGGCCACGGGAGTTTGAACCTTGCGGCGAGGGGCCTTTTTGGTCATTTTTGAGAAGCCCTTGGAGAGGGCTTCTCAACGACATAACACATGCAAGAGTCTGCAAAGGTGGGCTGAATGTCGGCGCTCACTTTGGCTCTGCTTCTCAAGGGAATAAACACCCAAGGAGCTAGGATACCAATGCAATGTGTATTGGGATGCCTTGCCAGGCACCTGTGTGTGCTGTACACGCACACATGCAGTCGCAGAGTGCAAGCGTGCATGTTTGGGTGCAATTCACGCACGCACAACAGTGCTCAGGATTGTGCCCTATCTGGATCCAGCATGCTGCAGCAGCAGGTGCTGTAGTTCGGTTAACAACAGCAAGCTTTGCCCAGGCAAGCAGCTGAGTACAGCAAGGTACATACCGGGCCGGGAATCGAGGAAGAAGCACTGCAGGGTGTTGTCCAGCCCCCCGGTGATCGCCAACTTCCCATCCTCCGTTGTGGCCACACAAGTGGTACCAGAGAACTGGTCAGCGTCCTCGGTCCTTAATTCTTGCCTCCAGAGGTTGCCAGTGACGCCACCATCAGCAACTGCAAATCAATATGAGGCACACTACTGCAGGGGCGTAAAGGCATTTGCCAGAGACGTTGAGCGGAGTGGAGAAGCGGGGGTACTACGGCATGAGAGCACATGGATTGTTGCCCCCCCCCCCCCGCAATCTGAACCCACCTGCAAAATGAGACCCGGGGCTGTGAGACGCAGAGAGGTGATATCCACATTTTGACACATGCATAGATGAACACGCGCAGCACAGACATGTGTGTGTGGGGGGGTGTTGTACTAGACGAGAGTTGGTCTGTGCTTAATGCAATCGAATCCCTCACAAAAGCCAACAAATTTCCCAGCCTCTGTCCGTGCGTCCAAGGCTTGGGATGTTGCCTCGCCAGCTCCGGGATGATGGGGTGCAACGGGGCCAGGACTGCCCAACTCTCTTTGGTGGGCTCCGGGGGGAATGGGGGGGGGGGGTCTTAGCAGAGAATAATCCTGAAAGATTCATCCATGGTGCAAAAAGAGGGGGCTTCCATGATGTTCAGGGGTTTACAGTGGAGCATTTTCCGAACTTCTTCTAGAATGACTTCCGCACAACGAGCCACCATCTGCAACTCTACAGCATGTAAAGAAATCCCCCGCAACCCCAAGATCGAGTCCCAGCGGCCTATTGCGCCCGAATTGCTTTCAACGCACCCCCTCCCCCCATTCCCCCCTCCCCCACGTCCCCCTGGACCCTGGAACTGGTGACCTTGACGCGGTGTGGGGGCCTGGTGCTCATGCGGGGCGGTCATCAACGGGGGAGCAGATGGGTGTCTACTCTAACTGGTGTTGATGACCAGCTATCTGCGTCGATTGGAAGCGTAGCAACTAAGAGAACAATGATTATCGTTCAGCACACACCAACACACGGACTGTGTACAACATGTCATGGCTCGTCCAGGGTATTAGTACCCTATAGCACGCAATAAAACGCCCAAATCATGCGAGTGATACCCCGGGATGAAACAATCATATGCTCTTACGGACCCTTCACAGCTCATCCTTCTGAACCATGGGCTCCTTCATTAGTAGTCACAAGTAGCAACAACTAAATCAGGTATCTTTAGTGGTCAATTGGCACATGCCATTCTTCCCTTGTAGCACATTGATAACCGCAATGTTCGTGAGCATCTCTTTGCATGAGCCTGCGGGGGATGAACGCTATGCTGTTTTACAGGTGCATTTTGTTTTCGTGCAGACCTTTGTGCATTTGCTGTATGTGTGGTCTTGGAATCATGAACGGACAGTGTTTTCCTTATGCGATGCATTGCCTCCTTTTCACATGGATGCTCGCCCTTGCACGAGCCACCTCCAGAGCTCACAGAAGTTTTGCCTCCATGCTCGCATCTTTGGTCATCATGAAGCAATATCCCTAGCCATTGAACAACGTGCGCACATGTCTATGTCACTTGACATCCATCAACATGCATCTACTCCTCCTTTCCGGAACTAGCTTGTATCCGAACACTACACTACAGTGGCATTGGTCTTGACATCTGAATGTCTTATTGCTCGATGTGATAAATGGACCCAATGTCAATATGTTTCGTTCGTGCGTTATGGGCGCGCCTTGCTCCCCTTCTTTGCACTTCTCTGTTTTGGCCACCCTATAGATGCCTTGAACTTGTGTGCATCTCCTTCTCATAGACCTTATATCTCGTTTCTGCATGTGATGGTCCACTCTCACCAACAATCCTCTGACGGCCATGCCAACCAGTGGGGGCGTAGTGCCGCACGCCCGAGTGCCCATATTGATGATCCACTTGCCCCTTCTCAACCGCATTATTTGGTCCGCACCTTGACCGACAGATACATGGACATCGAGCTAGAACCCCATGTCCGGCCCACCTTTGCGTCGGCCACCTTTGAAGGTTTTTGTGGATGGATGCTTCGAGGTTTGCACTAGAACTGGCCAGCGGCGGGTACCATGCAATAACGCCCAAAGGGACCGGGGGTGCATCTGCATGGGAACACAGCACCTAGATACCCTTTGGGAGGGCGTCTGATGTGTGTGAAGCGCTTGTGCATATTCCTAATCAGTAATCCCATGTGGTGTTTCATCCGGGCCAAACATTGCCGGTCCAGCCTCTTTGATGGGGCCGAACCAATCTCGTGGGAAGGCTAATTGGTACTATGTAAATTATGACGGCCCAGTACTCTGCCACTCTGTTGTATCATGCTCTCCCACCAACATCGGAGACATGTTGATCAATCCTAGGTTGCATGCCCACATCCGTGTTCGCACAAGAGAACGCATGGTGCAACAGAGTATTGCCATCGATGAGAAGAGACTAGGTCCGTGGACTCCTCTGGACGTGGGTGCCAAACCTATGAAGGTGTGCTTGATGAAGTGGGTGAAGGAGTGGATGGAGAAAGAAACCACGGAGGCGGCCTCCGTGGCATCATGGCGCATGGTTCACACCGCCGGAAAGGTTGCGGAGACCGTCGACGCTATGCGTGATCCGCTTGCACTGATTCTGCTGCCCCCACCTTTGTTCCCTCTCACTGCCCTTTTGGCGCATGCGGATGATTTTCCTACAGACAAGGGCCCTAAGGAAGATAATATAAACGTTGCGAGCTCTGAAGTTGACTCAGAGGAGGTCCGATGACCAGTACATTGTGGCCTAGTTTGCATGTGACTTGTTCATACACCCTCGGTGAACATTCACTCTAATTTGGCTTAGTATGTTATTTCCCATTGATGGCTTCAAACATTCACACATACCATGCCTGCTATACCTACGACACCTAATTTTAGCGCGGCCGTCCATCACAGCAAGCATGTTTTCTCATCTCGAATGCATCCGGTGTCTACGTTTGGTCTTCCGCCCTCATGGCAATGTGACGCTCCGAGATTGATCCACTGGCGATGCACTGCCATTATTCGTTGGATTGCCACAATTTAGCGGATGAGTTGGATGATACCAAAGAACATTACCGGTCTCATGGAACCATTATTGGTTTTCGGAGTTGACAATGCTACACAGTCAATGTGCCCCCTCCCTGCCGTTCTTCTCATGCCGAGCTTGTTTTGGACCTTTGTTTGGAGAGCATGCCCAATTTCGCTTGGGAAGGCCAGTTAGTATGGTCCCTAGAATATGGTTACCCTAAAAGATATATTCACTGTTGGCTCATGATTAACGTTCTGGTGGCCACGGTGGGGTAACAGCATCAGCTGGTCCCTCCTCCTCCTCCTCCTCCTCCTCCTCCTCCTCCTCCTCCTCCTCCTCCTCCCCCTCCCACCCGAACAGCCTTTGCGAACCGCCCCCCGGTATGGTGTGTACATGGTGATGGATGGATGTGTCCACAGACAACCAAACCCAAACCCCCCAAAGGTGCGCGTGCGTGCTGTGACAGGGGACCCGAAACAAAAACCCAGTGTGGGCATAATTCATACAGATACACACCCACACCCACATTTACACCCACCTACCTGAATACACATACACACAGAACACATACACATACACACCCACAATACCAGAGACTAATGAGGGCAAAATGCTTCGATGGAAACGTGGAAGCAGGTGGACTGATGGCAAAAGTGAAGCGCCTACCTCAGAAAGACAGAGGTGTCAGGGAAAGAAGAGGACCCTGCGAACATGGAACGGCCACTTGTTGGCAACTTCACTCACCCTTGAATTGATAGGCAGCCGTCGTTTGTCCCCAGAGGACCCCTTTTTCGGGGGGGGAAGGGCGGGGGGGCGGTCCAGACCACGAAGCCGGCAACACATGGTACTTGGGATAGCTCTCGGAATCAAGGATCAGCAGGGCCCGGTTCTACGACTGTCCCACAGCGCAACGTGTGGTAGCGGACGAAAAACGCGGTAATTTCCCCCCCAGAGGACCCTGTGGTCCATGTCATGTCATTGGAAGGCCCCAATGTCACCTCCTTTTGGAACAAATGGCAGATCACACCCAAACAAACGAACACTGAAACGCGCAAAGCGAACGCAACACAAGAGACTCCCGCTGCTTATGGCCGGCTGTAGCACCCGGCTCTTACAGCGCAGGTCCCGGGATCGAACCATAGGTCCGGCACACTCACTCAATGGGCGCCGGGGGCAAAGCCAGGGGTCGCGAACCGCCCGAAAGCCAACCCAGAGGTCGTGGGTTTGCGCCCAAAGTTGTGGTAGTTGCTTCCGGCAGCAACAGCGGGGCAACCATTGGGGGCAGCCATTGGGGGCAACCATTGGGGGCAACCATTGGGGGCAACCATTGGGGGCAACCATTGGGGGCAATCATTGGGGGCAATCATTGGGGGCAATCATTGGGGGCAACCACTGGGGACAACCATCGGGGGCGTAGTGGCCTCAGGCTGCACACATGCAGCGCCACAAGAAGGGGGCTTCTCAAGGGCCGTGACTAGCTCCATGCGCCTTTCAACACAGGTCTGGTGAAGATGAGGCACCTGTAGTGACCAGCGAACAGAGGGAGAACATCAACTGCAGGACGCCCACGCTCCTTCTCAAAAAAAAAAACCATTTTCGAGGGCACTGACTCCCTGAGCCGTAGAATCCACAAGCCTGGATACCCCCAACCCAGAGGGAGACAGGTAACCCTCCCCCTAACTGGGAGGTAGGGGGCTCGAAACAAACAAGCGCGTGGCATGAGCGCCCAACAGAAAAAACAAAAATGTAGAACGGAGGTGGCCCATGGTATCGCAGATACTACACTTGATCTTAGCCAAAAAGGCGAAAATCCAACCAAACCACAATCCAAACCACAATCTCAATCTGATTGAAAAAGAAAATACCCAAGTGCCAGAACATAAGTGAGTGTACCAGCGGTCGTTCACTTCACGTTCTTTGGTTGGGGGTTACCACCTACTGGGGGCCGTTCGATCCCACCCTCGCCCGGGGTGGCTGTCTAGGGCTTGTAGGGCTACCCTGTCACCAGTCCAGAGGGATGGGGTGAACAATGTCTTGGGGAGCCGGGTGCCTCCACCCATCCGGCTGTGGAGGGATGATGGACGGTGGAGTTTTTGCATTTTTCACAACCTGCATAGTGATTGGTGCAACAGTGTCGACTTATACTCCCAATTTTTATACTTCCGATACCTCAGCACGTGACCAGGGACACAAGTGGGAATCAGGGACAGCACACCTTGCGAGACACTGGTGAGGCAGAGCCGCCCTGCCTTCCCACTGCCCTCGTCCAAAGCGATGACAATCTGCTTCTTGATCTTCGAGAAAGCCAGAGCGATGACGTCCCCCGGGGTGGGCAGCCATCGGCTGTGCGTTCCTATGCAGCGGCACAGCACGTGTTTATGGCTGACATGCAGTTGCCACACATATGCATGCAGGCACTGGTCAAGCGCAGGGAAGCCGTCGGACATGCATCAGGGTCTGTGACGCACCATCGCCAAAATAGGTCTGCGTACCGTCTGTGGACAAACCATGTAGACGAATTCTTCCCCAAAACCCGCCCAGAGGTACCAACCGGCACACTTAGCCTTTGTGCCTTCCCACCTCTGCCGTGGGGGGCAGGCCAAATGGGCGGGCGGGTGGGTGGGTGCATGGGTTCGAAGAAGGGTAGGCCGAAGAAGTGGGTGGGTGGGTGGGCCCAGCTTCAAGTTTGCCATTAAAGCCGAGTAAGTGTGCTGGTTGGTACTTCCGGGTGTACGCACTGGTTTGAGTCTTTAGAAATAAATCATTTACCTTGCGAGGAATATTTTCAATAGGTGAGAGCGGCTCAGTTGTCTCTCTACTCACAAATGCTGCTTCTGCCCCTTGCCCGCCCCCTCCCCCTCCCGGTCAGTAAGAAGAGGCCTGGCAGCTGATTTACCTTGCTGCTTACTACTGAATGCTACGGTTGCTGGAGATTGCTGGAAGTTGCTGAAGGTTGTTTGAGGTGGCACGGGAGGATTTTTGGACAGTTGCTCCTCTTCACACAGGTGCTGCCTCTGCCCCCGCGGCATCCACTCCAACGCCGGCATCGGCAGCTTTCACATAAAGATTTTCTCCGCCTGTCTCCTTCAGTCCTTCGGCCTGTTGTTTCCAAAAGCGGCCTGGGCTGGAAACCTGCCTCCATTGGTGTCACGGGGGGCTTGTCCAGGACACCCACCCGCCCAATTGAGCAACCCGATACAAAAAACAATAATACAAAGAAGCCTTACCCCCGGAAATTTGGCGCAAACAACATGGGACCCAGTCAGCCCGTATCCACTGACCCACCCACCCTCTCATGGCGTACACCCATGGGGCGAAGGGGGACCATTTCTGGAGGACCCGCTCAGAGAGCGACACAGATAAAATGCGACCTCCAAACTCTAATTCACGGGCTGCATAAAACTTGTGACAAACACTTAGTTCCCTCCTCAATCATGTTTGTTTCGTGTGGATTCCAGCAGGAGAAGAGTGTGATGCTTGCCTACAGCATCATGGTTGCGTTTTCCCGTGCCATTGCGAAGGAAAAAGCACAGGTTTTGCTCAATTGATGGCTTGCATTCCGGCCACACAACTACCCACTCAACCCCCCGTATAGTGACGCCTGGTTGTGTCACGTATGGGATGGTGGCCTCGGACTACACAGGGCTGCAGGCACATATGCACCGCCACACGAAACTGTTGGAGGCGAAGAGTACGGTGTGACCAGTGGTGGAGAGAAGAAGAACATCAGCATCAGGGTCACCAAACTGCACGCCTCCCCCGTCCCCTGCTGGGCAGGCCCGGGCAGTTTTGCACAGAGCGAGCATGCCGATGCGCCACATGTGTGCCATACACACACGCGCCATGCACGTGACCATGGCATCCACACCCGTGTCCGTGTGCCGCACCCCCCAACACGCACGCGCACCAGCACACGCCCGCACCTGCACACTGCATTGTAAAATCGATCTCCCCGGACGGCAACTCGAAGGTCACCACCGATCCGTCCCCCCTCGCACGAACGGCTTCTGGTGCATGCACTGCGGCGGTGGTCTTCTGCAGAGTAAGACCCGTGGCAGGGTGCAGATGGAAACTCTACCTCGGCCCCAGCCCTGGCCCAAAGTGATGCTCATGCTTGCCCCAGCCCCATACTCGAATGGGAGGGGGCCGTTGGCAAATCCTGGCGGTCACAAACCGGTTGGAGTGCACTTGGGGGCGGTGGCAACGGAAGGGACAATCGCTCCGTATTGCACTTACAACAGCCGTTCCCACGGCCACCAGCGCATATTGCACCCACCCAGCTCCCCTTTCTGCTTCCCTTTGCTGCATGACACTACATCTCCCAGGATTGGCACGGCGTCGCTGACAGACTTCCACTCGTTCGAGTATCATGCAGCATCGCCCTTGCCCCTTTTTGCACGCCCCAACACAGCCCCATCGCTTTGCCCGCAGAGGCGTGCCTCACAGAATCAAACACAACCACCTGCTCACAGAAGCCCCCCTGGTCGGCATTGGGGTTCACCAGCCACCCGCCAACCGTTCGTCGCCCATCACCCGTCGGTCACACTCCAACGGCCGTCGGCGTTGGGCTGTCGGGCTGTTCTCAACACAACCAAAAAGAAATGAAATGCCTCTTTAAAGATGGTCGCGTGCTGCAACGCCACCTCCATGCCACTTTCCTGACACCTGCCCCTCAACGTGGGCAGGACTCGGAAGCGGGCCAGGAAGATCAATCACTTCAACCGACAAGCCAGGCACTGCGATGCTCCAGCATACCAGTTGGGGTGTTCGTTCGATGATGGCCTCCGCTATGTGGGACTGCTCGGGGTGCTGGCTCAGCACAGCAATCACGTTCTCCACCATACCGTTGACCATCTGGAGCGGTAAGCGTGGCAACGCGGTCCCTCGCAGTAAAGAGAAAAAGCTTCGTGCACAACCGGAGGACAAATCCGATGTTCCACGAGACACTAGCACCAAAAAACACGCTTGACCCGGGGGAGGGTTTGGAGGGGAGGGGGGGGAGGGTGCCGGTAATCCAACCCTTTGAGATTCCCCTGCAACATTTCCTCTCATTTCGACTATACACGTGTGGGGCAGTGAAATAAAAATGTCAGTTTTTGTGGAGAATGTGGTACCTGGAGAATGTGGTCTGACAGGAGCTGGCGGGTGGGGGCGTGTTCTTTGCGAAAAACGAGATCCCCATCAACTGTGACCATTTTGAGTGTGCACAAGTGAGGGCCCCCAGGCTTGCCCCTCCCTTGCGCGGAATGCAGCTGCAGGAGTGCTTGGGCCTCAAGGGACCAACTGAAGCAAGAGATTCAAAACGCAGCGAAAAGATAGGACAAGACCAAGGAAGAGAGAGCTCAAAGCAGGGATGACCATCGCAGAAGGCCACAAATGGAAGTCAGGATCGGGATTCAATTGGGGGGCATGGCTGACCTCATCAGAAAATATCTAAACTTTGAATGAAAGTCAGTCGAGGGATCGGCTCTCTGACCCACACACACGCATTCACCCAGCGATAGGCCTGACCATCCTCCATTTGCAAAAATATGTCCCCAGGCCACAGGCCAGCAACGCAGGTCGAGCCTCAAATAGAAATGCCCTGATCAATGTCCCACCTGAAGGTTCTTTTGGGAATCCACAGAGGACGCCAGCATGAAATCCATCATGGCACTGAGCATCTTTTCGTCGCGGGCGTTGGAGTTTGCCCGCAAAGCCGCAAAGACACCGAGCAAATGTTTCTTCGTCCGCTCAGCGTTTCTCTGCGGGGGTCGCAGGAGTGAAGAGTAGAGGCTTGAGGACGGAGGAGCTGGGAATGCAATCTTACCTGGGCCTCCCCCCTGCAGGGGCAGAGCCTCGTTAGGGAGCAGAACCGTAGCCGAGGGACAGGCAGAGGGAGGGAACAAACTGGTGGTCATCCGACAAACATGGGGCTCAGAATTGAAACCTGGAGCCCTTCCTGTGGTCCAACAGATATGCTGGGACATTTGCGTCCCCCGCGCCCGCCATGTGCCACAATGCGCAAGAGGCAGTTACCTCCGCAGGAACCGGCTCCTAAAGGTCTTGGTGGACGGCTTTGTAGAACAAAATCGGTCCTCCGCCCTCAGCCGGACATCTCCTGGCTTGAAAATGATGCTTGCAGTTGTGACGGGTGTATATACCGGCCTCCCGTGTGCCCCTGTAGATTACCCCTCTGCCGTGACCTCGCACCAACACCATTGCCACACACACCTCAGCATTGCCAATCTCAGCAACTGCCTGTTCCCAATTCCACAATATACCCTCGGAGCTGCTGTTGGGATAACATTGATGAATTTATTGGTGCAGAGGCCCAAGCAACATTACCCTTTTTTTGTTCTGCCGTTGTGGCATGAGACTTACTATAGCCTGGCAATCATACTAATGGTCAATGGAAATAATGGGTAGTCAGAATAATTTGAATGGTAATAATGGGTCATTGGTGCGATGCCAACAGCAAAATGTCTTTTTTGCTCAACTTCGTTGAACAAACATCAAGGCTTGGGCAGGCACCAGGTGCGACGGTGGATGTGTGTAGGCAGAAAGAGTTTAATATCCAGAGTGGTTGGCTTGTGCATCCGACACGATGCAGCTCGCGGATGGATAGTGTGTTGATAGTGGTTGTTCCTTGGCATTTGTGCATTTGTACAGTGCAATGTGGCACGATCATCAGCGGTTTTTATAGCCTGTTCCGTTCTCTTCTTATCGCTAGCTGCCGTGTGATTCCGGTTATGCCGTGGACTTGTGGCATGCAACACCCGTGGCCACTGGTTCACGAGGCTTTCAGGAGACACCCACAGTACGCTAGTGCAAGTGGTACGGGTAACGGACCGAGAGAGCACAGGCAGTGGAACACTGTCATATGGAGCCTACATCGGGCGCATGGCTCGACTGCGATTCGAGGATCCGGTGGACTAGGCCGCTACATTTCACCGGCAGGGGAGCTCCATCAACTCGGTTGCGGCTCGTTTGCGTGTTGCCTTCGCGCCCTGGTGGGTGTCGTTCGTTCAGCGTTGTGCAATTGTTGAGGGTGTGGAGGGTCGTGGAGGGTATTTGAAAAATTGGCGAGGGTTGTAGGAGGGTGCGAAAAATTACGGATGGGTGCGAGGGTCTTTGCGTTCTTGAGTTTGTCGAGGGTTGGTTCGGCGTCGGTCGATTGAGAAAAATTGGACAGCATACAAAGCGAAACGGAGGGTCGCTAGAGTTGAACCCTGGATAGCTTTCAGTACTTCTTCAGCAGCCCTCTGAACCCTCACCTCTTCAATAATCCTTAACAACGCCGCATGAATCCATCCTTCCAAAATCTTTTGCAACTATCATCATCGTTTAGAAGGCTCAGCAACCCTCGGCAATCCGCAATAAACCCCTGACGCCCCGCAGACGGACAGGCTGAAACCACATCTCAAGAACATCCAACCAGTCACAGTCAGGGAGGACACTTTGGTCACCTGTCAATGATAAATAAAAAAAAAAAATAGCCTGAAGCTTTCGGAGCAATCAAACCTCGACTTCTTCCGTTCTTTTGTTCATCTGCAACCTGGAGGCAATCAAAGCAGCGTTGTTGAGCTCGTTCATCATCGTTTTTGACCACTAAAGGAGTAATGTCAAAGATGGCCATTGGGCATACCATGTCTCAGATTAAACTTAATTTTGGCGAGTTCCTTTTGCCAGAATGAGTCCATTCGAAAGTACGTGCACCCATAATCCATTCTTTCTGGGGTTTTTTGGGTTTGGCGAGAAAACCAAAAAGCCTATTGGCAGCAGATGGAGTTTGAAAGGTGTTGGACCGGGAGCGCAGGCAGTGGAACATGAGCGAAGGTAACACTGTTCTATGAAGCCTACGTTGGCCCGTGGCTCGACTGATTCAAGGATCCAGACTAACCCGCCACAATTTCACGGGGAGCTGCGATCCGTTCCCCAGTAGCACAACTAATTGGACGAAAACGCAACGAATCATTGGAACGTGAAAGAGACACAACGCACCTCATCTTGAATGTCCCGAAAATCCTCGTGCTCATCCTCGCGCAGACCACTGCGTTCCCTCGTCTCTGTCTCCTCAATGGTCTCATTTCGGCTGACCTTTGACTCTCCAAGCACACTCCTGCCCAATGCACTCAGCCCCAGCGTACTGCTTGTCAACGTGCTCCCCAATGACACCTGAAAACGCCCGGTGTCGTCAGTGGCGGTGAATTAGACCGTCGTCGTATCCACTGTTGCATGTTCACCTTGTTCGAGTTGTTCTTGAGGCAATCCTCCGCATTATGGAGGGTTGATGCCAAGCAGCACAACATGTTTCCCGTATATCGGGCCTAACAGGTTGTCACAGTGTCTCCTAACGAGGGTCTGTGGGTTGAGTCTTTGGTGTGGGCTCCGTGCGGGTCGGTCTGGCCTGTCGCTGACAGACTGCGCACGCACCGCGTCAACTCCGCCTCCAATGTGGCTCCAAAGCGTACGAGGACAGACTGTTGAAGCATGGAAATGTGGTGCCAGTTTTCATGGGTTGCCTTTGCATACTGTCGGAGCAAGAACCTAAGGCACATCAGCTTTTTGGCCTGTTGTCTGCATGCATACGGCACAGCATCAAGAGAGTGTTGCAGGTGACCAAGCCGCTCAACGCCCTTGATGCGGTAAATGACACCATGCATTACCGGCATGGCCGCAAAGAGCTTCCTGCCGCTTACCGGTTGAGGCCCAATTAAGGTGAGCTAAGCGAAGGTGTAGGAGGAAGGTTGGGGGAGGGCGAGAAGGGCGGGGGGAGGGGATCGTGCTGGCAGTGACAAATGCGGCGCAATGCTAGAACCAAAATGGCAGAAACGCGGCTGCATTACCTCGACCTTGTAGCAGTTGACTTGTAGTTACAAATGGGATGCACAGTGTGTTTTTGCATTGCATATTTCACACACCAATTTTCAACTTTTTTTTTCCCATTCCTCTTTGAAGTTATGTGCTTTTGAGTGGTTGCAATTCAGGAGCTCTTGGTCAGTGGCTGTCATAAACGGAGTAAGCCGACCAAAGGTTCCTGCAGTTTCGCTTCCCTCACCTTGTTTTATCCCCCCTGCCCTTGGAATGTGTCAAATCGTGCGAGTTGCCACCTCCCAGTGGTGCACGTCCTTCGTGTCTTTTGTTTGATGCCCCTTTGTCCTTTCCCAGGTATGCTGACCAATCTGAAGCGGCACCATGCATACCACTTGGCGCACGTTGAGCAGGCCACTCTTGAAAGCCTCGTAGATATCCACGCGCTCGAGGATTTCCTCCTTCTCAATGGTCATGCGGATGTTGGGCTCCCTTTTTTCAATGGCCGTGCGGAAATTGGGATCCTTCTTCCAATCGATTTGTTCCTTCTTCCAGCCGGCTCTTAAACGGCTCTAAAAGACAAAGGCGAAAACAAAATTTTAGATCGACGACATGACCCGGGTAAACACATTGCGAATGCAGGGCCGATTTGTGCAAAGTTTGCACACGTCCGCACCTGTACCCACCATGAGGACAACAAATGTAGCGCAGGTTGGCAGATCTCTCATAGAATTAGCAAAATGTCCTTGGCGCCTGCTTTTGAAAAATTTTTTGACAACGACCTGATACGCCATACAATACCCTGAATTTCTGCAGAATATCAACTGACACTAGGACCGCAGCTTCTATCGATAAATCGTGTTCCAAAGGCCCGGGTAACACTGCACAGCCTTCCTGTCCTTGGCTGTCCTTGGAATGAACGGAGGGAGCTTCGATCATGGAAGGCGGGAGCTTCTAGGCGATAAAAGTCGATAAAAAAGATTTCCACACCAGCGCGGCCCCGGCCCCACGGACCACAGGCCCCTCCTAGCCCACCATGAGGAGCACCTCCCCCAAGAAGGGCGTCCCCCAAGAAGCGTACCTGAACAGCCAACATCGGAGAGGGCCAGCCCCCCCTCCAGGGCCACCCACACACGTGCCAACCCCCTCAAGCGCCGCTGGACCCATACCACCTGCCACCGGCACACCCTCCCCATCTGACACACGCAGGAGCCCTGATATGCACAGTGCAGAGAGGCCTTCAGTGCATGTGCTTGTGCTCAAATGCCCTGTTAGTAGGGTTGAATGCAACATTCCCCTGCATCTTAAAAGTCGCTGTGACACACTGAGGCCAGAGGGAATCGAACCCCCAGCGTTTGATTTGGAATCAAACATGTTACCATTACACCATGGCCCCGATTGTAGTTTCTACGTTTCCTCCCAACGATATACTCCGACACCGAATATTTACACATAAAGTTTCGCACATAAAGCTCCGGCAACCCGGATTCGAACCAGGGACCCTGTGATATCTGCGAACACTACAGTCACATGCTCTAACCAACTGAGCTATCGCCGGCTTGCAACAGTCGGAGCACCTACAGATTCGGCCCACCCTGCGGCAATTACTAGATCTCCTGGACCAACAAACCTTTGATAGCCTCCCCATGGGCGAAGCACTACTTGGCGTCCGTGCACGTGGGGGGCTGCCGAAGCTTGTGGGGGACATAGGGTTGCTCTCTGAGAAACGAAGTGCGAAGTGTAGGGTTTGGATGGGACAGCGATGGCCCCGTTTTTTCTCTCGTGCATATGCGCCTCCCTCCTGCCGTCTCACCAAGGAAAGGAAAGGATCGCGCCTGTGACTCGTGATCTCACCCACTTGGCAAGAAATTTGCACGCGCCCGAATATGAGTTGTCCGAGTTGTCCATCATTGGCGAAAGCGGTGGTCCGTGTTCCTCAATTCATCTCATGTCATTCACGCGGCCCTTCAAGAACACATCAAATTCCGACACCCCCCCCCCCCCCCCCCGGCTCCGGCCATTGAAAACCGCACTAGCCGCGCAATCAATAGAGCCATGCTCTACCAAAGTACCGTCACGGTTGTGTTCGTGCCACAAGTTGACGACGCGAGAGGTTTGGATGAGACCACAAGCCGTCCAAAAACGGTGGAGCACCAAAGTGCACCACCTTACGACCCCGCCCCAAATCGTCGCAATGAAGGTCGACGGCAACTCCCATGCTTTGCGATTGTGCACTGAACGTTCGATTAATTCCCCTTGGGCATTTGTTTGCGCTTCAAACAAGCGTCCCAGTTGCGCCTCCCTTCGGAAAGATTTGCACCTCTAAGGCTTATAGCTACTTCACGAGATGCCTCTCCACAGGGAAAGCACTCGTGGAAGAATCCTATTTGGGTTTACAGGTTGGCCACAACCTCAGCAAAGACAATCCGGGTAACAAACCTTGCACCTCATGTCGGCTCACGATATATTTGAGACCACTAAATTGCACGCCCTCTTGGGCTCCGGCTTGTCGGATCCGATTGAGAGGATCCATTGGTGGACAATTCCACGGTCAAGCCCTCTTCGTTACGCGTGGCGAGGGAGGACTATGTGACATCAACACCGTCCATATTGAGGTCTACATGGAAACCAAGCGTTGTAGACACGGATTGGGCACTTGAGGCGTGTCCCACACATCCTTCGTGAAATCGACTTCGTTCCGACCTTGCAACCCAAACCAAGTGGCGCACAATTACGACGACACGCTATGGTGTATCATTTCGGACACGACTGAGAATTTTCATTCTTCTCAAAGTACTTCTCATGTGCACATTGAAATTGTTTGTCGCTGATCTTGCAAGTTGACTTGGAGGGCAAAGCATTGGAAACTGCGCGGGATTCGGAAGGCATAAAAGAGCAGCCAACATCGCTTAGTCTCCACGACAATTGTCCGTGGTTCTCAAGGTGTGAGGTGTTTCACCATTGATGCAAACGCCCCTTGTGGTTTGTCTCTGGTAATCATTCAGCGTTGCTGCGACATCATGGCACAGAACCGGTCCACCAAATTGGCTTGATGCGAACTTCTTGACACGCACTAGCCCAAGCACGCACACAAAGGCACACACACACTCTGTGTCTCACTCACAACCAACACAAACGCACACAACACCCAACAAAAGTTGTCGAACTTCACAAAATATGGCTCTGCGTTTGTGTGGCTCCCTTTCTCGTGCCCCGGCTACGTGGAACGACGCGCCGGCCATGACGCACAACGCCGTGGTCATTGTTCACGGGAGTGTCAAGAGGATGCCGACATTTTTGGGGATTGCGCTGAAAAAACGCCTCGCCTTTCGTGGACTCAACAATATTGTTTCGTTCTCTTCAACGTTGCACAAGAAGGTGGGTGGTAAGTTGAATGCCTACGACGGAGTTGGTTGTGTGATGAAACTCTCGTTGCAACACCATGAAAACTTCATCGCCAATAAACTCGCATGGGGAATGCGAAATCTTCTTCACACAAGTATCCGGCCGAAATACCCCACACACATTGGGATGGCATTCCATTTCCGCAACCCTTGGTTTGTAGATACGAAGGAGCGCTTCGCGAGAATTGCGCCGGATTCTTGTTGAAAATCCATACCGACATGCGTTTGCGGTGCACAACCCTAAATCGTACCACTTTTGTCTCCATGCTATCCTTTTTTCGCAATGCATGTCGCGCAGCTGGCCATCAAGGGAGAGCGGAACCGACTATTCAAGCGCTTGCTCAAGTGCATGTTGTTAGAAGTTTTGATGGCGTGTATGCGCAAAAGCATAGACATTTGCACCATTCACGTTTGTCATTCTGGTATGGAATTCTATTGAACGTTGTGGTGGCAAACGGTCAATCCGATGAAAAGTTGAGTAGGTCCATTTCTTGCCTACCCTTCTGTGATTATGCTTGATAGTGAGGGTGTCTCCATAAGAGTCCCTCTCGGCTGCACCGCTTCACCCCACATCAAGCCGAGGTCCCGGCCCGAACTTCAACCTAAAACGGGGCATCCACCGTCGAAGCACGACAAAGGCAAGCCGAGAGGAAGCGGCCGCTTTCCTCTCATGCAAAATAATGAAAGCAAAACGAAATTGTTGGGCGTGTCGCTTTTCGCTAGTTGTGAGCATATTCTTCGCACGATTGCAATTTGGGGCGCCGGTGGCCGCCCTCGGGTATTAGTACTTTAGTATGTGGTCCCACGGTTCTGTTTGGGTGAGTTTTGAAGCTTGCTTAAGGAGCGTTGATGTGACATCATGTGTGCATGTATGTCTTAACATCAATGCCCCCGCAAAGCACCATGGGTTTTTGGATTGGAATAGTTCTAAATTTTCATATACATACATATACGCAGAGTTGTATCATTCCGGGGTTCTTCGGCAAGGCCTCCACTTGGAGGGGGTGAATGATGATGAAGCGGCTGGGTGGGGCTCTCGGCTGGACAGCTGGGTGGGGAAAATTTTGGGATGACTTGATAGTCGACTTAGTTGCGGCATGAGTAGATTTGGACACCACGAAGAAGTGGGGTCGGGGGGTGTCGCGCGCACTGCTTTGGGCAAAGAGGGGGTACGAGGGTCGGAAATCGGGCATTACAGCCGAAGGTACTGGCCAAAATGGCACCTCCAGATCTCAAATATCTAGGTCAGCATCCATTTGTGACTTTGGTTGACCGATGGATCGAGATTTTGCGAAAATGGAATGCAAAATAGTGTTCACGTCACAGTGAGCATAATTTTGACTCTTTTGAATCGATTTTCAACTTTCAAAGAAGCACATTCTCATTGTCAGACTTTGGGTACAAATGATGGCTTGCGGTATTCGTCAAAATAATAGTGATAATATTGTGTAGAAGTGCACAATTCCTCCTGCCCGTATCGTACTGTAACGCCATTCCTTCCCCTAGGTGTGCTACTTTTCTCGTTTATGTCTATCCCTCACACACCCATAGCGAGGCTGCTTATTCAGCCTTCGCCGGTGTCACACCAAAGGTCATAGCCGACTATTTTTTTTTTTGAAACACAGCAAATTTAACAAAGTGAGCGGCCTGATCACGGGCATAGCGTTCGTAACGAGCCGAAGTTCATCGAAGGACAGCCCCTCTATGTACATAGGAAGTCATGCACGCCGACGGTTCCCGTTCACCACTTGGAGCTTTACCCACCTAGCCTCTCACTCCATCAAACTAATTACCAGCTGCAGGACTGATTATCATACAGGTACCCTTGGGTGCAGAAGCAATGAGCCGACCTGTCCCTATGGGTAAGGATGATTAGTTTTGGAAGCCAAGAATACACGGCTAGCCGTGAGGTGCGACACGGACGCGGTCTGCCGTCCTTAGGGCCATAAGCCTTCCTAGGTGGGACCGTGTCTGCCATGCTCAGCCTCAGGGTGATGTGCAAGGATCAGCGTGGTCGGGGACACCATCTACTGTCCACAGGGCCTCGTAGCCTACCGTGGCGGGACGGTATCTTGCCCAATCCGCTCGCTTGTCCATGTACCCTTGGACGGGACGCACAGGACAAGAACATGGAAAAGGGGGGGGGGGGGGGATGGGATGTACGTGCATGGTTTCATGCTTGAGGGGGGGTGTGTAACCAGCCGTGACGTGATAGGGGTTGGTAGTCGCAGAGGTAGGCATGGGGTTTGCACAACACTGAATTTTTTTTTTTCCTAACCGACTATTGCTGCCCCCCCTAGTGAGCCCAACTTTTGGGCTAACGCTCTTTAGGAGTAAGAGCAAAAGCCCAATCTACTGGAGGAGATGTGGCGTGTGTGCTAAGAGCATACCAAACGCCCGTTTTGCCAAAGGCCGAAAGAAGACCCACACCCATGAGCACATAAATAAGCATGCGGGACATCAAACACCACTACAATACACCCATTAGTGATGGCACCAGCCAATGGGGCCGTAATGGCCCTCTTGTAGCAAAACAATAAACAATAGGGTGCTAGTAAGCAACCCAAGCGTGGCAAGTTGCCGTGCTAAGGCTTGGAGGGAAGGAGTGTGCTGGCTGTGCACGCAGCTTGAAGGAGGCTCTTGTTGATGATGAAGTTGTTGATTGAGATTGTTTTTTTCTTTTTGTGATCCGTGCTCCTTTTTTGGGTGGGTGAATTTGCAGCATTTCACCCTTACCTGTGCCCATCTGCAAATAGAGGCGATGGAGTGGTTCCCCTTATTGGCCTTATTGGCCAGTCAAACTACCGTTCGCCGTATTGTATAGGTGTTGGGAGTAGCCTCTCAGTAGGTCAGAGCAACTACTCACAGGCAAGCAAGCTTAAGGTATACACTCCACACGTTCCCCTTGGAACGTAGGGTGGAGCCTGGGTAACCTAAGCCAGGTTTACTGTACGTGTTACGCGTGAATGGTGTACCGTACGAGTAAGAAAAAGTCACTGCCATGTCTTTCTTGGAGGGCTTGATCCAAGCCAAGCCCCCCTTGAAACCGTTTTGTTGATGCTAAGACTTACTTCATCATTTTTACCTCTCTTTTAGAGCTTGAAGTACACTTTCTCAAAGTAACTAGGGTTACAACCCTAGCCCCTCATGAAGTTCACCCCTACCACTCAACTGAGCGGAGGTATCTTCCTTCATGGAGGATATACCGAAATAAAATAGGCATGTCATGCCTAAGGCCTTGGAGGTTAAGCCTAGTGGTCTCCCACCCCAAGAGCCCTATATTCAACTGGTTCTACCACTTATTGTGGTTCTACTTTTTAACTGTTTCTGAATTCAGTTGCTTGGCCAAGTCACATTCTGTGTCTGGCCTAACTCCTTTGCCCCACATTCCTAACCAACTCCATTTCATCCAAAAGAGTGCACATGAAGTGCTTGATGCTAATTGTTTTATCCATTGGTGATTGAATCTTTGTACTCAAGCCTGTTTTGTCTATTTGCAGCCCTTCTGTGATACACTGGATTTCAAAACTATTCATTGAGTCGATCCACATGCTGTTCTTGCTCTACTTGCTGCTTTCGTTTGGTTTTCCAACATCAAAACCTGCAGGATTTCATCAAAACTATTAGGGCACTAATCAGGGACATCTTTCCGGTAGCAGAGGCAACCCTTGAGAACCTTTAGAACCGACTCTGAGAAGTACACAAGCCAAAACCAGAAACAATATGTCCACACCATCAGTACAACTGTCTGCCAGGACCTGGCCAATTCGGAGTGTACAAGTACAACTTGGGAACAGTGCGCCCATCCCAATGAGTGAGCCCAAGCTCAGAGTTTGTGACGGGTTATGCCTAGCAGGGGGCTGCCCGCAGCCAGATCGCGACCCTGTAGCTTAGGATGCCGGCGCGCATGCACAAATAAGGGATTTTACGCTCTTGAAAAGTTCGGTTTTATATGGAAATTTCCGTTTGTAATTCTGGGTATTTAACCATGGTCTGGACATGAAGGATTTTGACAATTTCAGACGTACAGACATTCCGACGTAGAGACCTGTGACGGATTTGGATTTGTGCTATTGCTTCGTCGTGCGGTAGATCTGCAAATTGTTCACCAAGAGTCCGGATCAGTACCCCGTAGGGTATACAAAATTGTCAAACTACTGAAGGGCAGTGGCGGAGATGGTAGCTGAGAGGATGAATATTCCTATTGAACAGAGTTCACGAGAGGCTATTCAAAAAATGAACTTCCGATGCTTACGGAAGCTGGGTTCTGAGAATACAGATGTGTTGTCTCAAGTTAACGAAGAGTTGCTGCGCTGGGAACAAATGAAAATGAGTCGCTACAATGAAAATTAACTAAGAAACATTCGCCGTGTTGGGGTTTTTTGCACTTTGGAGACCAACAGGGCACGTCTAGCGAGCGCAGAATTACGATCACTTAGGCGGCTCAAGTTGCATGGTCAAAATGTGCCCAAAACTGCCTCTCCACGGCACTGCTAAAAAATAGTCCTTTTGGGGGGGACCTAAAAAGAAAGATGTCCTTGATTGATGCCCTAGATATTTTGATGAAATCCTGCAGGTTTTGAAGTTGAAAACCCAAACCAAAGCAGCAAGTAGAGCAAGAACAGGATGTGGATCGAATCAATGATTGGTTTTGGAATCCAGTGTAACACAGAAGGGCTGCAGATAGACAGTGCAGGTATAAATACAAAGATTGAATCACAAAGGGATAATACAAAAGATTTTATATGAAAATTGGACTGACTCAGGCCTCCAAGATAGCAATAGGCACTTCATGTGCACTCTTTTGGGTGAAATGGTGCTGGTTAGGAATGTGGGGCATAGATGTCAGGCCAACACAGAAAATGACTTGGCCAAGCAACTGAAATCAGAAACAGTTAAAAAGTAGGACCACAATAAGTGGTGGAAACAATTGAGTATAGGGGTCTTGGGGTGGGATACCACTAGGCTTAACCTCCAAGGCCTAAAGCATGAAATGCCTATTTTATTTCGGTATATCCTCCATGAAGGAAGGTACCTCCGCTCAGTTGATTGGTAGGGGTGAACTTCATGGGGGGCTAGGGTTACAACCCCAGTAACTTTGAGAAAGTGTACCAAAAGCTTCAAAAGAGTGATAAAAATACTTAAGTTAGTCTTAGCATCAGCAAAAGGGTTTTAAGGGGGGCTTGGCCTGGATCAAGCCCTCCAAGAAAGACATGGCAGTGACTTTTTCTTACTCCCCCCTGGAGTACTAGTTAGCTAAGCTAGTAGGACCAAGGAAAAAGGCTCAAAAGGACTCCCTCCCTAGAGGATATGTGCTTGCCCACTAGGGTACAATCGAATCTAATGCAACGGCTATCGCTGTATAAACAGTTTTTTAGTAAATGTCCTGATCAAGGGCGAGGGCGGAGGAATACTCCCATTGGAGGACACAAATCTCCAGGAGCTGGAAAAAATAGAAAATGTAACCAACAGGGAGTGAGTGCTGCGGTTTAGCGGAAGGGGTAGCGATTAACAAGTCAAATCGCTAAAAATTGACGAAATCACGCGGGAAATCGTCATTTTTACACATAACTCAAAGTCGCGGACAAGCGCAAAGGAAGCGGACTTCAAAAACAAGGTTGCGCAAGCGTAAACGGCTTTTGAAAGAGAAGGTATGAGCCGTAGTTTTTAAAGTCTTAAAGGAAATTTTTGCACAGTTGCATCAAAATTTTCATAAACTTCAGAGAAAAGTTTTCAAGTCGAACCCACACCACAGAGCACGTGGACAACCCACCTCCCAGATATGCCAGTGTCATCTCACACGCATGCATTGCGTTCGTGTTGGTTGCTTCGTTAAAACGTTAGGGTTGTCAACGCTGTGTTCGTTGGGGGTTCCGGCGCTCATCTCCTTTGCTCTGCACACGTCAAAACAGGAATGAAAGGTATGCGATGCGAATGGAGCGCGCAGCGCGCACGTAGGGGTAGAATATGCGCTGTGCTCGCGATGCATGTGCCTAATTGAGGCATTCACACGCTGTGACGCTTTCCCTGTACCCCATTTCATCCTTGATTTCTCTTCATAGGTAAGGAAAGAAAATGTTTGCTCGTGTGTAGCCGTAGCGTTAAAGTAGGGTTGCTTAAAATGCTTAGGCTTGTTTAAAACTCGCAATAGGGTTGCTTTGCGTTCGCTTCACTTCGGCATTCACAAGATGCATGGTGAGTAAGGTAGGTTAGCCCAGGTGGGGCCCACCTCTTGGTTGAGTGAGTGGTTGTGGTCCTGCCTCCCTTCCCTAAATGCGTGCACACGATGCATTAAAGGGTAGGCGACGGGAAATGCGCACGGTAAACCTTGTTTAGGTTACCCAAGGGCTCCTCGGTACGTTCTTTAAGAGAACCTGAGGTGTCCCTTAACGCTTGCTTGCTTGACACGGCGTGTTTGAGGACAGTGTATTATAGGTCACACTGAGAAGCGTATAATACGTGGAGTGTGGCTTGGTTCCTCAGCCGCAAACACCCCTTCATTTGCCTTTGTTCTACAGGTGGGAGAGGTTCAGGGTGATTGGTGCACGCAGCAGCTGCCTTCGGCAGCTACCCATTTTTCTGCCCCAGCCAAACAGGGGCGCTGATCATACAATCAATTGACTGCGCCTCAGCCAGGAGTGGCGTGGGCAGTTCGACTCCATCGACATCCGCGCTGTGCACGCAACAAGAGCACCCCTTCCCTCCAAGCCCTAGCAGGGAAACGTATTGTGACGTCCCTGCTAGGCCACAGTTGCTTAGCAGCGCTGTGTTCTCTTGTCTTCTTCACACGAGGGTCATTAGGACCCGAGACTTCATTGACAGCAACACCAAGTAGCGTGTGTAGGGGTTAGGGTCAGCAGGCCTGCCAGGAGTTGAGTGCAGGTGATGAGTGCTCACCCTGCCTTCGAAGGCCGGTGCTAGCGTTGTTGCGTGTACTGTAGTGGTGTCTCCTGTCCCGCGTGCTTTTCCTCGTGGTCAGGGGAGTGCGTTAGCTTTTGGCCTGTAGCAAAAATGGGCGTTTTGTATGCCCTTAGCACACTTGGCCACCCCTCCCCTCTAGTAGGTAGGGCTTTTGCCGTCTTCCCCCAAGGATAGGCGCCAGCACAGAAATTGGGCGCCATAGAAGTGGTAATAGTACCTGATTAGGACCTTCGGTCCGACGTTAGCGAAGCCCGGTCTCCGGGAGCCACGCTGGGGAGAGAAGTGAGACACACACATACATACGTAGCACACATAGGGGTATGGTAAACCCTGTAAGGAAGGGTAGAACCCCATGGGTCTGGACCAGTTAGGGGTCCTAACTGTGGGCTCGCTTGTCCCCAAGGAGGGAAGGCACACCTTGCCTCATAACACCTTGCTTGTCATTCCCCCCTGGTGTAGTAAGCCACCGTTCTTCGTTGGCTCCCCAAGGTCATTACATTAGGGCAGTCCCCATGCAACCCATGGTCTACAAGGCATACACTCGCTGGGTGGTTGCAACCCTAATAAGCGGCCACCTGGCCCAGCTGGAAACCATAGGCATGGGTCTGCAGGGCACAGACAGGGTCACTGCAGTGCTGAGTACACTTGTCAGTAGTCTGACACAGGGAAATTAGTTTCGCTTTCTACGCTGGGACATAGTCTCAGCACGGGTTGGGAGCTGCCCCTGGTTGTTCTCAACGAGGTAGGTGCGGAAGATGGGGTTGATATTCCCATCTGGTTGTATGAAGGCTGACATAGGTTCCTCGGTCGCCTCAGATGACCCATAGCCATCCCACAGGGGTAGGAATTTGCAGCCCTGTTTATACTCGTGGCGAGCAATACCTGCAACCACGTAGTAACCATCGACTGCCATCTCATCGGCAGTCATCTCTTCGAGTTCGTCTGCCTCCTCTGGACTGGCAGCGTTCTCTAGGTCTATACGCTCGACCTCACTGTCGCTGAGACGCCACTCATCCCAAGACAAGTCGTCAGGGGAGTGATAGTGCCTCAACTGTTTAGGTGCACACAGCAGTTCACCACCTAGACGTGGACTGCACCTGACATGGATCCTGGATCCATCTAGGTAGGTAGGTAGGTGCACTCGGTCGTGGAGAGGTGCCCCATGGTTCCCCCTGGCGTCGCCCTCGTGACGAACAGGAAGAGGCTCCGCACGTGAAGAGGCGAGGCGGCTTACATCCCGCTAGACCTGACTGTTGGCCTCCAACAAAGCGGCTCCGGGTAACACCGGGAGGGCTGATCGCCGCCAGCGTGACGTGCTTGTCTCGCCGGGAGGGTGTGCCCCCGTGCTTGCGCATGTCCCCTCCTTTGGGCGGAACCCTAGGGGTTCACCGGACTTCCTGGCGTATCCCGTTCCCAAGGCATGCATGCATTTTCTTGGTACTAGGGTTCCGAGGCGCTTGGGTGTCGCACGCTCCGCCTCGAGTCCCAAAGCAGCGCAGGCCTTAGGATGCAGCCTTACCCCCGGTCGCCGGATCTCGTTTGGCCGGGTCACCTGCATGGCACGGGCTGCCTCAGTGCCCGGGCTGTGGGCACTGGGTTTCCTACTGTTGTGCGGCATTTGTGTTTGGGTCCGGTTCGCGGTTGGGTGTTCGTTTTGTTAACCCCGCCAGTCCTGGCTGGGGTCTTGGGTGGGCGTGTTTGGGCACGGTTTGTGGTGTTGTCCCCCTAGTGTCGGCTGTCTGTGGTGTTCGTGTGTGGGGTTCGGTTTCGGCCTGCTTTTGGGACGTGTGTGGTTGCGTGGGCGCCCCGCTTGCCCCCTGCCGTTTCCGGTTCTGGCGTGCGGTGTGGGCTTGTGTGCTGGGCCCGGGTCTCGGCTGTGCCCAGCCCTTCTTGGCTGGGTTGTCGGGGTGTGTTTTTTGCGCTTTTTTTTTTTTTTTTTTTTTTGGGGTGTTCGTGTCCCGGGACTTTTGGTCCCTGTCTCCCCATCCCCTTTCTTTCGGGCTGGGTTGCTGGCTCTTTTTTTTTTTTTTTTCCTTTTTTTTTTTTTCTTTTCTCTCTGTGTGCTACTCCCCGCCACTCCTGGCTGGGTTTCGCTGCCGGTGGTGGTGGGCGGTCCCCGCCACTCCTGGCTGGGGTCCGCTGGCGGCGGTGGTGTGTGGTGTGTGGTGTGTGGCGGTGGTGTGTTGGTGGGGTTGTGGCTGGTGTGTGGTGTGGTTGGTCCCTCGCCACTCCTGGCGGAGGTTCCTGTGTGCTACTCCCCGCCACTCCTGGCTGGGTTTCGCTGCCGGTGGTGGTGGGCGGTCCCCGCCACTCCTGGCTGGGGTCCGCTGGCGGCGGTGGTGTGTGGTGTGTGGTGTGTGGCGGTGGTGTGTTGGTGGGGTTGTGGCTGGTGTGTGGTGTGGTTGGTCCCTCGCCACTCCTGGCGGAGGTTCCTGTGTGCTACTCCCCGCCACTCCTGGCTGGGTTTCTGAAAGTGCTGCCCTGGGTCGTTGTGGGTGCCGGAGGGCTCGGGGCCGGCAAGACCAGAGGGGCAGGCACGCGAGGAGTCTTCCTGGATGTTGTTATTGGGGGTAGAACCAGAGACACGGACACCAACGGAGGCGAGAGCAGCGACAACAGAAGCAAGGTCCATGCTGATTGTGGTCCGGCAGAAAATCCCAGTCTATGAAGAAAATTGAGGGGAATTATTCTAAATACATCTGAGTGTCCAAAACTGTCCGAAAGAATTTAAATAATCCATTTATGTAAAATTGTCTGGCCGATCAGGCCCGCGAGCGCGCGTCAGCGGCAAATGGCGATTCCAGCTAAAATAGCGGAACGCGGCGGATTTACGGGAAATGGACCGCGGAATCAAATCCGGCATATCAGAAATATATAGGAAATATCCTGTGACTGAGCTGCGAGGCGGCAATTCCGCCAAAGCAAAGAAAATGACCAAAATGTAGCCAATCTGGACAGAATGTCTGAAAATCTGAGCAGATGGGGCTAGCCGCACTTACACTCCCCCTCCAAAAACACACTGGGGTGTGTCGCTACGTCCACGAAGAACGTAGTGCGGGTAAGTCCCAGAAAAACATAGAAATGTAGCCTCGATGGGGCGAAATCTGCTTGATCTGACCTGATTTGGGCTGAATTGGCACTGAATCAGGCTGGATGAACCTGAAATGAGACGGAATGAGAAGTGACGAACAGTCCTCCGTGCAGTAAAACATTAGGTCAAGGGCTAAAAAGCATGTAAACGTATCGAGAATCGATACCAAACCATGCATTGGTTGAGAATGAGGTAGATTATTGGTGGATTGAGTGGGGGGATCAAGAATTGGAGTGACATCTCAGCGCTCTGGCACAGTTTCGCTGTCGCGGGCACGCTACGGTGTCCTCGCCGAACTCTACATCGTGTTATCCCGCTTTTCTCGTTCTGAAAAGTACAGCATGTGGCTCAGATTTGGCGCATCTGGTGGATGATCACAAGATTCAGCAAAAATGAGAATGAATTTGAGCAGAGATTGAGGGGATTAAGCAATCACAGAGTGGTTAAATAAATACACATGTAGTCTACAGACCCTAAGTGAACCACCGAAGGTAGAGATGTTCTTCTGTTCACTTAGATCTAAACAGATCTTCGAGGAATGATGGGAGATGACAAGGAAATCAATCTAAATTGTCCTAACATGAGTACATTCCCTGAGATGAAGGTGAAATGAAGCGGAATGTCTGGAACTGAAACTGCTAACACTTTCGTTTAGACTAAAGTTAATATATATTGTCGTTAATTCAGCTCAATTGTGCTTTCCGGCACGTTGGTTCGCGAGCATCTAACAGATTCTATGAAAATGTGGATCATGTGATGATGCATCATGATGGGACATGCTGGCCCTGGATCCTTGGCATGTAACGCGCCGAAGGTTCACTGAAGGCGCTTTACTGACAGTATATAACTGAGAGACACCGAATTTACAATGGCGGTGGTGTCAATCGACTTGGACAAGGCCAATCTTTCGATGAAATCCCACAAGACACTTGGATTCACCATTCTCGACAGTTTCTGGTCGAATTGAGCTCACATTGGCGTGTGCCAAAATTACAACGAAGCTTACGGACTTCAGAGGTTGCTGTTAGAAGTCCCTAGAGCTCCTAGATGAAGATTGTCTGAACAATTGACGTCTGGGTTTCGTACAACAGTGGCAGAATGATGGACAAACCTGAGAAATTCAAGGTAAATTTGAGGATCCTGGATCTGAATCTGGACTTTGGCGTCAGCATCACAGCAAATGAAGGTGAGATCTGAGTTCCTGGCGTCGCCTCTAGGGCAGCCAGTACTACAGGGGTTGCCTGTAGGGGTGAATGTCGCTGGCCAGCGTTTTGATTATGTACATTTGCTTCCATCTGCACGAGTAGCCAAATTCCAAAGATGCACAGACCAACAGAGACAAGATTACCCCGAATCTGCCTGAATTAAGCCTGAGTTTGGTTTTTTCTGAACACGGCAGCACACTCCGTCAGCGTATCTACGCCTTGTCTGCCGAACGGAGACCAAAGAAAAGTTGATTGACGTCAAATTATCAAACATTCGCAGTTCTCCACATCATGACATAAACAGAAAGAATGAACAGTGGATTGCGCAGAATGTGGTAGGATGGCTTCCTCAATTCGGCCAAGCACGAATACATGTGACCACCAACCTGTCTGGCCTGGCCCTCGTACGGCTTGGGCGCTGCAAATCAGCGGCCGAACTCGAAGCTTGGTCCTCATTTGGCTCCTGGGCTGGCCTGACCACAGGAGGGGGGATCGACGGATCAGCCCTGGAATGTGGCTGCTGAGGGCCGTAAAAGGCTGGATCTCGATTCACCACAGGTCGTTTTCCGTCGCTCTCCACTTGTCTGTCAGGTTTCGACAAACAATCTGTCAGGAGTACACCAATTTCGGGGTGCTTCTTGAGGAAGTCAATGAACCCCTTGGTGTACCCATGGACAAAAGATTGGGCTGGTTCCCAGTTGTTGTGACTGGAATCAAAGCCCCTCCACTCACACAGAAATTCCCATTCGCCCTTGGCGTCACGTCTTGCTTCAACAATCCTCTTGAGTTCGTACTTCCCCCCTTCGATTACCCGATCGGACAAGTGTTTTGCAGTCCAAAAAAGGGGTTTAACTCGATCCTTGGGGGAGGGGATCTCTCTCTTGAGGCGATCGCCCGAAACGTCAATTTCCCTGCTGACATCCACACGAATCCTCCACCTGTTCTCACCAAGACGCGCTGTGACAGCGAATGGCCCCTCCCTCAAGGGAAGAAGCTTGTCATCTCCGTCCAGGGTGGTTTCGGATTTTCGAAGCCAGACTCGATCATCGACTTCAAAATTGTGGGGGTTTTTTCGACCTTGATTTTGAACCCAAAGCCAGTCAGCTTGATGCTTCTCGATTAATTTCGACACAGATTTATCTGCTCGTTGGACTTCGTCCAAAAACAGCGAAGCATCTTTACAGGGGCGAGGATTATTCAACGGCATGTTCCACCAACACTTCTTTCGTCCAAAGACAATTTCATTTGGAGAAAGGCCATGATACAAAGGCGTGTTGTGGTAACGGCGAAGCAATGCGAAGAGAACTTCCATCCAATGGAAATCCTTTTCACTCGCGAGCTCCTTACGAAGCATATTAATTATTGAGCGGCCGGCCCTTTCGCCAGGCAGCGCTCGATGCGAGTGGATTTCACATCGGAGGTGGTGGATTCCAAGGCGAGCACACAATTCTCTCCACCATTCGGAGGTGTACTCTTTGCCTGAATCCGTGACCACCTCGGATGGGACGTCCCAGCCTCCCATCCAGGTCTGCGCGCACCACTTGGCGGCAGCCTTGCCAGTCATCGACTCAATGTTGCAAGGCAACACTTGAATGTAGCCGGAATGACGGCACTGAATGAGGAGCACACCATTGACTTTTTTATTAGTCCAATGGCACTCTTCGTCATCGAGCTCACCGAGATAGAAAAAATCACTCGTGACTCTGTTGAAGAGGCGCTCCGGAATATGATGAGGCCTCAGATGGCCGTGCTTCTTCGCGCTGGGAGGCGTCGAGACAGCACATTGGGCACATCCGGCAGCTACTTTCATGCAATGAGTGTAGAGCCTCGATCCAAACAACCTATGCTTAATCATCCACCACAGTCGACGGCCATGTGCGTGGGGGGACTCCCATTTGTGCCACCAGTTTAACACTCGGGGGGCTAGGGCGTCTGGCACACACAATTTACCCTCCATCCACAGCTTCCCCCCATCCAACGAGTACTCAGCAAAAATCCCATCCTTGTGAGCATCTTTGGATTGGAGATTTCCAAAGACCTCTTTAAACATGGGATCCTGCAGGTAATCGGACGTCCAGTCACGGATTATCAGGGAATCTTTAGGCAGGGGTGGAGTTTTGGCCGGATCTCGACGCTTAATGCCCTCGATCAACCGAAATCGATTTACTCGTCGGGTGTAGTCAAACCGTTTCACACTCCCTGAGGAGGGATCGGTGACTTTTTCCACGACTTTCAACGTTTTGGTGCAGATCTCGTGAGCATGCGCCGGATCTGTGATGGCCGTGATGTCGTGACACGGCAATGCGTGCTGTTTAACAGCGCACTGCATGCATGCACGTCGAATGAGTTTCTTTTCTTCCTGATCCCATTCGATGATTACATGGCGGTCCTGCTCCGTACCATGGATGTTGGTACTTTGCAGCCCCTCTGAGGCGGGGTAAGCCCATCGGCTCAGAGCATCCGCTACCGTGTTATGTTTTCCAGGCAAATACGACACGTGGAGGTCAAACAGAGAGAGAAATTCGTGCCATCTGGCCCGTCGACCAGCTGGGCTCGCGACAGTATCAATGTGTTCCGTGGCCCAATACTCCAGAGATCGATGATCCGTCAGGACCTCGACTCGATTGGTGCCAACCCACGATTGGTACTTTTTTAAAGCACAGATGATGGCGTAAGTCTCTTGCTCACGCGGCGACCATTGCATTTGGCGTGGGGCTAGCTTCCGTGACCAAAATGCAAGAGGGTAATGATCGCCGGTGGCTTCATCAACCTGTTCAAGGACAGCTCCGATCGCGTACCTAGATGCGTCGGTTCTAATGTAGAAGGGTCGGTCAAATTGGGGCACATGCAACGTGGCGACTTCGCAGAGGGCTGCCTTTAAGTGATGGAAGGCCTCCTCGCACTCGTCAGTCCACTTGACACGAACCTTTGAACCTGCCTTGCCCGCATCTCTCCCTACCTTCAATAATTCAGTGAGGGGGGCAGCAAATTTGGCATAATTCGGCACAAAAGTGTGGTAAAAATTGCAACAACCCAGGAATCCTCTCAACTCCGTGATCGTCTCAGGGCGCTTCCACTTCTGAATAGCGACGAGCTTCCCTGGACTGGGTCGTCGAGTGCCATTCTCTAGGAGAGAACCACAAAATTCGACTGATTTTAAAAATAATTTTCCCTTCTTTGGCCCACAGATCAGCTGATTGGCGTCAAGAATGTCCAAAACTTGGTTCAGCTGCTTCTCATGTAGGGCCACCAGCTCGGCTTCGGTCAGTCCCTCCCCCTCCGTCGCGATGATTATGTCATCTATGTACACACTCACGAAGGCACGAAGCTCAGGATGGGTTGTGAACAGCACATCCTCCATCATTCTTTGAAAAAATGAGGGGGCGTTCTTCAGGCCCATGGGCATGACTGTCCACTGGACTGGGCCACATGGCGTGCACATACAGGTAAGAGGTCTGCTGTCCTTCCTCAACGGCATTTGGTGAAAGCCGTGACGGAGATCCAGCACAGAGAACAAACGACCTCTTGCCCTCTTGGCGATTTCCTCCTCAATGAGGGGCAGGGGGTGTGAATCCGCCTTGGTTTCGGCGTTGAGATTGCGAAAATCAACAACCATTCGCCAACCATCAATGGTGTTCTGGTCTGCAGGCGGTGGCTTCGGGACTGTGAAGGGTGAACAGCACCATTCGCTGGTCATACAACCCTCAAGCCAACCAAATTCCCTGAGATTTCTCTGGATGATTTTTCTGAGGATCTCATGTTTATGTCCATGATTTTCATAAGGGCGCTGTTTTTTTGCCTTGTACCCTTCACGAAGCTCGATGAAGGCTTCACCGAACTGTCCACGGACAGGGGGATCTTTGATCAACTTCCCTGAAAGGGTTGTGTCCTTCCGTTCCTCAAAAATCTTTTCTCTTGACTTGGAACACAATTCAGTGTCCACCTGATCGCCAGGAATTACTGTCGAAAAAACTTTGGCGACTTCTTCGGCTTTGGCAGGCAGAATCTTCTTACGGATGTCCCTAAACAGGTCCGTATCAACTGCCTCCTGAAGATAGGTGGGTCGTGTGTCGAAATCCCAGAGATTCTCTTCGTGATCCAGCTCCTCGAAAGGATCCATGAAAGCTTCCACAGGGGGTTTTTCATAAAAAACTCTGAATTTGCGGCGCGATTGGAGATTTTTCCTCGCCCGTGCACTGAAGATTCTTTTCGATGTCGACCGTATTGGGGAAGAGGGAGACGAGGCGGATCCATTGGACGTTGAATCACCTTGGGTATCTGACGGACAAAAATCAGAAAAAATAGATTCATCATCAGTACCACGCTCAACCTCAGATTCAGACCCAACACAGGAATCTGTACTAGAATCAGCAGAATTAGAGTCAGAAAGCTTTCCATCCACCAGGAATGCAAGCGAACTCCAGGACCGCTGTGGCAGGGGACCTGTGTCGTCCCTGGCATACAGCTTAATCTTCCTGGGCAGTTCGATGTAATCAACACAAATGTCCTGTAATTCCTGAAACCAAGGCTTGTCGTCCCACAAGGGCACAACTAAAATTGCCTGGGTTTTATCTTGCTTGATTTTGTGGATGACCTGCTGGATTAAGTGAAACGGAGGATTAATCCACAACTTCTTGTCCCATTTGTGGGTCCAAGCGTCGCTGAAGTGCTTGTCAAAGCGCTTGTTCATACGGTTAGCAAAGGCATCATACTGTGGCCAAAAGGAGTGATGTTCATGAAAGTATTCACAAATTGCATCGCGCCATTTGTCGACAACTCTGTAGGATGAAGAGTGCCAGCGCGAAGGGCGTCGTGGCTGGGAGTCCCTACGAAGACATTCTAACTCTTGGGAGTAATCGGCACTCCCATTCACCTCTGCAATGGTGACATCTTCACCAAATTTTGGTGTCACTCTTTGCTTCAAAAAATCTTCTGCACTTTTAAACCCTGCGTGCAAAAAACGAAATTCAGGGCGCTCCAAGGGACCTGACTCCAGCAAAAAACAACGACGATGACCTACGGGCGCTACCCTGTTCTTGCGAAGCCAAGGATGGCCCAAATACAGGTCATATTTTATGTCGGCACGGTAGAAGTAATCATCCTTAAGGACAACTTCTTCCACATTTTGCTCTTCCCAAAGGTCTTGAGCGACCAAATGGGTGGATATATAACAACCGCATTGCCCACCTGCGAGAGAATGTCCAGAAACTCCCTCGAGGGTAACAGGATGAGGCGATTCAAACACGCAGTCGTCGGGTAAGAATGAGTTGGATTGGAGATTTACCTCTGATCCATTGTCACACAAACAAGTGGCGAGGTGGAAATTTCCCTTGCAATCAGAGACCCACAGCTTTGTGACAAACTGACGAGCCCTGTGCTTGGACTGTACACCAACCTCGTCCACTACAGCAGAAGGATCCGCTGCCGGATCCAGGAGAGAGGAGACAAGCGACCCTACATCAAGTAATGGTCGATCAGGAATTTGGGGATCATGCCTGAAATCGCCTGGGGAGGGGCGATTTTCGTGGCTCCCCTAGGCGTTCTGACCTCCAGCGGCTGCATTAACATTGTGAACACAGCCTGATTCATCGATCCACTCATCTTGGAACGGATCATCCGCTGGATTCAGAGCATTTTCGACATAATCTCGATCCGCATCAGACACCTGATCTGCACCTGAGACCTGATCCACACGATGATTGCCCTTTCCTCGTCCACGGCCACGGCCGCCGGATGATGGGCCACCACCGTCACCACGCCCTCTGCCCTTACCAGAGAAAGGGGTTCCTGAAGGATTTCCCTTACCTTTACCCTGTGATCCTGGAGCATTTCCTTTATTTGTACCGGATTGAGGGGTTTGGCCTGGATTTCGATTTCCGCCTCCGGCGTTGACATTAGGGCTTGTCTGGCCGTTCGGCTGTCCACCGGAACCGGATGGAGTCCGATTTCCTTTGCCTTGGGACCCGCCAGGGCCTCCGGCATTTTTGTTTCCACCAGAGGGGTTCGAATTACCCTTTCCCCCCTTGGCACCATGCACCTGCCTGTCATTCCTGTCTGAATTCTGAGGATTACTGACATTTTCACCAATCACCTTGTGATCGTAAGCAGACCATCGGTGATTAGCAGCGGAATGCGTCTTAGCTCGATTCGTAGAACCTAAAAGAAGGCAGATGCTACAATGATCCTGAACATTCCGGGTGTCATTCACCTTTTTGTTGCCCTTTTGGGCCCCATTTTGGGTGTTTTGCTGGGTATTCCTGTTTCCCCCAAGACCCTCATGGAAATTTTGATTGGCGGCGTCAGCGAGCCTCTCAACCTCTTCCCACAGTTCCTGCGGAGTAAACGAAAACACCCAGTTCCTGGCCTTCAGGCGATTGCCATGGAAACTTACTCCTCTGTTGAGAACTTGGACAAACAAGTCCCGATCCTCGTGTTCATTAAACTTGATTTTCCACGTGTTTTCAGTGAATTTCACCTTGGTAAACGACGTGGGGGAGCACTTTTGAAGTGCCTCCCTGACGGTAAACCGGTTGGCCGAGGCGTCAAAACCATCGATCTCCGCCCACCAGGTCTTGACCTTTTCTTCGGATTGTTTATTCCGAAGGGTGGCGGCGGTTTCAGAGGGGATCTTGTCAAAAATCAGATTTTTCAGCTCGGCACTAGAAAATTTTTCGCCTGAATGTTCAGATTCTTCTACGAGATTCCAGAAGCGCTGTCTCTTGTCCTGCACTTCGTGCAAGATTAATCGAGAGAATGAAGGAAAATTGTTCAACATCTGGTGGTAATGGTCCTCAGGCAGCCGGGATCCACGTACCTCCAACTGTTCCCACACCTCATCAAAGGTAAGGGGGGAACTTGAATCTTCACGATCACTCCAGGTTCTGAGCCAAGTGTTGGCCGGCGCTCCCTCAAGGCAGTCCAGAAGGGCCATCAGGAACTGATCATCCTGGAGTTTTTGAGTCTTAACCCACAGTTTAAATTCCCGTTGGAACTGAGGCCAACGTCTGCGGTTCCCATTATACCTCGGTTGCTTGGCAACCTGACGAAGTCGCAATGATGTAGGATTAAGGAGTGAATCCAGCCCAACACCGGCCGTAATGGTAGACACCTTCGCGGCATCATTAGCCACACCAGCTCCGGCGAGGGTCTGGGCGAGCAACATCTGGGCAATTGCATTGGACTCAACAGCAGGAAGGGTAGTACGGGAGGCAGTTCTTTTGGCATTCTGAACCTCAGTCCTAGCCTTCGCCGATCTACTCTGTGATCGAGAGATTGTAACCCTTTCCTTTAGCTTAGTCCTGCTGATCCGTGCATCGGTGGTCTTAGAGTCCACCGAAGGAGCAATCGAAAAAATTTCTGTCGCCTCCTCCGACGGTTCTGTTGTCTGATCCACCGATGATGCGCCCTCAGACCTCATGTGGGTCTTGAAAAGATCTTTAATTCCCAGCGTCTGAATGATGAGTTGCATTTGATCCTTGAGCAATTGGAGCTCAGTATCTCGCTGTAATCTGCAAGAGCAGTCGGCAGGACAGTACATACCGTGCCCTGAAGGGCCTGAGCAGGCTGTCGGACCGCTAATCTCAGTGGTTCGCAGCCAGGAGTCCACTTGGGGAGCTCCTTCAGTCCTAATCTCCAGGCTTGCCTGCCTAGCTGCCTCTAAAATTCCTTCCTCAACCGCGGCGGCTAGATCGTCGCGGATGGAAACAGAGGGATGAGGGGCGGAGGGCCCGGCAACCGGTGCCTTGGTCTTCTCCTTCGGGAAGGGACTTGCCTCCCAGATCTGCAAGAAAATGGCAAAAGATTCATCTTCTTGAGAACACCACCACATCCTGGTATTAATTTCTTCTTGAAGAAGGAAAAAATATTCAAATAAAAAATCAGAGGCGATTCTTTCTTGTCCTATCAGCTTAGACGTGGCTAATAGACACAGGGCCTCAAGACTCTGAAGGTTACGGGTCACTTCTGAAGACAAATGGTTGTCCCATTGTGCCCAATTGCCTGGTCGATTATAGGTAGGTACCTCACCTGGACCACCCATCTCAATGTCGTCAATGTCGGCGTCGATGGTCTCGAAATGTGGACATTGGTAAGGAGTATTAGTACCTGCCAGGTCCGTAAGCTCCACCGGAGCGTTGCCATTAGCGTAGGCTGGGAGATTCCAGCTGCTTGTTGGCCAATTTCGACTGGGATCTTGATTGTAATCTGGGCCTCCACAGCTGCTGATTTGGGTCCTTCTTGGGCAATTTGGGCTTGCGCAAGGCATTCCTCTCAAGGCCTCGTTCGCACAGCACCACGGCAGCGTAATCGTTACGTCTCCGGAGGTTGCGGAGTCTACGGGGCCGTACTGAGGGGCTAGCTGTGGTTGGGACACCAAAGGAACAACATTCAGGTAGCCTCTGCTACCATGAAAGTGCTGCCCTGGGTCGTTGTGGGTGCCGGAGGGCTCGGGGCCGGCAAGACCAGAGGGGCAGGCACGCGAGGAGTCTTCCTGGATGTTGTTATTGGCGGTAGAACCAGAGACACGGACACCAACGGAGGCGAGAGCAGCGACAACAGAAGCAAGGTCCATGCTGATTGTGGTCCGGCAGAAAATCCCAGTCTATGAAGAAAATTGAGGGGAATTATTCTAAATACATCTGAGTGTCCAAAACTGTCCGAAAGAATTTAAATAATCCATTTATGTAAAATTGTCTGGCCGATCAGGCCCGCGAGCGCGCGTCAGCGGCAAATGGCGATTCCAGCTAAAATAGCGGAACGCGGCGGATTTACGGGAAATGGACCGCGGAATCAAATCCGGCATATCAGAAATATATAGGAAATATCCTGTGACTGAGCTGCGAGGCGGCAATTCCGCCAAAGCAAAGAAAATGACCAAAATGTAGCCAATCTGGACAGAATGTCTGAAAATCTGAGCAGATGGGGCTAGCCGCACTTACAGTTTCGCTGCCGGTGGTGGTGGGCGGTCCCCGCCACTCCTGGCTGGGGTCCGCTGGCGGCGGTGGTGTGTGGTGTGTGGTGTGTGGTGTGTGGTGGTGGTGTGTTGGTGGGGTTGTGGCTGGTGTGTGGTGTGGTTGGTCCCTCGCCACTCCTGGCGGAGGTTCCTGTGTGCTACTCCCTGCCACTCCTGGCTGGGTTTCGCTGCCGGTGGTGGTGGGCGGTCCCCGCCACTCCTGGCTGGGGTCCGCTGGCGGCGGTGGTGTGTGGTGTGTGGTGTGTGGTGTGTTGCGGTGGTGTGTTGGTGGGGTTGTGGCTGGTGTGTGGTGTGGTTGGTCCCTCGCCACTCCTGGCGGAGGTTCCTGTGTGCTACTCCCCGCCACTCCTGGCTGGGTTTCGCTGCCGGTGGTGGTGGGCGGTCCCCGCCACTCCTGGCTGGGGTCCGCTGGCGGCGGTGGTGTGCGGTGTGTGGTGTAAGGTGTGTGGTGTGTGGTGTGTGGCGGTGGTGTGTTGGTGGGGTTGTGGCTGGTGTGTGGTGTGGTTGGTCCCTCGCCACTCCTGGCGGAGGTTCCTGTGTGCTACTCCCCGCCACTCCTGGCTGGGTTTCGCTGCCGGTGGTGTTGGGCGGTCCCCGCCACTCCTGGCTGGGGTCCGCTGGCGGCGGTGGTGTGTGGTGTGTGGTGTGTGGTTTGTGGTGTGTTGGTGGGGTTGCGGCTGGTGTGTGGTGTGGTTGGTCCCTCGCCTCTTCTGGCGGTGGATCCTGTGTACTTCTCCCCGCCACTCCTGGCTGGGTTTCGCTGCCGGTGGTGGTGGGCGGTCCCCGCCACTCCTGGCTGGGGTCCGTTGGCGGCGGTGGTGTGTGGTGTGTGGTGTGTGGTGTGTGGCGGTGCTGTGTTGGTGGGGTTGTGGCTGGTGTGTGGTGTGGTTGGTCCCTCGCCACTCCTGGCGGAGGTTCCTGTTTGCTACTCCCCGCCACCCCCGGCTGGGTTTCGCTGCCGGTGGTGGTGGGCGTTCCCCGCCACTCCTGGCTGGGGTCCGTTGGCGGCGGTGGTGTGTGGTGTGTGGTGTGTGGTGTGTGGTGTGTGGCGGTGGTGTGTTGGTGGGGTTGTGGCTGGTGTGTGGTGTGGTTGGTCCCTCGCCACTCCTGGCGGAGGTTCCTGTGTGCTACTCCCCGCCACTCCTGGCTGGGTTTCGCTGCCGGTGCGTTGGGCGGTCCCCGCCACTCCTGGCTGGGGTCCGCTGGCGGCGGTGGTGTGCGGTGTGTGGTGTGTGGTGTGTGGTGTGTGGTGTGTGGTGGTGGTGTGTTGGTGGGGTTGTGGCTGGTGTGTGGTGTGGTTGGTCCCTCGCCACTCCTGGCGGCGGTTCCTGTGTGCTACTCCCCGCCACTCCTGGCTGGGTTTCGCTGCCGGTGGTGGTGGGCGGTCCCCGCCACTCCTGGCTGGGGTCCGCTGGCGGCGGTGGTGTGTGGTGTGTGGTGTGTGGTGTGTGGCGGTGGTGTGTTGGTGGGGTTGTGGCTGGTGTGTGGTGTGGTTGGTCCCTCGCCGTGTGTGTTTGTCCCTTGGTGCCCTTCTCCTTGGTCTTGGTGTGTGTGCTTTTGTGTCTTGCGGTTTTTGTCGCTTCCGCTCGGTGCTCTGTGCCGTGTGTTGTGCTGTGCTGTGTGTCCCGGGTTGCGGTGCCGCGTTGCGCTGCTGCGCGTTGTGTCGTCCGGTGTTGTGCTGTTGTGTGCTGTGTTGTTTTGCTGCGCTCGGTTGGTGCCGCTGCTCGTCGTGTCGTGCCCTCTGGTGCTCCCCGTCGCCCTGGGGCCTTGTGCTTTGCGGCGCTCCGTTTTGTGGTGTTCCTCCGCGCTGTGTGTGTTTTGTCGTTGCTCGCTGGTGTGTGCTGTTGTTCGCCGCTCTGCTTTGTGCTGTGTGTGTCCTTGGGTGCTGTGCTGTGCGTTCCCTGTCCTCTCCGCTCTGTGTGGTGCTGTGCTTCGCTGTGCTGGTGCGCTTGCGTTGTGCTGTTCGTGTGGTGCGTGCTGTTGCTGGCACCTGGTGCTGTGGTGCGCTGCCGTGTGTTGTGCTGTTTCCTTTGGTGTACTGTGGTGCGGTGCTGGGTCTCGTTGCCTGTGGTTGTCTGCTGGTGCCGTGCTGTGGCGCCCTGCTGTCCGTTTTGCTTTGTTGGTGGTGTTGGTTTGTGTCTTTTCCCTGTGTGTATGGTGCTGTGTTGCGCTGCGCGTCGTGTTGTTCGGTTCCGGTTGCGTCTGCGCTGTTGTTGGTGCCTCGTGCTGTGGCGTGTCCCTGGGTGTTGTGGTGTCTCCCTGGGCGTTCTGCGGTGTGGTGGTGCCGCTCTGGTGTGTCGTGGTGTCTTGCTGTGCTGTGCGTTGTCCTGTGGTGTCCTGCGCCCTGTGCTGTGTCGTGCGTTGCTGTGCTGCCTTGCGGTGTTGTGCTGGTGGGCTGTGCTGTGCGGTTGTCTGCGCTGCTGGTGTTTGTTTTTCCTTTTGTCCTCTTTTCCTTTGCTAAATACCCCTGCTGTTTTTCCTTGCCTTTGAAAACTTTTTGTTTACCAAAATTTTTTTTTTCGTTTCTCCTTAGAAAATCACTCTCTACGCAACTCACGCACGCAGGCAAGCAGCAATACCAAGGTGAAATTTCTGACTTACGCGTTGCCACGCGGCCGCGAAGATGGTGGTCTTGCTTGCAAGGGGTTGACCGCTTTTCACCCAGGGCCCGTCGCCTAAGCGAAAAAACAAATAGCTGGAAACCCATGCTGGAAACCATAGGCATGGGTCTGCAGGGCACAGACAGGGTCACTGCAGTGCTCAGTACACTTGTCAGTAGTCTGACACAGGGAAATTAGTTTCGCTTTCTACGCTGGGACATAGTCTCAGCACGGGTTGGGAGCTGCCCCTCGTTGTTCTCAACGAGGTAGGTGCGGAAGATGGGGTTGATATTCCCATCTGGTTGTATGAAGGCTGACATAGGTTCCTCGGTCGCCTCAGATGACCCATAGCCATCCGACAGGGTTAGGAATTTCCAGCCCTGTTTATACTCGTGGCGAGCAATACCTGCAACCACGTAGTAACCATCGACTGCCATCTCATCGGCAGTCATCTCTTCGAGTTCGTCTGCCTCCTCTGGACTGGCAGCGTTCTCTAGGTCTATATGCTCGACCTCACTGTCGCTGAGACGCCACTCATCCCAAGACAAGTCGTCAGGGGAGTGATAGTGCCTCAACTGTTTAGGTGCACACAGCAGTTCACCACCTAGACGTGGACTGCACCTGACATTGATCCTGGATCCATCTATCCTGATGATACGATAGGGTCCAAAATAAGGGTCCTGTAGGCAGTTCCGTGGCCAGGAGGGTAGGCGTGAATGGCGTACCAAAAAAAGGTAACCAACCTTGAAGCTGGCAGGTCACCGTAGGCGGTTCCGTCGTCTCAGTTCACGGTCACCAATGTGTCTCAGGTTAGTCCCAGCCTGGTTAGCCAGAGACTGCTTGTGTTCCAGCCAATCTCCCACAGGGCTCTTGAAGTCCTCAGGAAAGGGAGTTTTGAAGAACCAAGCAGGTCGTCCTTCATGGAACAGTTCGTGGGGGGTGAAACCCGTAGAAGAGCTCCGCTGTGAGTTCATGGTCAGCACTGCCCAGGGCACCAGGCGTACCCAGTCCTTGGTACGCTCCTGTTTCATCCGGATTCTTAAGTTTTGCTCCACTACACGGTTCTGTCCCTCACAGAGAGGGTTAGACGTGTGGGTATAGGGCACACCTGTGGTTACCTCCACGTTGAGGGCATTTAGCACTTGTTTGTACCACCCAGTGTCACTGCGGATGCGTACATCCTCATCAGAGTGCACCTGCTTAGGTGCTCCATAGGGTTCGAACCATTGTTCGACCAACATTTTCACAGTCTGCTCACCTGTGATTTTCTTATTGCAAGGGAACACACGGGTGAAGCGAGATAGGCCACAGGTGACCACCAGGCAGCTATCATAGCCGCCGAAGCGTGGTAGGCCGTGGATGAAATCCACGTAGAGAAGAGAGTTAGCACAATAGGGTATGGGTAAGCTGGAGATCAGGCCCCTATCCCTACTGTCGCTCTGCTTGCTGGCATGACAGCCACAAGCATCCACAATGGTCAGCATACGCGACCTCAGTTCAGTCAGGGTTAGACTGGAGTAGAAACACTCACGGAAGAAGTCCACTGAGCGATTAGCGCCAGTGTGACCAGAACTGAGATGGGACCACTGTAGGCACCCATCCAGTCGTGCCTCAGGCACCACAGTCCGGTCCTCGTAGAAGAGGTACTGATTGTTTTTATACCACTGGTGCCCGTCAATGACATGGGGTTCGAGACCAGTGCTGAGGGTTTAGAGAATTTCTTCATACTCTGACTGATAGTCGGTTAGACTCCAACCCTCCAGGATTCCAGCAGTGCGCATGGACAGGTCAAGCTGGACATCCATACGCTGGAAAGCCTCTCTGGCGAGCGCCTCAGAGCTCTCACCAATAAGCGCATCGAAGTTGTTGCGCGATATATAGTCAGACAGTTCATTCTTTATCCCGGGGATATGATGCACTGTCAGCCTGAACTGGCTCAGGTAAGTCCACCACCGTTTTAGCTTTGCTTTCTCTGGTGGTGGGCCCTTCTGAAAAGACTTCACAGGCTCCTGGTCACACAGTCAGACAATAGGGCTAGATCACAGGAGTCGGGATTGTGACGAAAGCACCAACATACCGGCCAGGAGTTCCTGGTCATAGGTGCTGTGATTGGAAAGCGCTTGGTTCCATTTCCAATTCCAGTGTCCCAGTGGCACAAGTCGCCACTCACTGGTAGGATAGTCATGTTTCAACGAACCATCACGGTTCAGTCCACTAGTACGATAATGGCAGTGGGTTAGTTCAGCGGGGTTAAGCTCCTGCCATTGGTAGATCGTACCACCCCCCCCTACATCACTGGCATCAGTGATCAGGACTATCTCGCCCTCAGGGCGGGGTACTCCCAGGCAGTTGGAGGAGGCAATCTTCTTCTTCAACTCCTGCAAAAACTCTTCCTCTCTGGCGGTCCACCTCCAGGGAGTAGTTTTCTTGATTAGGTCAGTGAGGGGGGCAGAGGAGTAAGTAAAATTGTGGATGTGACGCCGATAGAAATTACAGGCGCCCACAAAACTCCTCACGTCGTGTAGACCCTTCTTAGAGTCATCGCGAATCTGCATGTCCTGTAAGGCCTGCATCTTAGACGCGGCTGGTTTCCACCAACCATACCCCACGTGGAAACCCAAATATTCCATCTCCTCTTTCAAGACCTGGCATTTTTCGAGTTTGATTCGGAGATGGTTTTCTTGACAGACAATGAAAAATTCACGGAGGAGAAGGACATGGTCCTCTTTGGTATTGGTACCCAAACTCACGTCATCGATGTGCGCCTAAATTTCTGCACCCCGAGAAATCAACTCTTGTACTAGAGGCCTGCGCCTCAGCATGTACAAAATTTTGTTCATTAGCTCCTGGAAGAGCGCTGGGGCATTAGCCACCCCGAAAGGCATAACCTTCCATTTATAGACACGGCCCTTAGGGGTTATAAAAGCCAGCAGCTCCTGAGCTGCGGCGGTTAGGTCCACCTGCCAGAAACCAGAGCGTTTGTCCATTTTGGTCTTGTACCTGCATTTGGCAATACGCTCCAGGGTATTTTCCATGTTAGGAATACTCCCTGAATGGTTCTGGGTTTTCTTGTTGACCTCACCATAGTCTACAACCAGTCGTAGGGCAGTCGACCCTGGTTTGGCAACCAGGAAACAGGGACTGCAGTTTTGGGGTAGTCCCCCTGCTTATATTCTTCAACGAGGCCAGCATCAATACATTCCTGGATCTGGCGCTCGATTTCCTCAACCTGTTCCTGTGGAGCGGGATAGGGACGACGCCTCACTTGCGTTTTTTCAAATTCAGGTTTCAGTTTCAGGTCCATCTGGACCAGTTTTCTACAAGAGAGGGGAGGCGGCAAGGCGCCAAACACCTCCTCATAGGTTATCAGCAGTTTCTTCAGGCGGGGGTCAAGGTTAAGACTCTCGAGTTTCTGAAGGAAATCCTCCTCAGCATGGAGGTTGCTCTTTCCATGTTCTTTCTTTTTCTGCCGATCAGCAGTTTCGGCAGGCACATAACCATCGTCCCACTCAGGGGAACATTGCTGCCCATAGTGCAGAGAATACACTAGCGGTATCTCAGGATCAGGCAGCGTATAGGAATCATCGTCCTCCTCAGACCAGATGGAGGATTTCCAGGTCTGTCTGAGGTATTGCAGCCGCTCTTGGCGCTCAATACCTTCGGCCTTCAGGTACAACAGCCGCCGGAGTTCCTGAGTGTCATGCTCAGACAATGGCATGTTATTAGCAGCAGGCCGCGCCAGAGCATCAGCACTCCGGGCCACGGGTTCACCTGTGTGCATAGGCTGCATGTGTAGCACTGGCTTCCCAACAGGGGAAGCGGGTTCAGAGGTTGACTCTAGATCTACCTCCTCTAGCAACAGCTGGGCTAGGAAGGCACCATGTTTTAGGTCAACACAGCTGGGATCAACAGGAGGGATAGTGCTGGCGATCTCAGACAGTTGGTCGTCAGCATCCTCTTTTACAGCTGCAGGTTCCAGATAGTCCGCGGGAGACTCACACCCTGTAAGTGTGGCAGATAGGTGCTCAGGAGATCGATTTTTGAGATCAAAAAGGGTCAGGCCACGATTTTTGGCCATGACCTCTTTCAGTAGCACCTGGTCTAGGTCACACAGGGGTACAGGATTGAGAGATCCATCGACGATGGACAGGAAACTGGCCCACTCAGGGGCCTGCATAGCTGTGCCTGAGTCCTCAGGCACATAGATGGGGCCGTCGGGGAGTTGCACTCTCCCCACGGTCATTTGATCTAGCATACGGCGCCAGTAAGCATGTTCACCAGAGCAGCCCCAGTCAGGGGTGCACATGACAACCCTTCCTCCCTCATAAACGATTTTGGTTAGAACCTTCGCGAGCAGGGAGAAGGGAGGGTTAGCATACGCTAGGCCCATAGCTTTCCAGAAGAAACCGAAAGTATTGTTCAGTTGTTTCGAGCAGTACAACTGCATGATGTGCTGTTGTTGGCTCGCAAACAATTCCACCTGGATTTCATCCAGGGTTACCTGAAGGGCCGCCAGTCCATTTTCAAGAACGTGACGGGCCAATTTGTAGTTTTCAGTTAAAGAAGGTCCCTACCAGGACCGGCCCCTGCTGTGCCCCTTCCGCCTGTCACCCCTGCTGACTTGCTCCTGATCAACGATTGCATTTCTCAAAATCCTCAAAGTCCAGGGTCCAAAGTCCCAAAATATAGAAAATGTAATCCGCCTTCAACCCTGAACAGCAACCAGATTCCACAAATACAGCAATAGCCCAATCCACGATCCAATCCACACTGCGGGCTTCCGTTCAGCACACCGGTCGTCCCACGGTGGCGGGCATGTACAAGAATTGCACCAAAGAAGAAGGCCCTGCAATTGGCATATGAACACATATCAAGCAGAGTTGAGGAAAGATGGAAACTTACACAATCACAGCCATAGACCCCTCATTCCCTGGACTCAAGATCTTCCCTTGACTCGCCAACATGATGCCCTGAACCCAGTCAAATAGGATGGCTAAATGCCATGTGTCAAAAGTCACTACACAAACCCCAAAAATGTGTTCACTCCCAAGCCTCTAAATCCTAGCCCAATAGGGGAGGTGGCGTGTCATGGCCTAGAGTGACATTTAGGACCATGCCCTACCCTGACATAACCTTGGTTGGACTTGGAGTCGAATGGGCCTGGAGAACTGCCCCATGAAGATGACCTCACAAGATGGCAAAATCAGGCAAATCACACCATTATGCCCAAAAGTCAATTATATACTCAAAAATGCATACGGCAAATATCCAAATGCTCCATGCATGTGTCAAACCGGAAGGTAGTATACAAGGGTGATATAGACCAAAGGTCCATGCCCAAGAATATCCCATCATTGCCTCCGAAACCCCTCCGGTTATGTACATGACATGCTTCACAAGTCAACTCATTAATTTTGAGACCTGATTTTGTGAGGCCTCGTGTGCCAAGCCAAAGTGACCACGTGATCCGGCATATGGTGAGGTGCATCACCGAAGCATATGCCAACATATAAGCAACATACCATAGTTCACGGATCTCTAGGCACTTTACTGTTAGCCGACCAGTCGAGCACATAAAATACGAAAATGAGCATAAAATGAGGTCAAAAACATGCAAATAATGCCAAATTCAAGATAATTACAATAGTATATAACTTCGCTCACCCATGGTATCAACCTATGATTCAAAACACACTTGCTTGGGACCATTTGCAAACAATCCCCCGACTTGGATCCCCACATGGACGCATAGGGACACCTTCAGACCTCCTCCCCACACGCACCACGAAAATGGGAAAATTGATATTGGCACTTGTGGGTCGCTCCGTAAGCCCTCTCACATGCACTATATGAGCGGTAGACTTAGTCTAGCGCTATGGAGTTCACCATTGGGACATGGGCAAAGCCCTTGCCACGTATGACTCCATATATCTTCCTACAAACGGAGATATATAACATGGGCGTGAGCATATCGAAGCACATACCATGCATATAACACATACCCTCAAAAGTGGCTCCCACCATGATATGCCATGTCCCTCCATGGACATAACTTCACGTTAAAAATACGTAGGAACCCAAGGAAAGTTGCTATGCAACCCCAACACTCATGCGGTACACTCGAAAGTCGCAATAAAATATTCGGTTGCACGGTCCAAGAGTTATATATCACTTTCTACCCTCTTGACCATTATCCCTTGCTATACCGGGCATGTGTACACACCAAAGGCGTTTGATGCTTCCTAAATTAAGTTGAGACCAAGGCGGTTCCAACCCAATTCTCGAAATTGTTATACCTCGCCGTGAGCTGGAGATATGACCTTTCAACGTGGTCTCACAAATCACTTTTGTTTGGACTATATCTCCAAGACAAATGAAGGGCATAACAAAAGGAAGGCTGATTCGTGATCGGGGAAAAATGTCGGACCACTCGAGATTCGTCATATCAAGTGCGGCGATGTCGAAGCCGAAAATCCGATTCTGAAAGTCTGAAAAAATCGGATTAATTTTGCGAGTGTATAATATGAAAATTGCGGAAGCAACGAACCCTTTACTGATGAAATCTGACCCTTCATCGGGGTTTCCGCCAAAATATCTGGAAATTACAGTTAACCAATCGGTTACCGCAAAATCGCGAGCCAACTGACAGTCGCCGATACATTGACCATCAGAACAGAAGGCTGAAAAATTACGGAAACATTATGATAATAAAACCCTGTTGATTCCTGATATTCCGATATATAAATCTCCGCTGGGGGTGCCTCGGTACTGAATATGACCGCTCATGGCGGGAATGGCCAAACCTATCACACTATCACATCGGGTTAGGTCAGGTGGATGGGAGAGTATGATATCAGCCAATGGCGGCTTGCCGGCACATAGATACACACCCCAATTGACCCAAAGATGGCCACGGGGGTCCGAACCGGCTTCATGGCTGGAATGGCCAAACCTATCACACTATCACATCGGGTTAGGTCAGGTGGATGGCAGAGTATGATATCAGCCAATGGCGGCTTGCCGGCACATAGATACACACCTGAAGTGACCCAAAGATGGCCACGAGGGTCCGAACCGGCTTCACCCCCCTTCTCAGAGTGTTGCTACCGCTCGGAAGTCATTGAAGAGAGGACGGGAGGACCCCAATGGGCTACAAACCCCCCCCCCCCATGTCCCAAGGACACATGGAGGCCCCACACACGTCGTAGGCGTCCCCCATGCCCCAAGGGAGGGGTGAGGACACTGATAATCAGTGCCCTACGCCATATCCGGTCTCCTCTTGATCTACAACATGGACCAAGGGGATCAAAGATGGAAAAACGTCGTCGGTCGACCTAAATAAGTATACCACAATGAAATATATATGTGGAGATCGAGTGAAGGGGGTAGATGGCCAATCAAGGCCCAAAAATCCCCGGATGAACGCCCTCACCCGTCTCCCAAGCACAGAAACAAACAAAAATGCCAAGGGGGATCCATTACGGTGCTACAGCAGCAACCAAATGGACCAACACGTCCTTGACATCCAAAGAAATATTCTTTTTCCTCAGATAGTCCATCCAGACCGTGGTATACCTCGGCACAAAACTGCTCGGAGGCTCCCACGAATCCCTGGATGCGGCGAATCCCTTCCAACGGACTTTATAAAGCCTCCCCCCAGGCGTCCCCGGGTCCGGCTTGTCCGCCAGGATCTTCTCAGCGGTGAAATCGTCGTCCTCACCCTCGTCGTCCGAGTCCACATCGCCGGCCGTGAACTCGAAGGTGACGGGACGTCCGCTGGGGTCTGGTGCTCGGGGACGAAGCTGGGTGTGGTCGCGGTCCAGGATCTTGTTATCCCCCACACGAACCGCATACACATCCTGCCCGACCTTCCGAACGATTACCCCCGGCACATACCAGGACGCCTGCCGATGCCTGGACAGGACATCTTTGTGGTGCCGCTCCACCCACACGGTGTCTTGGAGAGCATATTTCTGGACTTTTCCCTGCTTGAAGTACTTAACCCTCTTCTCATGCTCGTCCTGAAGTGCCTTGCACACCTTGGCCGCCGTGTCGTCCGCCTCAGCCATCATAGCGTTCGCATCCCGGGCCACTTTGCCATGGTTCAACCACGGGAGAGTGCGTGACACTCGATCCCGTAGGAACAGGATGCGATGGGGCGACAGTCCAGTGGGTCCCGGAAGGTCATGGTACGCCTGGAGTACTCTCCACAGCGAATGTGCAGCTGGCGGAACTTCTCGAAAATCTGCCGCCCGGCCACCTCAGCCCGGCCATTCGACCGGCTGTGGTACACCACGGTCTTGGCGTGTTGAACGCCCATGTGCTTGCACATCGTCTTGAACCACGTCCCCACAAATTGACTCCCCCGATCGCTGCAGATGACAGCTGGGACATCAAAAATTGTCAGCCAATGTGAAGCCGGTTCGGACCCCCGTGGTCATCTTTGGGTCACTTGGGGTGTGTATCTATGTGCCGGCAAGCCGCCATTGGCTGATATCATACTCTCCCATCCACCTAACCTAACCTGATGTGATAGTGTGATAGGTTTGGCCATTCCGGCTATGAGCGGTCATATTCAGTACCGAGGCGCCGCCAGCGGAGATTTATATATCGGAATATCAGGAATCAACAGGGTTTTATTATCATAATGTTTCCGTAATTTTTCAGCCTTTCGTTCTGATGGTCAATGTATCGGCGACTGTCAGTTGGCTCGCGATTTTGCGGTAACCGATTGGTTAACTGTTATTTCCAGATATTTTGGCGGAAACCCCGATGAAGGGTCAGATTTCATCAGTAAAGGGTTCGTTGCTTCCGCAATTTTCTAAATATGCACTCGAAATTTTATTCTGAATTTTTCGTGATGTCGAAATCGGATTTTCGACTTCGACATCGCCGCACTTGATTTGGTCTTCTTCGAGTGGTCATACTCTTTTCCCTATGCCCGAATCAGGTCTCCCTTATACTTGCCACCCATTTGACTTGGAGATATAAGGGAAACAAAAGTGAATCGTGGGACCACTTGGAAGGGCCATATCTACCAGCGAGTGTGAGGATAGGGAATAAGGAAGGTTGCGTTGCAAGCGCCTTGGTCTCAACTTAATATAGGAAGCATCAAACGCCTTTGGTGTGTACACATGCCCGGTATAGCAAGGGATAATGGTCAAGAGGGTATAAAGTGATATATAACTCTTGGACCGTGCAACCGAATATTTTATTGCGACTTTCGAGTGTACCGCATGAGTGTTGGGGTTGCATAGCAACTTTCCTTGGGTTCCTACGTATTTTTGACGTGAAGTTATGTCCATGGAGGGACATGGCATATCATGGTGGGAGCCACATTTTGAGGGTATGTGTTATATGCATGGTATATGTTTGATATGCTCACGCCCATGTTATATATCTTCGTGTGGCCGAAGAGATGGGGAGCCACACGTGACAAGGGCTTTGCCCATGTCCCAATTGTGGAATTCAAAGCGCTAGACTAAGTCTACCGCGTATGTATTGCTCATGGTATGTTTGGCAATGAAATCCATGAGTGCACTTCCATTTTCATGGGGCATGTAGATATGGGTGGCGAAGGTATCTCCATGCGCCTGATTGGGGATCCAAGTGGGGGAATTGTTCGTAAATGGTTCCAATCATTTGTGTATTGAACCATGAGCGGATATCATGGGTGAGCATAGAGATAAACTATCATGATAACTTTGTATTTGGACATATTTTCATGTTTTTGACCTCATTTTATGCTCATTTTTGTGTTTTATGTGCTCAACTGGTCGGCTAACAGCAAAGTGCCTAGAGATCCGTGAACGATGGTATGTTGCTTATATGTTGGCATATGCTTCGGTGTTGAACCTCACCATATGCCGGATCACGTGGTCACTTTGGCTCGGCACACGAGGCCTCACAAAATTAGGTCTCAAACTCATGAGCTGACTTGTGAAGCATGCCATGTACATAACCGGAGGGGTTTCGGAGCCAATGATGGGATATTCTTGGGCATGGACCTTTGGTCTATATCACCCTTGTATATTACTTTCCGGTTTGACACATGCATGGAGCATTTGGATATTTGCCGTATGCATTTTTGAGTATATAATTGACTTTTGGGCACAATGGTGTGATTTGCCTGATTTTGCCATCTTGTGAGGTCATCTTCATGGGGCAGTTCTCCAGGCCCATTCGACTCCAAGTCCAACCAAGGTTATGTCAGGGTAGGGCATGGTCCTGAGTGCCACTCTAGGCCATGACACGCCACCTCCCCTATTGGGCTAGGATTTAGAGGCTTGGGAGTGAACACATTTTTGGGGTTTGTGTAGTGACTTGTGACACATGGCATTCAGCCATCTCATTTGACCTGGTTCAGGGCAATATGTTGGTGAGTCAAGGGAAGGTCTTGAGTCCAGGGAATGAGGGGTTTATGATTGTGAATGTTTATGTTTACCTCTTTCCCCAACTTTGCTTTATTTGTGTTCATATGCCAATTTCAGGGCTTTCTTCCTTGGTGCAATTCTTGTACATGCCCGCCACCGTGGGAAGACCGGTGTGCTGAACGGAAGCCCGCATCGTGGATTGGATTGTGAATCGGGTTATTGCTGCATTTGTGGGATCTGATTGCTGTTCAGGGTTGAAGGAGGATTGTATTTTCTATTTTCTATTTTTTTGGATTTTGGACCCGGGACTTTGAGAAATGCAAGCATTGATCAGGAGCAAATCAGCAGGAATTACAGGCGGCAGGGGCACAGCAGGGGCCGGTCCTGGTAGGGACCTTCTTTATGGTAGCAAAGGCTTACCTGCTGCCCCTACCTACCGCTGACCCGGGGACTTGGGCGTTTATGAGCCCTGCCCAAGTACGCCCCGGGTGCGTATTGTGGACTCGGTGGAGACCACGCCGGAGATTGGAGCCATAGAAGAACCGAGACGTTCAAGAGCATGGCGAACTCCGGAAGTTGAAGCCCGAAGAGAAGTACGACATTTGGGAAGAGGAGGACGTGACATGGAGGACTTGGTCTCCATGTGTGAGCGTCGCTGCCGAAAGGCATGCAACCTCCGCTCCGCCGCGGAGGACTCCGATGAAGCATGTCATTCAGGCAGCAGTGGAGGACGGACACGGCGCTACCGGAAGCGCGAATCACCCAAGTCCGCGGCAAGGGACGCCGGGGCTATGGACACGGACCCCAGCCCGGTCAGGCTGTGGGAATCCGAGGGGCACTCCGAGGGCTATCGGACAGCCTACGAGCCACCCTCGGAGTCGGAGGAGATGTCCGCGCCCATCGCCAGGGCGCATACGGCCCCCGAGCCCGCCCTGAAGCACGACGCCGAGGGCTTGGAGAGGCCAGCCAGGGCCTGGACGGCACCTGTGCCCCGGCACACGGGACCAGAGACGGACGCCATAGGCGATACGCCCATGGGCGATGAGTCTGAGGCGCCGGGAACCGCGGGATGCGCTGGATCAGGCGGAAGGCACGCTGAGTGCCACTGCGAGCAGGTGTCCTTCTTCATGGGCAAGTACCCAAAGATGGGGATGGACGCCATCGTGCATCGTCTCGACCGCCTGGACAACGCAAAGGACGGCCTAGAGGAGGACGTCGCCGGGATTCTGGATGACCAGTCGGCCGCGGAGAAAGACATGGAGGAGCTGCGAGCGGAACGGGATCCGTACCGGGAGAATCTTGAGCTGGCCCTGGAGAAGCAGCAGCGAGTGGTGGACAGCCTCCTCCACCTGGTGGAGGACATGTCGGGACGCCTGAAAAGGCTGGAGGAGCTACAGCCCCTCGCCTCGGGTCCGGAGCTCCCGGCAAAGCCGGCCGCAGTAGAGCTGGTGGAGCGGGTTAAGACCCTCAGGAGCGCCATGGAGAAACCCATGGGCGGCCCTGCAGAGGCACCATACGCGCCTCCGCGTGTTGACCCGGGTGCGCTGCCGTTTGTTCCCATGTTCAGCGAATCCACAATGCTCGGGGAACACACGGCACCGGCTGGGTCCATGCGGGAAGGGCACGTAACCACGGACCCGAGGAGCCTGACGGTACAGATGTCCCATGCCGCCCAGGATGTACCGATCACGACGGATATGGTAGTTTATGCGGAAGAGAAGATCGAGAGCCAGACCATGCAGGGGCGAACCATGGGAAGCGCCGACGGACATGGTCGAGGTCATCCAGGCGGAAACCTGTGGGCGAAGGACCCCAATACGGGGATATGGACGGCCGATGGAGCAAATCCTTCCCGCATTCCAAACCCCATGGGTTCAGGCCCAACTGGACCGCACTCCATGGAGGAGAGGGATGTACGGGGAGTGTACTCACACCCCCCGGCCACAGGTGGTATCCGTCTCGGTGGCGTGGTGGCTGGAGACGTCGGAGACGCCATCAGGATTGACGACCTCAGGGGAATCAAAATCCCCTATTACGACGGGAACCTGTCCAACCTGGATGACTTCATCCTGGACTGGGAGGACTTTGCCGAGGAGGTCGTCGGTGAGATGCGGGGAGCGCCGCGGGACAAGTGGGTATGCCGGACATTCCCACACCGGCTGGCGCAGGACCTGAAGGAGGAGCTGCGGGATCAGATCCGGGAAGGATTGATCCGAGCGGAGCAGGCCTGCCTCCAGTGGTTGGAGGATGAGGAGCGGGTGGACGCTCCGAACCAGAAGCTGGAGGACTTGTGGTCCATCCCGCTGCCGCTGGACCGCGGTGAGTTGCGAGTCCGGGAGTGGAACCGGTATCTGCGGAAGTACCGCAGATGCCTCAAGCTCGTGGAGGACTGGAACGAGGCCAGCAAGATCCGCCACCTGCTGAAGGACGTCCTCCCCAGCAACTGGAAGAGGAGAGTGGAGGACGGGGAGAAGAAGCGCGCCAAGAAGCGGCTGGCGGTGAGGATCATGGCGGCGGAGGATACCCATGCGGGTATCATGGAGTTCTTCAGGAGGAACCTGGGCGAGCCCAACCGGATGTTGGGACTGAAGAACGCCGTGTATGTGGAGGTATTTGGAGACTCCATGGGGCAAAGGTTGCTGCGCCTCAACAACGTGGAGTGGAGGCGCGGGGAGCCGCTGAGGATGCAGGTCATCTTCGCCCGCATGAGCCTGGACGAGATCGTGAAGTACATCACGGTGGAGTTGAAGCTCAATGCGAAGAACGAGGCCCACGTGCAGGATCTACATGGTCATGGACAACGAGGCCACCGAGAAGACCGCCATCATCGGGAGATCCAGGAGGACAAGGCCAACTCTGCGGAGGATGGTAGTGGAAGTGGCCAAGACCACTGGTCCCGGGAGGATCACGAGGAGGCCCATTTCTTCGCGTTTGTGGCGCACAACGTGAAGAACCATGGGCAGGATCGGTCCAGATGGAGCCAAGTGGGACCCAGGGGCAAAGAGCCAAGGAGGATCGGGAACCCACCGCTCTCGTTCCGGGAGTACAGGTCTCAGCACGACGGGTGCTGGGTCTGTTACGGCAAGGGAAACAACCATGCACACGACCACCGTCAGTGCAAGGTGTATGAGGCGGACAAGAAGGCCTACTTCGCCGCCCGGCCCGAGAGGAAGCCCAAGGAGCAGCCGATTTCCGATTGGAAGGCGAAGGGCGGAGATGGGGGAAAAGGCCAAGGCAAAGGCCAAGGAAAAGGCGGAGGAAGAGGCTACGGTGGTGGACCTGGCCAAGACCGACGAGTGAGGTCGATCGAGGAGGTTGCTGAGGACATGTTGAGGACGTTGGAGGAAGTCAAAGCCCAGCAACGTGGTGGACAAAGTCCTAGCGGATCGCAGCCGGAGAAGGCTGCGGGAAGCCAAGTCTAGAGGAGCCCCCAGGGGAGTGGGACCTCGGAGGTCTCTCCTCCGAAAATCAGTGGAATCCCAGAGAAAGCGAAGGCACAGCGGGTGCCGAAGAAGGCTCCAGACGAGCCAAAACCACTGAGTTTCGCCACTCCCAACCCCTGGAGCGCCCTGCCAAGGGAAGTACATGTGGGTACGGGACATGGCAAGAAGGAAGGAGCGACCACGGAGAGCCCCGTGGATGGGCAGGACCAACCCAAGATCTACACCATCCGTGACCATACCCTTGAAGTCCTGATGCAGCCGGACGTGCTAGAGTTGCATGCCGTGAGAGTCGTCCATACACCTCATGGCGACGAGCGGCAGTTGCACTTGAAAGTGCGAGTACGGTGCGGACGAGAGGAGAAGCCGGTGGATGTGTTGGTGGATACGGGTGCCCAGGTGAGCCTGGTCCGGAGAGGGTTGTTCAAGGAGGAATTCCTGCAGCCCAGCCGGAGACCGGTCCGCCTGAAGGTCGCCAACGGAGAGATTATGGGTGGTGGCACCCATGAGGCCACTATCAGTATGGAATTCTGGGAGCATGAGCGCTTGAACCGCCCTGATCAGGCAAAGAGAAGCACTCTATCCGGGAACTTCTATGTGGCCGACATTACCGATTGGGATATGATCATGAGGTATGACTTCATGGTGGCAAACGCCATTGGAGCCCTTCCCCATCGTGCAATGCTGGTCCGGGAGGATGATGAATGCCTCACATGGCTGTCCACGGACTATGCATGCGGATCATCCCAATGGAATGCTGAGGAAGAGGATCGGATCGTCCGAGCGGTCCAAGCTGTGGCTGCCAAGTCCAGAGGAGACCGCGGAGTTCAGCTCACGGAGTATGGAATGGCGCCGCAGGTGTATGACAGGATGATCCAGACGCTGGGAGCCGAAGCGCCCGAGACGGACGTCTTCGCTTCCCGGGATGCCCCACTTTTGCGGAAGTGTAGGAGGCATTGGCATCGAGGAGACTCAGCCTGGCACAGGCATTGGGGTTTGAAGGAGTGGGGACCTATGTATTGGCATGGCTCCCTGGACAATACCAGACGTACGTTGGAGAAGATCATCGCGGATAGGGCGAAGGGGATCCTGGTCATAACCGGCATAGGATCCACCCCATGTCCGCTGGAAGGTCTCAAGTCGACGCTGGACTCCATCACCCTGAACGAGATGTCATTCGGGCCAGAGGAGGAGCTGTTCATCGACGCCAAGGGTGTATCAATGCCCTCCCCGGGTCAAGCGTGGGGTACCAAGGCTTTCCTGGTGGATGGGGCGCAAGCCCAGCCCAGGGGTGATGAAGGATTCATCCGTAGGGTGGAGGCGGTGCCCATGAAGGTCATGTTTGAGCCCAAGGAGGGGACGGATCAGCCAATTGATGGCCACGACGTCCTGTCCCACGCCGAGATCGACGACGTCGTCAACTACATGCGGATGGGGATGCACGACCGTGTGGCAGCCAAGAAGAGGCGGGCCATGGTCACATCTCCGCATTGGTGGGATGACAAGATGTTGGTCACCGGCAAGTACGAGAAGGATGAGTTCGTGGCGAGGGTCATGGATCACATCGCGGACCAATATGATGGTCCGGTTGGGTCGGACCCACCAACGTGGGGTTTTCCAAGAGTGGGAACCGGTAGCGACAAGCACCAGCCCGATGCCGCAGATTTTCGAAGATTATCGGTGGGAATCACGACCCACGACGATGAAGACGGCATATCGGACGAGCAGAAGTCGGACTCGGACCCAGAAGAGGCCTATACCGCAGTGCGGTCGGTTGTATCGATACCGAAGCAAGCGGCTGACGAGGCCCAGGAGAACCCGAAGGTCGCCGAGCTGAAGGAGAGGCTGATCAAGGCCTATCCGCGGCTATTCAGTGGCGTCGCCAACAAGAACCCTCCAGATCGTGGGAGGCTTGGCACAGCGAGGATCAAGCTGGAGCCAAACCCCAAGATCTATCGTCATCGGGAGTACCAACTTCAGGGCGATCGGGCCGAGGCCATGAAGAAGTTGTTGGCCGAGTTCATTGAGCGGGGATGGATCGAACCCTCCGACAGTGAGTGGGCCAGCCCAGCCTTCATCGTGCCCAAGAAGGAGAAGGGCGAGTGGAGTTTGGTGGTTGATTACAGAGGTGTTATGGCTTCGAACAGCAGCAGCGCAACAGCGCAGCGCAACAGCGCGCAAATCGCAAGTCGCAGTCGCAATCGCGCTGACAGTCTGTGAATAATAAAGAAGAATCGAATGCCACCTGTGAATGAGCGCTGTAAGATACTTCGATCTTTGAACAGGGTTTATGTCTTCGAGATTGTGTTATTATTGGTGCCCCGTCTAAAAATCCTGCGAGGTTTGTCGATTGGGATTTTGGATTTCGGATTTTGAGAAACAAAGAGGCACAGGAGTGCAGTCGAGTTCCCAAGAAACAAACCACAACAAGTGGTAGCCAGCTAGGTGGCGGGGAGGATCAATCTTCGAGATCAATCTTCGACGCCGCAACGCCGTCAACTTGATTTGGACTTCGATCTACAATGGAGCGGCCCTTCGACGACGCAGCTATGCTGCATTTCATCAGAGACAGTTTGTTTCGAAGTGATTCACCCTTGCATCACAAATTTTCGACCTCGTTAGAGAAGTTCATCGCAGAGCGCATCGCTAGTCGAGAAAGCGAGTGGTTTCCATGTCTCTCTCGTGATCTTCACAGCTGTTCGCAGAAGCTTGCGAATACTCAAGCCAAAGTTATCGAATTGGAACAACGCATCGATGTATTGCAGGCAACAGCAGCAAGTGCTACCGCAGCAACTGAACAATGCGTCGATGTATTGCAGGCAACAGCAGTAAGTGCTACAGCAGCAACTGGCCAGCGCATCGATACCTTGCAGTCCTCGACGGAAAATGCAACTCAAGCTGCTGCAAATGAGCTTCGACGCGTAGAACAAGAATTGTCGCAATGTTACGCTCTTCTTAACGAATTTGTACGAACTTCGAGTCCACCACCTCCGAACAACATCCAGTTTCCGCAACCACAACAACAACAGTTTCCGCAACCACCGTCTTCTTCGAATTCGAACCAACCTCACCCTCCACAACAACCACTCCCACAGCGGCCTACCTTCGAACCACCACCCCAGTTCGTAGTTCAACGTGCTCCTTCGCAGGAGATTTTGGGACGCCGCGTCGAGCGCCTGAACAAACTTGTCAAGAGGTTCACGGGTAAACCTGGATGTGGAGAATTTCGAACATGGAAAGAAGATCTATTACGAGCCTTCACTTTGTCGGACATCACCTCACCCGTCGATCAGGCAGCAACGATGTCATTCCTCCTCGATGGTGATGCCGCTGAGTACTATCATAGCCTGACAAAAGTTGTACAGGACGACTGGTTCGAGCTCATGCGTGTGTTAGGCCAGCGTTTCGACTGCATATCCCATGAGCCAGTGTATTTGTCGAGAATGTTGAGCTTGAAAGAGAGCGAGTTTCCCCGACATGCAGATTACGTTCGAGAATTTCGTACATGCGTTATCAAGTCGAAGGTCAACACGAATGAACTCCAGATGGGTTACCTCGTCAGCTCTCGATTTGTTGAAGGGTTGTCGAATGACGCTGTGCGCCGGCAGTACATCGTTGAAGTCCGTTCGAGATGGCGTTCTAATAATCCATTTGGATTCGATACCTTGGTAGAGACCATCGCGGAAGCCTACATTGCGGCTGGGTATCAACTGGAAGAAGTACAGAACGCATCGAGAACGACATCAGATCACACCCTGGGTCCTGCAGTGTCCAGACCCCTGCCTATGATGGTCCCACCTACTTCGACTTCCACGTTTCCATCGAACCCTATGCCAACGCCACACGTCACATCGATGCCGACCCCAGCTGCGGCGCCCACGGCTTCGACCGTGGCAGAGCCGATGAATCTCGATGCAATTGCTAAGCTTCGAGAAGAGTTACATGCCTACATTGGTGAACGGTTCGGACGTCAACATGGCGGACGCCAAGATGGTCGAGAAAGCAGACGTCGCTACAACTGTGGCGAACAAGGACACCTGGCCCGCGACTGTCCAAAAGGTCGACCGCAATCGCGAGGACGAGAACGCCGGGAATCACGGTCGAACACACCGAAACGAGATCAAAGTCGAGACAGCAAGGGACGATTTCGATCCCGCTCCAAGAGCAGAGAAAGGCCTACAACGGCCTAGAAAACAATTCCGAAGACCTGGTGGCGGACGTCCTCGAGAAGAGCTGAACACCACCACCAGCACCAATAAACCCGAAAAGAATTCGACGCTTGGAAGTGTCACTGTTGAAGGAACCGAACCTGAGCATGCTTCTCTGTTCACGGTTCGAGGGCGCATTTGCGCATGTCGTGAAGACTCCTTTGACTCCAGCGTGGAACTGTTGGTCGACTGTGGAGCGACTAGTGACTTTATGTCGATGCAAGCAGCAAAGAGGGCGCGACTTCCCCTCTATAAACTGAGAAACCCTGGACATGTCTTGACAGCAGGAGGTGTCCAAGTCGAAGTACAGTACTACACGCGAGCTTATGTTCGAGTTGGAGAGCTTGTATTTCGTCATCACTTCAAGGTCTTGGAGATTTTGCCGGATGTAGTGCTTGGACTACCATGGCTTCGAAGCTACAATCCAACTGTCAACTGGAAGGAGCGATACGCCGACATCCAACATGGTTCGATTTCGTACCGGTTGTCTTTTGGCGAATCACGACATTCCACCCAGCTACAGTTTCAAGCAGCTTCAAAGCTGGACCTTCTTTCGATACTTTCATCCAGTTCCTCGAAAGCGAGTCCGGTTGGGAATCCTAACCCACATGCCAACAAACACCCTGACCTATACTCGTCGACACACGTTCAGCGCAGTACTGACACGTACGATGAGTCCGAAACGGAAGATGGTATCACCGATGAGGAGTGCAGCGATATGGAGATTGAGTACATTTCGTTGCCGAAACTCAAAAGAGAGATCCGTCGATCTGATCTCACGGGAGATCAAGTATTTCTGTGTTGCATGCCTCGACCAGCAGTGCCGGTCGATGAAATGTATAAGATGCAAGCCAGTGATGAGAATGATGACGGGCTTGACCCTGTTCGACGCAAACTACCGCGTCGATTACACAAGTGGGCGGACCTCTACGACCGGGAGAAAGCGGAATATGGAGACCTACCTCCGCATCAACCTGGAAGAGACCATCGAATACGCCTCGATTCGGAAGAAAATCCACCGTGGGTACACCCTTACAAAATGGATTCGAGCCAACTAGATGAACTTCGACGACAATTGGACAAGTTGCATCGATCTGGTCGCATCAGACCATCCTCGAGTCCATACGGAGCGGGTTGCCTACTGGTGAAGAAAGCGAATGGTAAATGGCGTATGTGCGTCGACTACCGAGCGTTGACTACACGAACTGTACGAGATCGATATCCTTTGCCATCAATCCAATCCATCTTGAGTACACTGGGGGGTTCCACCGTATTCTCAAAGATTGACCTTGTTAGTGGGTTCCACCAGATCCGAATTCAAGACGAAGATATCGAGAAAACCGCCTTCAACACACAATTTGGCGCCTTCGAGTCGGTTGTTATGCCCTTTGGCCTCTGCAATGCACCATCGACGTTCCAACGCGTCGTGAATGATTGAAGCGGTACCCAGAACTCCATGGCCAGGTTACGGCATACAACCGGTCTTCGGTCCACTAACCCCATGCACGGCGTGTTCCGTGCCGTGAAGCCCCGCATCGGCAACCGATGCACCGCCAGCGGAGATTTGTGTATCAGAATATCAGGAATCAACAGGGTTTTATTTTCATATTGTTTCCGTCAATTTTTACGCTTCCGTTCCGATACTCACTGTTTTGACTGCTGGCGGTTGGTTCGCGACTTTACCGTAACCGCCAGTTTAACTGTTTATAATGGAAATTTTAACGCTATCCGTCACGAAGGCTCCAAAGTCGCCAGGAACTGCATGGATGCTTCCGCAATTTTCATAATTAATACTCGCAACCTTAATCCGAATTTTTCAGGATGTCGAAATCGGATTTTCGACTTCGACATCCCCGCACTTGATTTGACCTCTTTCGAGTGGACCTACGTGCTTCCGTATGCACGAATCAACTTCCCTTTTATCCTGCCCTCCATTTGTCTTAAAGATATGGGCAAAACAAAGTTGATTCGTGAGGCCACTTGTGAAGGTCATATCTCGTGTTGCTTGCGAGGAATTACGATAAGGAAACGTGGGATGTATTTACAATACTCCCGACGTAATTTAGGAAGCATTATATGCCTTGCGTTTCCACACGTGCGCGCTAGTGTAATGGATCATGGTCAATTGGGTAGAGTTTGCGTTATAACTCTATGGCCATGATATTGCGTGCGTTAAGATAACTTTCGAGTGTAGCGCGCAAGTGTTGGTGTGGCATAGGAACTCTCCTTGAGTTCCTATGAGCGATTGACACAAAGTTATGCCCTTGGAGGGGCATGACATATCGTGGTGGGAGCTACCTTTTTGGGCAATATGTGGTATGTGCCATGTGTTGTGTTGCGTGCCCATTTGGCGGGTCCATTGCTCCAAGTCGAACCCGCCAATGGACCTCATATTGTGCAAGCCCCTTCTCCATACTCCCTACGGTCAATTGCATGCCTAACCTTCGTGAAGGGAAGCTTGTGTGGTGATCCCGAAGCGATGCGTTGGGAGCAAGGTGTGTGTTTTACAATTTTCCATATTTTCATGTGCCCACTTGGGAAGTAGCGCTCGTAACCTTTCAAGGCGCCCCAAGTGGAGCACATATGTGGGATCGAAGGTCAATGGTGTCAAGTCATTGTGTTTAGAAGGATTAAGTGATTGCACGATCCAAGCCGGAGATATTATAATATAATTGTAGACCTTTCAAGGCACTTTTGTGTGTCATTGTGCCAATTTTGCCATTTTTGGCTCGTCATGATGTCAAGTGGCGACCGTGTATCTCAACGTTGCGCTCAATTGACATCATGACCCAAGTATGATATGAGGGTACATACTTTGGTGCCCAACATATCTTGGACCCGGCGAATAACTCCTCTTAGGCTTGACATACCGTGGCCACCATGTTGGCGATTTGGGACTATCCCAAATCATGGGCTCACTTGGCGACCCTGCCATTCCCAATATCGGAGGAGTTGGGCGACGCCCAAAAGATATGTTGGACCAATATGACTTGATACCAATCCTATGGCACACTCCGGTCCGAGTCGGGCATGTGCCTCATTTGCCCCAACCATGAGTGTGCGCATTTTTGGCCATTTTGAGCATTTTTCCACTTTTGCTGCCCGCCGTGCCCCATGTTCTAACCTTCGTGCACGCCGGACGCATGGACCAATGGACCATATATGACATGGGTGTTATGGGTAATGGTCCCCATGGTCCACACACTACGTGGGCGAAGCGGAGCCGCCTTCGTTAAGGCGCTAGGCCAAATTGAGTATGGGCAATTTTGCCATTTTTGCATTTGTGGACCCAATTGGGATCGTCACCACGCCAAGCAGCATGGAAATCTTTGAGAGCCAAGGGCATGGGAGTCTCTGTTGGACTCCCAGTGGATCGCGTATGGAATGGCGGATCCGATCTCCAAGCTGGCGTGGAGATAGACTATTGGGAGCACACCAAATTTTGGCTCATTTCAAGCAGCCAAAATGACCCAATTTTGGGACCCCAATTTCCCCCTTCTGTGTGGTCAATTGGCGGCCCCATTTCTCTAAGCCCATAGGGAGCCCGGACCTAAATCCAAGTTGTACACTCAGATATAAGTCCTAGGTCCTGCCTCCTACCCTGTGAGCCATTGGCCTTACCTTGGCCGGGCGAGCCACGCGTGGGAATGACGCCAATTTTGATGATTTTGGCATCATGACCCCACATGACTCATCCGTGTTGCCCTGATGCCGGGACCTCAGAGGGAACCAGGTTGGGTGAGGGCTCCAGGGGGTTCGTACTCGAAGGGCATAGGGTCAGTTGCCTCGTCCCTACCTCTGGCGGGTCCGGACGAGGGGTCAATTTTGGGGATTTTTGAGTTAATTTCAGTTTGGGCTGAAACAGCCCATTTTCAGCTACCAACTCCTGGGTGATAATGGCGGGGCCATATCTCTGGCTCAGAGTGGAGTTGGGACCTGCCATTAAGGGAGCATAGGGAGCCACTGTCGGTTGGCCTTGGAGCGCCTTGGTTCCCAGGAACTCGCCTGTGGCTGGGCGGGACACCCCCCCCTATTGGCAGGGTTTCAGGGTCCGGACTGAGCAGGGCATGGGTTGTGTTTGAGCCCCCGCCCCCATCAGCCACTGAGAGGGTCGGACCTGGGATTGGGATATGAGTTGGGACTGAGTGTCTATGGTCCTGTGATGCCCTTACCCCAGTCCAGTCTTAACCCCATGTGTACATATCCTGATGTGTTGTTGTACATACTTTCGTTCCCTCTTTGCAGAGTGGCAAGGATTCTGAAACGCTTTGTCACATGACAACGCATTGATGCCCTTGTGAGCGTAGTGCTTTGCCTGCCTGCTCACTTGCGTGTGTCCACCGCAGCGTCCCGTGGCCGGCCCCCCACGGGAACGCGTCAAAAGCGTTTCACCGCCGCGGGGTTACCCAACCCTCGCGTGCCACTCGGGGCCACCAACCCCGAGCAGCGCGTCGCAGCAGCGCGGCGCAGCTCGCAGCTCGCAGCGCAGCGCAGCGTCTCGCAGCGCAGCGCAGCAGCTCGCAGCGCCACCCAGCGACAGCGCCGAGTTCGTCACGGAGCCCGCAGCGCCGTCCAGAGCACCGCCCTGACCGCGCAGCAGCCGTGAAAAGAGGTGCACAGACCAGGACTCCTGCATCAGCCTCACGGCCGACCCGGAGTCCCATCGGCCGACCAGCAAGGCCGCGTCAACCACCTCCACAACCACCGGCTGACCAGCACCAGCCGCACTTCCAATCCAGTGCTGCAGCACCCTCCTCAACAACCACAACCAGTTCGTTGAGTTGAACGAGTGCACATCAAGGACTTCAAGACCATCTACGCCCCCGCTGCCATGGTGAATTGGCAGGAAGCGGGCAGGACGTGGCCGCGGCCCCACCCCCATGCAGCACGCCTGCTGCGTGGGTTGGTTTGGGACCAGCACTACCGCCACAGCAACCCCCAGTGCGAAGGCGGCATGCCCAGGAGCTTCGAGCTCCGCACGGACATCGCCCCCGACCGCCTGCAGGCCGTGGAGGACTGGCTGCGGGCGGAAGGGTACGAGTACCGCCACCAGCAGAGGCGCTGGAGGACGTGGACCCGGCCGGACAGGCCCGGCGAAGGGCTGCGCCCCGACGGGATTGAGGAGGACGAGGACCCCAACGCCTACCCGTCGGGCGCCTCGATCAACGTCTCCCTGTGGGACGTGATCGAGAAGAAGTTCCCGGAACCGGGGAGCGAGCGCAGGCTGCAGGGCAGCAGCAGCGCGTCTCCGGGGACGGAGAAGCGGTCCGCCGGGGACAGGAAGAGGGACCGGAAGTGGCGGGAGTACCAGGAGTCCCTGGCCGCCGAAGCCGCCCAAGGCGCCAAGGGCGGAACCCCAGCCCCCAGTCCCCAACGGGCCAATGGTGGTCACCACCCCGGCTCCACCACCCTTGGCGACTACATCCAAGTCGCCAAGCAGACCCAGGGCAAGCCCCGTCCGCTGCTCCTGAGGGCCCGGCAGGCCCCAGTAGGCCCCAGCAGCGACGTGGAGTCGGCCCACCGCGGGAGGATGCCGGCCGACCAGGCCAGCTCCAGCAGCAGCGTCGCTCCCGAAAGGGACGTGGCGCGCGCATGTGAGCGCGCCTGTGGGGTGCCCTGCAACCGTCGGGTTGCCCGGCAACGGGCCAGGCAGTACAGCGCTGCCGTGGAGGGCGCCACCGGCATCGCCCAGGAGGAGGCTGCGGAGTGGGCGCATGGCATGGCCATCCACGCTCAGACCGTGGCGGCCATTGCGGCCGGACTCACGGCCGTGGCCGCCCATGGGGCAGCGACTGCCCAGGTCAACGGTGAGTTGGCGGCAGCCGACGAGCAAGCCCGCCTGACGCAGGAGGCCATTGCCTGCAAGGAGGCCGAGGTGAAGGCGCTGGAAGAGGCGCTTGCCCAAGAGAGGGCAAAGAAGGAGGCGGAGGAAAGGGCCCACGCCGAAGCGACGGCTAAGGCCCAGGAGGACGCCGCCAAGAAGGAAGCCATCGAGGCCGCGCGACGGAAGGTCGCTGAGGAGAAGGCCAAGACGGAGGCGGAGCTGGCAGCGTTGGAAGCGCAGAAGGCGCGGCTGCTGCAGGCCCGGGAAGCCGAGGCGGCTCGTGCTCGGGAGGAAGCCGAGGCGCGAGCTGCCGCAGCCACCGCCGCCGCAATGGAGGAGGCAGAGGCCAAACTCCGCCGCGAGACTCCCCCGGGAGCATCACGAGTGGAGACCCTTCGAAAGCTTTTCGAAGGGGACGCCTCCTCCAAGATGGCGCTGGATGAGGCCGACACGGGCAGCAGTGGGAGCGGTGGCACCACCGCCCGTCGGCGGAGGAAGGGCAAGGGGAAGACCCCCGAGAGGCCGCGGAGGCCAGCGGGTGGGCACCCCCACGACAGTGACCCCTTCTTCACCGCCAGTGACGGGGATGAACGAGGCCGTCGACATCGCCAAGTGGTGGCTTGGACGGGCGGAGGCGGCGGAGACGTCCCCATGGAACCGGAAGGTGAGGATGAGGATCCCCCTCCTCCCTACCGGAGCTCCGAGTCCTCCGTGACCGAGACGCCCAGGTGGGGCGACATGGACGAGGATGACGACATGGAGTTCGGCATCACGAGGAAGCGCCCATCCTCGGACCCACCGAGGCGACCCGGCGGAGACCCACCGGGACCCCCTGGCGGAGGACCTTCTGGACCCCCTGGAGGACGCCCACCAAGTGGACCCCCTGGAGGCGGACCACCGGGCGGGGGAGGACCCCCTGGACCGGGCGGACCCGGTGGAGGCCCTCCTGGAGGACCCCCTGGGGACACCGACGACCCACCAGGGAACGGCGACCCGGATACCACCTGGCGGTGGATTGTCTACCTCCGCAGGAGGGTCTTTGCCCTCGAGTGCGAGGTAGACACGGGCAAGGTCGAGATGGCTCGCATCTCCGGGGTTGCCGCGCGCGCGCAGAAGGACCTGGACATCGCCAGGGCCGAGACCAAGTCGCTGACCAACGTCGTCAGCGGCCTGCAGGAGAGGCTGGATGCGCTGGAAGCCCGTGGGAGCGTCGGCAGCGACCACCCACCCCTGGAGTCTGGCTCGTCGGACGACGGCTGGGGACCCGGACCAGGTCCAGGCAGACCCCACGCCCCCGGCGGAGCCCCCAGGAGTCGCCCCAGCGCCAGTGCCCCCTCTCTCACCGCCCCCTCTCACCACAGCGCGGGCCGCCGCAACGAGCGCGTGCCGCCCGGCGGTGGCAGTGAGGAATGGCGCGATGAGTGGCTCAGCGCGGACTACCACAACCGCCGTGCCCCACCGCGGACGCCTGTACGCCCCCGACGCCCGGCACCAGCCCCGGCGCCAATCCCCAGGGCTGGAGGACGTTACGGTGGACTCAGGGATGAGGTCCTCAGAGGAGACGTGGAGTGGGATGTCGGCGAAGGTGAGGACCTGGACCTGGACCTGGACCTGGAGGAGTTCGACATCAGCCCGCCGCGTGGTGTACGACGGGAGGCCGCTGAACGCAGCCGCCGGCGCCGTGACGAGGACGCGTACATGGATGCAGTACGGCGTGAACATTTCGGTTCAGCGTACGTGGAGGAACCGCGGCGTAGCCACAGGGATTCCATGGAGGAGATGGACGTGGCAGCCGTGGGAGTCCGTGGGCGAGGCCGATGGGAACCTCGGTCGACCTCGCGGCCGGCGTTCATGGTCTCTAAGGGCGCGGACGCCGCCGTGTGGAAAGACTTGAAGGACATCAAGCCCCCCATGTACGATGGCAACCCCCTCAACCTCGACCGCTTCTTGGAGAAGCTGGACGATTGGGGGCTGACCGTCACTGAAGACCTACCTCCCGCGGATGCGGAGAGATATGTCTTCAAACGGTTCAGGTACCGCCTGCCGGAAGTGCTCGGCGAGCTATACTTCGTGGCGACCAAGGAGGGGAAAATCAAGACCCTCAAGGACGCCAAGAAGTGGCTCAACGAGCAGGAGCGGGTGGACGCTCCACAGGTGGCTGCCAAGCGCTGGAAGTCCATCAAGCTTGAGCATGATGGACGGGAGATCCGCCTACGGGACTGGCGTGACTTCCGAGGGAAATACACCCTCTTCCGCCGCAATGTGGAGGATTGGAACGAGGGTGACGAGCAGGCTCGCCTGCTCTCCATGCTGCCGGAAGCATGGATCAAAAGGGTCACCAAGGAGGAATCCAAGCGGGCCAAGTCCAACCACACGGTCAAGATGATGCTCCCCAAGGAGTATCATGCGAACGTGGTGTCTTGGGCGAAGAAGAACGTGGCCCGGGATGTCAAACGGCACTCCCTGCGGAACGCTCTTCTCATCACCGTCTCAGGCGATCGCGAGAAGACCGCGATGTGGCGCCTTGACGATTGTGAGTTGAGCGGCCAGACCATCCGTCTGCAGCCCATCCCGGCGCGGATGAGCTGCGACGAGATCCTGGAGTGGGTTGGCGAGGAAGTACTCAAGGAGTACAGAAACCTCCACCACACCCGCGGGTTGAGGCCCGGCGACCGCGACGTCAACTACGTTGGCGAGGGACCTGGCGGGGAATCTGCCATGGACCCAGCGGGAGCCGGCGGCGATGAGACTCTCGTCGACGATGACGACGACGATGAGCCCGCCGAAGTGGCCGTTTGCGCCTTCGTGGCCAACAACCTGAGCGCGGGAAGCAAACCGGGAAACTGGAAGCCCCTGCAGCAGGGTTGGAGGAAGAAGGAGAAGAGGGACCCTCGCCGCATTGGCGACCCTCCGCTGTCCTTTGGGGAGTTCATACGAGCTCACCCTCAGGGCTGTTTCGTGTGCTATGGGAGGAAGAAAGGCTTCAACCATGACCACCGAACATGCCCCGTCCACAAGGCCGACACGGAGGCTTACAAGAAGGCGCACGGGTCGAAGAAGCGTGCGCCCGCGGGCATCCGGGAAGCCAAGATGGAGGTGGACAAGGACGAGCTGGCCAAGCTGATGTCGTTGGTGGGAACCGAGTTGGCCAAGGAGATCCAGGAGATCAAGCGGAACTGGGTCCCCAGGTCGGATAACAAGAACAAGGAGAACAACCAGAATGACCAGAACAAGGACAAGGACAAGAACAAGGGTAAGAAAGGGGGAAGGAAGGAGGGCATCAACGACGTTGAGGCCGAGGAGAACACCCCCTCTTCCACAACCGACGCCCCCTAGCGGAGCCCCTGCAGCCAAGGGCCCCAGCTAGGGCGGTCGCAGGATGGTGACGTGGGAAGCGCCGATCCATCCCAGTCGGGAGTCGATAAGCACAAGGGGACTGCCGCGGGCGGAAGGCCCGGTCTGGCGCCCAGTCGCGGAGGCGGGGTGAGGGCAAGTGAAGGCACGAACCCTTGCACCCGTCCGTCCTTCGCAACCAAGAACGTGTTTGATGTACTACAGGACCTATCCGAGAGTATCGGAGGATAACCCGGACCGCAGCTGGATGCTGCAGATGGGCAGCCTGAGCCCATTGTCCAGGACCTGCACCAGTCGCTTGTTGAGCTTCTGGAACGGCCGGAGATCCTGAGTTTGCACGCCGTGCGCCGTGTCGGTCGCGAGCGGCAGTTGCATCTTAAGGTCCGCGCCCTATGCGGGGAAGTGGAAAAGGTTTTCGACGTGTTGGTCGACACGGGAGCTCTAGTCAGCTTGGTCAAGGCTGGCCTACTTCCACCAGAGTGTCTGACCGACAGTCGGAAACCTGTCAGGCTGAAGGTGGCGAACGGCCAGTACATGGTGGGAGGCACGAAGGAAGCGGCCATTGGGCTGCAGTTCGTGAACCATCGTGAGCTGAGCCGCCCAGACCTCGGCAAGGAAATCCTCCTGCACGGTAGCTTCTACGAGGCCGAGATGGACTTGGACATGATCGTCGGGTACGACTTCATGATGGAGACGGACTCCGGCGTCCTCCCGGCCCAGGCCTCCATGACCCTGTACCAGGACGACCAGCTCTCGTGGCTTTCGTCACCTGAGCACCATGTGGAATGCCAATGGATCCACCCCGAACGCAATCAGCTCGAAGTGGCCGCGCTGGACACTGAGCCTACTGGGCCAGCGAACCAGGAGTACGGCGTAAGGCCGGAAGTGGCGTACCGAGTGGTCGCGGACCTGGGAGCGTCGGATCTGGCCCTGGATGCGTTCTCTTCAGGAACCTCCGCCCATCTGCGGGTATGTGAGAAGTACTGGAGCGCCCAGGACTCCGCGTGGAAGAAGCACTGGGGTCCGCATCAGGGATTGATGTGGATCCATTGCCCCCGTTGGGACATTCCAAGAGCGATAGCGAAGATTCGCAAGGACCGCTCCAAGGCAGTGCTGGTTGTTCCTATGGGATGCACCGAGGAGGAAAGTACCCGACATTGGGTAGCCTCATTGACCAACATGACCTTGAACAAGGTCTTCCTACCGGCTGGAGAGAGTGTCTATCAGGACGCTAAGGGACAGCCCATGCCACCCCAGAGATGGCCAACAGAATTCCACTATGTGGATGGGGGCCTTGATCAGGCCGACGCGACGGACTTCGTGTGTGTCAACCGTATCATAGCAGAACCTTGGAGGCAATGCTTTGCGGTTCCCCCTGTTGACATCGAAGAATCGGACTCCGAAGACCCCCTCACTGAAGAGGAGTGGGATCTGGTTCAGGGGTATATGGATCAGCCCTTTCACGACTGGGGAAACCAGCGTGAGGGCAGAGGCCAGGACAAAGCCTGGTGGGAAGTGGACTCAATCGTCTCCGGTTCCTATGACGGGAATACCTTCGTGCAGAGGGTGCTGGATCACATGTCCAGCCAAGACGAGCCGCCTGGCGGTAACCCACCCACCTACGGCGATCTGTTCCGAGGCAAGACCAGAGATGGCCCTTTGGGCCACCTGGGAAGACCACCTGAGCCGAAAGCGAGCGGGGTCGCTACCCCTCAAGTAAGCTCCGTGGTTCAAGTGCCCGGAAAAGCCAAGGCGGAGTCCGATGACTGCCCCAAGATGCAGGCGTTGAGGGCCAGGCTGAAGCAGAAGTATGGCGAGACCTTCTTCAGCGGCAAACCTGTGTTCCCCCCACCGGTGCGTGGACCGTATGGCGAGGCCAAGATACGACTGAAGCAGGACCCCCGTGTGTATCGTCACCGGGAGTTTGCCCTGAGGGGCGAGAGGAAAGAGGCCATGGAGAAGATCCTCCGTGACTTCATCCAGAGAGGCTGGCTCGAGCCGTGCCACTCCGAATGGGCCTCTCCTTGCTTCGTCGTCCCCAAGAAGGTTGCCGGTGAGTGGCGGCTCGTGGTCGACTACCGCGGCCTGAACGCCCAAACGCAGCACGACAGCTATACGCTGCCCCTCATTGAGGACATGCTGCAAAAGCAACACCGGCGGAGGATCTTCACGGTGATTGACCTGAAACATGGTTATCATCAGATGCCTCTCGCCGAGGAGTCCCGTGCCTGCACAGCCATGAGCACCCCACTTGGACCTCTCCAGTGGAAGGTGATGCCCATGGGCGTTACCAACGGCAATGCGGCTTTTCAGCGGATGCTGGAGAACCTGCTTGAGCCGGTGCGCGACTGTGCGGACCCCTTCGTGGACGACGTGATCATCGCGTCCGGGGACCCCAGCATGAGCTACGAGGAGCTCCTGGAGGCACACGAGAGGGACGTCACTCGGGTGCTGGACCTTCTGGTTCGGCACAAACTCACGGGCAGCAGTGACAAGGCCACCATTGCGGTAAGCGAGGTGGTCTTCGCTGGCCACGTAGTCGGGAACGGGCAGCGAAAGCCCATACCTGGCAAGGTGGCTGCGATCGAGCACTGGGAAAAGCCCAAAACGGTCTCTGAGCTACGGGCGTATCTGGGGTTCTGCAACTACTACTCGGGGTATATCAAAATGCATGCCTAGTATGCAGCCCCCATGACGACCATGCTCAAGGGCAACCGAGAGGAGACCAAGAAGGGGTCCAAGAAGGCTTTGGTCTGGACTGAAGAGTCTGACCGTGCCTTTGAGGGGATGAAGCAGGCGCTGCTATCCGCAGTGGGTCTGCACCTCGTGGATCCCGACCGAGGGTTCGTCCTGCGCACCGACGCTTCCGACTACGCCATTGGCGCTGTGTTGGAGCAAGTGCTTGACGATGGGAGGCACGTGCCCGTGGCCTTCTGGAGCCGAGTCCTGGCGGAAGGCCAGAGACGAACGTGGACGCCCCGTGAAAAGGAGGCGTATGCCATTGTCATGGCTCTCAGGAAATGGGCTGGGTACATAGCCCTCCATCCCGTCACCGTCTGCACCGACCATCAGAGTCTGCAGTCGTGGCACAAGGAGCACGTGGACACCCCCTCGGGTCCCGCCTCCCGACGGGCAAGATGGCACGAGACCTTGGCCAAGTTCGACCTTACGGTTGTTTATATTCCTGGAAAGGATAACACCGTGGCGGACTGTCTCAGTAGGTGGGCCTATCCCGCCAGCAAGGGCATGCAGGATATCTCTGCCCATGGCGATGAAACTGAGACCGCTGAAGCCAAGAGGATCATTGAAATGGAGCGCCTGATGGAGGAGGAGGGTGCCAAATGCTTTGTCGTCATGGCCGCAGATGCCCCCCTCGCTTCGAGGGTGAGCAGAACAGTCAGTGTGCTCGCCCCTGTGGGTGCCGCGGGCGGAAGGCCCGGTCCGGCACCCCCTGTGGGAACTGAGTCCGACAAGCACCTCTTCCCGGAGTCTTGCCTCCAGGACGACTGGACCGACGATTACGCCAAGTCTGAGGCCTTTGCGGCCGAGTATAGGGCTGTGACCGACCCTGACGACGGACAGAAGTGGCCAAAGGGGCTGACTGAGGAAGATGGCAAGCTCTACCGGAATGGTAAGCTGCTAGTCCCAGAGTCCCGGGTGCTCGAGCTGTGTGAAGCTTGGCACCACCACATGCTGCACCCAGGGGTCAAGAAGCAAGCTCTTGACATGCAGCGTCATTTCGAGATCGACCATATCGTTCTCTACACCGCCATCAAGAAGGTCAGGAAGGGTTGCTCGGTCTGTCAGGCCTGCAATCCCGATAACCGGAACGTCAAGGGGGAACCCCAATGGACCCCGGTTCCTGACCAGCCCATGGAGAGCGTGGCCATGGGCGTCTTCTCCATGCCCGAAGTGCACATTGGCAAGGAGACCTTTGACTGTGTGGTTCTCTGTGTGGACCGCCACAGCGGCTACGTTGTAGCCGTTCCGGCACGCAAAAAGGGGTTGCTTGCCAAGGAGGTGGCAGTCATGATGATTCGTCATTGGCTGACCGTCTTTGACATCCCCCGCACCATTTGCAGTGACCGAGGGCCCCAATTTACTGGTGGCTGGTTCAAGGCTATGTGTTCCCTCATGGGGATACGTCATGCCAAGAGCGTGGCCTATCTCAGCCGGTCTAACGGCCGTGCTGAGGTGGCTGGACGGCAGCTGTTCGAGAAGCTGCGCAAGATCCACATCACCAATCCACGTCGGAACTGGTTCGAGGAGATGTGGCCTGCTCTGAAGGCCCATCATGACACCCCCACTCCGGGCGGTTTGTCCCCTCACCAGATTCTCTTCGGCAGGGACCCCCTGGGTAGGGGACTTCCCTTGTCTGGTGATGGCATGGCTATGGATGCCAAGGAGTTCTTCGCGCGGCAGGAGCAAACGGCGCGGGACATCCTCCAGCAGCTTGAGAAGGAGCATGCTGAGCGTCAGAAGTCCGCCCCGAGCTCGACAGCGCAGAAGTTCAGGGTGGGAGACCCGGTGTGGGTGATCAGACCCCGCCCCATGGGCACCCACCGCACCAAAACCTGGTTCACACCCGGCGAGGTGGTCCGCAGGATTGGTGAGGACACCTACCGCATCAAGGTGGGTCACGGACAGTTCCGGGAGCGCCACGAGAGTCAACTCCGTGTGCGGGAACCCGACCTCCTTGGCCGACATGTGTCCCTGGACTACGCCAAACATGAGGCCGATTCGGACGACGACTATGCTGAGCAGGACGACTATACTGTCGAGAAGATCCTGGCTCAGCGTCCGAAGGCCTCGGCACCCGGAGGTCTGGAGTTCAAGGTTCGTTGGCGAGGCTATGGGCCGTCCCAGGACACCTGGTTTGAGGTTTGAGGTTTGATTTTGCGGGTACTAGACGCCTTTCGGCCCCGGGGGGCCACCTGGTCGGGCCAGGTGATATCCTCCCCACCGGGTCCTAGCGGGGGGCCCTCCAAGACGCACCTCCTGCCTGGTGGCGGAGTCCCCCGGGTTCACAGAGCTCGGAGCCCCGTCCTTCCCCGGCGTCCCCGTTTCGCCACTCCCCGGTCAGTGCATCAATTCGCAGCCGTGGCCGCGGGCGCTTACCCACTGCGTCGCCCCCCTAATGCGTGGTTGCCCGGGGCACCGGCGCCGCCGGGCCCGTGCTACTGGCTTGTCGCCAGTGGGACCCCCTTGGGCTGGCTCGGTGGCTGCCTAGCCTAGGGGTTGGGGCGTGGCGCTGTGCGCCACTACTGCCTTGGCGGGTGCAGTGTCCCGTCTGTGTGTGCGCGGCGCTCGCGGCCGGTTCGGGGGGGTTCGGGCCGGTACCTGGTGTTGTGTGTCCCCTTCTTCCCCCTTCCCGCCCCGCGTATCCCGCGTTGCGTTTGGCGGGCCGTCCCGTCCGGGTGTCCCTTATCCTCGCTCGCTGGTACGCCATTCCATGTGGTCTGTGCGTTCCGCGCGCTCGGTCCGGTTGCCCTTCTGGTGGTCCCCGCGTGTCCTTTTCGTGTGTGTGCGCTCGCGCTCTCGCGGTGTCCGCTCCCCGCTGGCTGGTGTGGCGCGCGCATCTCGCGTGGTCCCGGCACTGGGCGCTGGTAGGGCCGTTCCATGTGGTCCGTGCCCCTCCGCGTGTCCTGCCCCGGTCCCGTGCTCCGTCTGGCGTGCTTGGGGGGGGGGCGGTCCGGTCCCGGTTCCCCCCTACTTGGCTTGGGGTTGCGGGGGCGGCGGCTGGGCGTCCCCGGGGGGGTGCCTTCGTCCATTGCGTGGGGCGTGGGGCGTCCCTCTTCCCTCCTCTGCCCGTCCACTAGGCGGGCTGTCGGGGTCTGCGTTGCGGGCGTGCGGTTGTGGGGGCCCCGCTCCGTTCTCGCGGGGGGGGAGAGAGGTGTCGTCTTGGTGTCCAGGCGCCGGCCCGCCGGATTCTCATGACGTGCCTGATGCGCACGGAGCTTCGCCCTGCGGGATTCGTGGGGGGGTTGGGGTGACCGTGGCTGGAGTGGTGCTCCAATGTCCCGGTTCATGGCCCAGCTGGGCAGCCCTACCGCGGGCTTACTCTTAGTACAGGGGGAGGGGGTTGCGGGCGCGATTGTTCTGTGACCCGGGTGCCGGTGTATCTCAGAAGGCAGCCACCCCGGAGGTAGCGCACCAGGCGCACGCCGTGAAGGAGCTGGTTCGAACCCCGGGATCGGTGGTCTCCCACCGATCCCTTCGAATACCGGGCGAGGCCTCCCGTCGACCTGTTTGAGTACAGGTGACGGTGCGCACTGCTGCAGGGGTGGGTGGTTCCCATGTCTTTTGTTTTTCTTGGGTGGGGGGTAAAACGAACGAGACCTCCACCCGATCCACCGGTATCGGTGGTGGCGCGAGTTGCTGGAGGGGGGGGTGGTTCCCACGTCGCCAACTAGAGAGCTCTACGTGCAGGGATCCCAGGAGCACCAACGCCCGGGATCGAACCCCCGCACTGGACGATTGAAGACCGACGCTCTCACTACTGGGCCGCGGGAGTCTCTTACGCCACTGAGGGGTGTCGTCGGCTATGAATCCCGTCCTGTGGGTGGGGCTGTGCGCCGTGAAGCGTGTTGCGCGTGCCGGGAGGCCTCAGTCCACGCGCACGGGGTCGGGACAGGGGAGGGGGCTGGGTGGGGTGCGTTGGATCGCCGACTGACGTGCACGGGGGTAAGAGGCGGGCAGTAGCACCACCGGGTCGCCGACTGACTGTAGGGCGGGGGGTCGCTCTGCCTCTTTCCGTCCCTCTGCCTTCCCTGGGCAGGCAACAAAGCGGGCGTCACTGGCGTTGCGCTGTCCATGGGGGGCGTGGCCCCCCATACCACTCCGGTTCGTGTTCACCCAGCCTCTCCGGGTACGATCTGTGCGGCGTCCCGGTGCGCAGGCGTGGGCCCGCTTGTTCCTCGCGGCCCCCGTGTGGGCCGTCGGCCGGAGCGGGGGGGCGGGTCGCACTCCGGCCTCCCTCTCGGGTGGGGGGGGTCCATTCCCCTTGCCTCGGGGGGGGTGTCGCGCTGCGGCCTCCCCGCTCTCGTTCCGGGCGGCGGCCTGCGGTACCTCTTTCTGGCCCTCCCCTCCGGCGCGCGCGTGCGGTCGGGGCTGAAGTGCCGCCCCGGGGCGGGGGGGGGTGAGGGGCGGCCCGTGGACCGCTCCCCTGGGGGCCCCGGCTGACCTGCAAACCCCCCCTCTGTCCCCTCGGAGTGGGCTGTGGTCACGGGAGGGTCATGTGGGGCGCGGCCTCCTTCGTGTTCCGTTGTGCGCGTTGCTCCGGCACGCCGGTGTGGGTTCGTGGGGGCAGGTCCAGCCGCCGCTGCCCTTACCGTGTCGCCGTTCCTCCTGTGGGTGGGGGCGCCCCCCCGGCCCTGGGGGGGCGGAGGGCCGCGCCTGTGGCTCCCCAGCTGGGGTGGGTGCGGGGGGGGGGGGGGGGGGGGGGGGCGCCACCCCGCTCGCTCTCGGGCCTGTGCGGGAGGGGGGGGGGGGGGGGGGGAGTGGGGGGGGTCCTTCGGTTCCCTGGCGATGCCCCCTGTCGGCCAGAAAGGGGGGGGGGGGGAGGGCGGCTTGGCGGTCCCAGCCCCGGGGGCCAGCCATCGGCCAGGGGGGTCGCGCCCTTCCCCCGCCCCCCTCTACCGAGTGCCGGATCCCCACGCAGTCCCTCCCTGGGGCCCCTCATCTCCCGGCCGTTGCCGCGCGGCGCTGGCCGGCCGGGGTTGGTCGTGAGGGTCAGCGGTCAGTGGTTAGCGGGTTGCGGGGCCGCTTTCCCCGGGTAGGCAACAAAGCGGACGTCCCTTGGCGTCGTGCTGTCCATGGGGGGCGTGGCCACCCATACCATTCCGGTTCGCGCCCACCCGGCTTCTCTGGGCACGATCTGCGCGGCGTCCCGGTGCGCAGGCGTGGGCCCACATGCTCTTCGCGGCCCCCATTGGAGCCGGCGGCTGGGGCGTCGGGGCGGGTCACTCCCCGGCTCCCCTCCCGGGCGGGGGGGTCCGTCCCTTCTGCCTCGGGGGGTGGGGGCCGGGGCCCCTGCGGCCGGCGGGCCGGTGGGGGGGCGGGGGGGGGGGGGGGGGTGTCGCGCCGCGGCCTCCCTGCTCTCGTTCCAGGCGGCGGCCTGTGGTACTCCTTCCTGGCTCTCTCCGCGTCGCCGGTGCGCTCCCTTCCGGCGCGCGCTTGCGGTCGGGGCTGAAGTGCCGCCCCGTGGTGGGGGGGGTGAGGGGCGGCCCGTGGACCGCCCCCCTGGGGGCCCCATCTGACTTGACACCCTCCCTCCGTCACCTCGGGGCGGGCTGTGGTTACGGGAGGGTCATGTGGGGTGCGGCCTCCTTTCTGCTCCGTCGTGCGCGTTGCCCCGGCACGCCGGTGTGGGTTCGCGGGAGCAGGCCCAGCCGCCGTTCCCCCTGAGGGGGGGGCGCCCCCCCGGCCCTGGGGGGGCGGAGGGCCGCGCCTGTGGCGCCCCTGCTGCGGTGGGTGCGGGGGGGGGGGGGGGGGGTGGGGGGGCCGCCCCCCGCCCGCCCCCGGGTCTGTGCGGGGGGGGGGGGTGGGTTGGGGGGGGCCCTTTGGCCCCCTGGTGATGCCTCTCGTCGGCCGTGGGGGGGGGGGGGGGGCGGGGGCGGCATGGCGGCCCTGGTCCTGGGAACCCGTCTCCTCATTCGTGCCGCGGGTCAATACTCCCTTCATGGAGTACATCCGCAAACACAAGACCAAGATCCACGTTTCGGACTTGGCAGCACTCACCCGGGCGATTGCAGCCAGGGGTGCCTGATCAGCGCCCTGGGCTCTCCCCTGATGTGTTTTGAGCGCTTGTGAGGCCGACGAATCGTCCCTTACTTGCTTGCTCTCTTCCATCTTTCGGTGACAGAGTGGCCATATACCCCCTCCTGCTGAATCCAGAGGAGGATGGCCCCTCTCTTCTTCTACTCGTCACTCCCCCCCCTGCTGAATCCTTGGGAAACCAGGTAGGGCGACTGACCTTCATAATTCTGAGCTCTTGGGGCCTTGAAGCCCATACGACGTTGCGCAACGGATGCCGCTGTCATCGGCATTGCGATTTTTGAGTGTGTGGTCTGGTTCCATGGCATTTGCGGAATCCAGACCAGTCGACGTGTGTCTCGAGACTATATATGCCTGAACTCAGGCGTTATCCTGTCCATCCTCCTGCATTTGCCTTATCCTGACCGTGGCGTGGTTTGGCACTCTGTTCTGAGTGTGTTTACACGCCTATTTACCCAAATTGTTGCTTGTTTTTCTGCCCTCCAGGATATGTGCATCTGTGTGTCAAGTGTCATCAGCCCATCGCTGAGGGATGGACTGTTTTTCACCACGAATCGGGATACAGAGGCGCCTTGAGTCGCCGTGTACATATCCTTACAGCCTGGTCCAGCCTGGACCAGTACTTGATTACAGATTCTACTGTTTGAGTGCCCGTGATACCGTGTTGCCCTATTCGCTGTGATGTGTGGAGATCCTGATGGCGCCAGGCGGGAAGCCCAGTTGCCTGACTACACTCCCAGCGGTCCGCCACTGTCAGTCCCAGTGTGAGCCTACCGATTTGCAGACGCACTTGCATTCGGATGGCGGCCTCCGGTGCTCCTGACCTCGGTCAGTCTGCCTGGGAAACTGGTGGTTTGAGGAGTCGACGCCTCCGCCCACACTGCATGAGGACTCCCTCATGTATGGCCTTCGTGGCAGTAGGGCGAGGGAAAAGACGGCCTTGATGCCCGATCCCTTCAGGAGGAGTTCCCTTAAGATTTGGGGTTCTTAAGGAGTTCGACTATGGCACTCTGGACTCGCGTCGTATGGATATGGACATGGTGCGCCCGAGGAAGGACCCGTGGGGACTCTCCCCAGTCGGCGGGCCTTGGGAAGCTTGGGGTAGCCTGATGGATCTTTGTGGTCGCTCTCGACTTGTGGGGCCACCTCGGCCGTCGTGTGACGCCTATGTTGGCCGTGTATGCCACTGCCACTGTGGTGGTGACCGTAGCAGCCGGCACCCAGTGCGCCTGGTATGGGTTAACGGGTCCCTTGGATGCCGAACCATCGCCGCCAGGACCCGGGACTTGATACTTGGTACTATACATGTGCTACGAGCTGTTACAGCAGCATACCTATCCCACTGTGGGATACCTATCTTACTGTGACTTACTGAAGTGAGGATGTGACACCCCCCCCCCCTTTCAGGGAGTGGTCCTGGGTACCCGCTGCCATGCGTGGGTGTTATCGAGCCCCCCCAGGGATTGCTCTAAGGAGGGGGGTGAAGCGGTACCCAGAACCCCATGGCCAGGTTACGGCATACAACCGGTCTCCGGTCCACTAACCCCATGCACGGCGTGTTCCGTGCCGTGAAGCCCCGCATCGGCAACCGATGCACCGCCAGCGGAGATTTGTGTATCAGAATATCAGGAATCAACAGGGTTTTATTTTCATATTGTTTCCGTCAATTTTTACGCTTCCGTTCCGATACTCACTGTTTTGACTGCTGGCGGTTGGTTCGCGACTTTACCGTAACCGCCAGTTTAACTGTTTATAATGGAAATTTTAACGCTATCCGTCACGAAGGCTCCAAAGTCGCCAGGAACTGCATGGATGCTTCCGCAATTTTCATAATTAATACTCGCAACCTTAATCCGAATTTTTCAGGATGTCGAAATCGGATTTTTGACTTCGACATCCCCGCACTTGATTTGACCTCTTTCGAGTGGACCTACGTGCTTCCGTATGCACGAATCAACTTCCCTTTTATCCTGCCATCCATTTGTCTTAAAGATATGGGCAAAACAAAGTTGATTCGTGAGGCCACTTGTGAAGGTCATATCTCGTGTTGCTTGCGAGGAATTACGATAAGGAAACGTGGGATGTATTTACAATACTCCCGACGTAATTTAGGAAGCATTATATGCCTTGCGTTTCCACACGTGCGCGCTAGTGTAATGGATCATGGTCAATTGGGTAGAGTTTGCGTTATAACTCTATGGCCATGATATTGCGTGCGTTAAGATAACTTTCGAGTGTAGCGCGCAAGTGTTGGTGTGGCATAGGAACTCTCCTTGAGTTCCTATGAGCGATTGACACAAAGTTATGCCCTTGGAGGGGCATGACATATCGTGGTGGGAGCTACCTTTTTGGGCAATATGTGGTATGTGCCATGTGTTGTGTTGCGTGCCCATTTGGCGGGTCCATTGCTCCAAGTCGAACCCGCCAATGGACCTCATATTGTGCAAGCCCCTTCTCCATACTCCCTACGGTCAATTGCATGCCTAACCTTCGTGAAGGGAAGCTTGTGTGGTGATCCCGAAGCGATGCGTTGGGAGCAAGGTGTGTGTTTTACAATTTTCCATATTTTCATGTGCCCACTTGGGAAGTAGCGCTCGTAACCTTTCAAGGCGCCCCAAGTGGAGCACATATGTGGGATCGAAGGTCAATGGTGTCAAGTCATTGTGTTTAGAAGGATTAAGTGATTGCACGATCCAAGCCGGAGATATTATAATATAATTGTAGACCTTTCAAGGCACTTTTGTGTGTCATTGTGCCAATTTTGCCATTTTTGGCTCGTCATGATGTCAAGTGGCGACCGTGTATCTCAACGTTGCGCTCAATTGACATCATGACCCAAGTATGATATGAGGGTACATACTTTGGTGCCCAACATATCTTGGACCCGGCGAATAACTCCTCTTAGGCTTGACATACCGTGGCCACCATGTTGGCGATTTGGGACTATCCCAAATCATGGGCTCACTTGGCGACCCTGCCATTCCCAATATCGGAGGAGTTGGGCGACGCCCAAAAGATATGTTGGACCAATATGACTTGATACCAATCCTATGGCACACTCCGGTCCGAGTTGGGCATGTGCCTCATTTGCCCCAACCATGAGTGTGCGCATTTTTGGCCATTTTGAGCATTTTTCCACTTTTGCTGCCCGCCGTGCCCCATGTTCTAACCTTCGTGCACGCCGGACGCATGGACCAATGGACCATACATGACATGGGTGTTATGGGTAATGGTCCCCATGGTCCACACACTACGTGGGCGAAGCGGAGCCGCCTTCGTTAAGGCGCTAGGCCAAATTGAGTATGGGCAATTTTGCCATTTTTGCATTTGTGGACCCAATTGGGATCGTCACCACGCCAAGCAGCATGGAAATCTTTGAGAGCCAAGGGCATGGGAGTCTCTGTTGGACTCCCAGTGGATCGCGTATGGAATGGCGGATCCGATCTCCAAGCTGGCGTGGAGATAGACTATTGGGAGCACACCGAATTTTGGCTCATTTCAAGCAGCCAAAATGACCCAATTTTGGGACCCCAATTTCCCCCTTCTGTGTGGTCAATTGGCGGCCCCATTTCTCTAAGCCCATAGGGAGCCCGGACCTAAATCCAAGTTGTACACTCAGATATAAGTCCTAGGTCCTGCCTCCTACCCTGTGAGCCATCGGCCTTACCTTGGCCGGGCGAGCCACGCGTGGGAATGACGCCAATTTTGGTGATTTTGGCATCATGACCCCACATGACTCATCCGTGTTGCCCTGATGCCGGGACCTCAGAGGGAACCAGGTTGGGTGAGGGCTCCAGGGGGTTCGTACTCGAAGGGCATAGGGTCAGTTGCCTCGTCCCTACCTCTGGCGGGTCCGGACGAGGGGTCAATTTTGGGGATTTTTGAGTTAATTTCAGTTTGGGCTGAAACAGCCCATTTTCAGCTACCAACTCCTGGGTGATAATGGCGGGGCCATATCTCTGGCTCAGAGTGGAGTTGGGACCTGCCATTAAGGGAGCATAGGGAGCCACTGTCGGTTGGCCTTGGAGCGCCTTGGTTCCCAGGAACTCGCCTGTGGCTGGGCGGGACACCCCCCCCTATTGGCAGGGTTTCAGGGTCCGGACTGAGCAGGGCATGGGTTGTGTTTGAGCCCCCGCCCCCATCAGCCACTGAGAGGGTCGGACCTGGGATTGGGATATGAGTTGGGACTGAGTGTCTATGGTCCTGTGATGCCCTTACCCCAGTCCAGTCTTAACCCCATGTGTACATATCCTGATGTGTTGTTGTACATACTTTCGTTCCCTCTTTGCAGAGTGGCAAGGATTCTGAAACGCTTTGTCACATGACAACGCATTGATGCCCTTGTGAGCGTAGTGCTTTGCCTGCCTGCTCACTTGCGTGTGTCCACCGCAGCGTCCCGTGGCCGGCCCCCCACGGGAACGCGTCATGATGTCCTTCGAGACCACTTGGGGATCTTTGTATGGGTGTACATTGACGACATCCTCGTCTTCTCGAAGGATGCGGACGAACACCAACGACACCTCGACCTGGTACATGACCTACTCCGTGAGCACCAGCTCTTCCCCTGCATCGATAAATCCACATTCTTTCAGAGTCGAGTGCCCTTCTGCGGATACATCATCGACCAAGATGGAGTACACATGGACCCCGAAAAGATCAAGGTCATTCGAGGTTGGCCTCCACCAACTACGGTTCATGAAGTTCGACAGTTCATTGGATTGTGTGGATTTTACCAGCAGTTTGTCGAAGGGTTCCAAGCTGTCGCAGCCCCTCTGACTGCAATGTTTAAGGCAGACTTCGAGTGGGAATGGACAGCCGTCCACCAAGCTTCCTTCGACAAGCTGAAGCAGGCGATGATCAGCGCGACACATCTCAGTGCTATCGACCCCCGACAGCCGTATCACCTGTACACAGACGCTTCGAAAGACTGCGTGGGTGCTACGCTGGCGCAACGATGTGCGCATGGGAAGTACAAGGGACATCTTCGACCTATTGCCTTCATGTCGCGGAAAATGCAGCCTGCCGAAACTCGATACCCGATTCCAGAACAGGAGTTGTTGGCCATCGTATTAGCCTTGAAACAATGGTTTCACCTACTTCGAGGACCGCAGCAGGTGCACGTGCACACTGACCACGAAATTCTTCGATATCTCAAGACCTGTCCTCGACCGCTGACACCACGGCAAGCACGATGGTCCCAATTCCTCGAGGAATACAACCTGACGTTGTGGTACGTGCCGGGCCTCGAGAACCCTGCGGCAGATGCCTGCTCTCGTTTAACTTCGCGGCAGTTGATGGAGATCGAAAATGCTACACGTACACGGACTTTCGCAATTCCCCTGGTCGAAGACTGGGCTTCACCGGAAGGAGAACCTGTCGATGAGTTCCTACATGTACTCGAAGACACATTCTCTCATGACGAGGTGTGGCCCCAGCCGTACGACCACCTGTACGTTTCACTACGAAGCGGACGCTCCGTGGGGAAGGAACTTGACGCAGATGAGCTTGCGGAACCAGCCCTCCAATTCGACATCGAACCCGCCGTCGAGCCGGAGGACCTGGAGCCGCGACCGTCGAGCGCGACAACTGCGGAGCCGGAGGACCTGAGACTGGATCCAGCACCATCGGACGAGATCATGGCTGAGAATTCACACCAACCAAACATGCATCTCGATGAGGCTGGCAATGAGCCAGACACGTCTACTGACACCGACGACCTCCCCGATGTAAGCATGGATCGCCCCCTTCGAGTCACCTTTGGCAATGAACTTCGATACGCACCGACCATGGCGGAACTGATTCGCTGTCGACGTCACCGTGACGGCACGTTGCAATCGGTTCCCTTGCCGAAAGTTGGGTCGAACACGCCGTACCCTTCGAGTCTTAAGGGTACACACCGCCGAGTACATCGACATTATCAGTGCAAAGACTTGACTTCGACAGCTGTGTGGGCGACAGCCTATCGGGAGGACCCCCGGACGAAACACATCTACGAAGTTGCAATTCGAAGCCCTGCGGCACGACACCAGCTTCGAGATGCCAAGTTGTCCTTCGATGATGGCAAATTCTTCCATTTGTCGATGATGGGCAAACGTGTGCTTGTCCCCCGAACGCTGGTTACGTCGATTGTGGCTATGTATCACGAGTCGGAGTTCTATGGCCACTCAGGAGTCCTTCGAACCATGGCCCTGATTAAGCGCGACTATGTATGTTCACACCTACGACACTATGTCGAGCGATACATACTAAGTTGCGATGTCTGTCAAGCGGCGAAATCAAGACGAGTCGACACCGCCAGAGTCCCAAGACCCTTGCCGGTGCCCGACACCAAATGGCACAGTTTGTCCGTCGATTGGGTTTCGGGATTGCCGCCGACCACAAGGGGCCATGATGCCATCATGACTGTAGTCGACGGATTCTCCAAGCGTGGAATGTTCATCCCTTGTCGCAAGGATATGACAGCCGACGACCTCATCTATGTGTTCCTACGTGAGGTTCCTCGGTTGAAAGGATGCCCTCGACAAATTGTTTCTGACCGAGACAAGCTGTTCGAGTCTCAGGCGTGGAAGGAGTTGGCCCAGCGCTTCAAGATTGAGATGCATCAAACAGTGGCCAACCGCCCTCGAGGCAATGGCCTGGCGGAGCGCAGCAATCAGTCCATGCTGCAGCGCCTGCGTACACACGGCATCTTCGGCAACAACGAGTGGGGTGTTGACCTCCTGTTCGCCGAAATCCAGTTCAACAACCTGACATCCAATAGTCTTCGACTATCCCCGTTCGAGATAGATGAAGGACGAACACCCCATTTTCCATTGGATTTTCCCCAAATGACTTCTCATGCACATGAACCATCGACCGTGAATGATTACATGCAACGAGCGGAACGTACCTTCGATTCTGTGCGTGCAATGCTTGCCGAGGAACGTCGACGCCAGATGCATGTGGTCCTGCGAATGGACCGACACGTTCGAGTGCCTGAAGTCGGTGAACGATGGTGGGTGTTGGTGCCTGAATATCGACATAAAGGGAAACTCGATGTTGTCTGGTGCGGCCCTTACAAAATACTCGAGGTACTGAACAAGGGCGAGAATGTCAAACTGGACATCCCTGCCCCCTTCGATGGGTTGCGAGTTTTCAATCGAGACAGCATAAAACCCTACGTCCATCGAGAGGGACAGCCGGTGTGGGAGTTTCCGATGCCCCCTGTCAAAACTGGAGAATCTCCTCGACTTGTCAAAATTGTGGCTAGACGTCGAGTGGGATCTAAAAAGCGCCGCACATTCCTGTACCGTTGTGAATGGGATGACGACACATGGTCTTGGGAGTCGAGCAAGGCTCTAGAGGAGGATCCTGTGTACCTTGAGTTCCTTCGACTCCACCCTGAGTAACTGAGTAACACCCTTACTCTTCTCTGCAGCGTGGTTTTTTGAAAAACTCATGCGAGGTTCCGGGTCGAACACCGGAGCCTCCGCCTATGGTACTACATCCCGGACGCCCCGAGCTTCCTCTCGACCTCCGCCTTCTCGAGCGACATCGTCGAACGTCATCGATGTTGACGCGATTGAACCCCCAGCGAGGACGACTTCAACTGGCCGCTGCTTGTCGGTAGCATCAGCGCCAACTCGTCCGAATCGACCTCTCGATCCATTCGAACCGCCGCACTACAGCCAGCCGGCATACGCTGGGAGCTCGAAAGGAAAAGGAGGCCCGTCGAAAGGAGGCAAGGGAGGTGTGTTCCCTCGCGGGAAATTTGCGGGAATAGCGCCGAGTGGACGAACCATCATAACAGGAGGCGCCGAAGGCTTGGAAGTGCTCAAGACAGCCCTGGCCAGCTTGCCTGTTCTGGAACCGACGAAGGGAGGGACTCCACCCGACATGCCGCCGGAACTCTGTAAGCCTGTACGGGCCCCCTCCCCCGGTCGATGCAGAATACTTTCGAGAGCGGTGCTCAAGCCCTGACTGGTTCGATTCTGATGATGAAGATCTTGCTTGCTACACGGGGTACGACGACTGATCTTCCTTCTTCTGTTCAGCGCCCGGATGGGTCGACAGTTCTTGGACATCGAGGCCGAACACCTGGACATCGAGGTCATCCAGAGAGGATCCGAGTACCGGAGAGCCGAAAGTCGAAGACGACTGGGTCGACCAATCCTGGCATTCGAATGCCCCGAAAACACAAGCTTCTACTCGAACGAACCAATCCGACTCCTACTACCACGACGCCGACTCCTATTACCACGACGATGACTACAACTACGACGCTGAACCCTGGCTACTCGAGTCCGACGACGAAGCAGAATATCCTTACGAACCCGCGCGGTCGACAGCACCACCCAGCTACGATTCTGTGCCGGTGCCGGAGTCGAAATGGCAGCCCTACAACATGCCGCAGTACAATCATGAAATCGAGACCATCGACGAACTTCGACACTTGGGAACGTTCGGATTGAAGCCACCCTATCGATTTGGGACACATGAAGATGATCCGATGAAGACGGAGTACACTAAGCTCGAACCATCGGTACTCACTATTGCGTCGAGTACCATGGCTGGTCTTCGAAAGCCGCACACGTTCCTGAGCGAGAAACACTATGAAGTCGTGTCGAACGCAAATGCCGCCATTGTCGAGTTGGGCAAGACCATCTGCATCGACAGTTGGGGTCGAACCGCACCATTCCCGTACGAATTGGCTCGAAGTGCCCCTGACACGTCTTTCGATGAGCATGGAAACCTTGGTGGTAAGCCAGGATACCAATGGTATACGAAAATCGAAGTGGCTTGTCAAAACTTTCGAACGGCCCTCATGAAATGGCGACATTATGATGAAGAGCTCGATTATGGATTCCGACAAGACCTCACCGAACATACCCTGCCGAGTCAAATTGCTCGACTCAACCGCATGCATTGAGAGATCTCGGGTATCGACGACCTGATAAACGTTGCGGATGGGATCGACCTGATCTTCAAGTATCGACGTGTGACGGGTTATGCCCAGCACGGGGCTGCCCGCAGCCAGATCGCGATCCTGTAGCTTAGGATGCGTCGCGCGCGTGCAGAAATAAAGGATTTTACGCTTCTGAGAAAAGTTCTGTTTTATATTAAAATTTCTGTTTGTAATTCAGGGTTCTCTGTATGGACTGATCATGAAGGATTTCGACAATTTCAAAGAGTGATCAACGGATTTGGTGTTGTGCTTTGCAAATTGCTCGCCGTAAAAGAGATCAGTCCAGTACCCCATAGGGTATACAAAATCGTCGATCCTATTGGACTGCTAATGAGTTGCGCCACTGAATTTGAGGAGTTGGAGTCTCACGACAAATGTCCTGAAGTTGCCGCCAGCGGAGAGGTCATTGTGGACTTACAGCAGTTGCCTTGTGCTCGTTTGCGGCGGTTAGCAATAAAGGACAGCAGTTTGGTGCCGTGCGTTAACACTGAGCTCAAGCGTCATGAGATTCAAAAGTATATGGGCTATAGTGAAGGTGAGCTTCGAAACATACGAGCCGCTGTGTGCAACCTAAATTTTGAGACCACTCCAGCTAAGATGGCCCGACAAGAACTCGTTCGGCGAGGAGAATGGGACTATGGAGACATGGGAGAAGAGGCCCTTGTGGCAGCCAGTGGCTTGGCGTGCGCGGTTGCTCTCTGTGTATTCCGAGATACAGAAATTGCAAAAGTTCAGAAAACCAGGGGAGTTCGCATTCGTGGGCGCCAGCAGAAGAGACATTAAAGGAGATAATAACAATTAGCCCTGGTTCGCTCGTGTTGAGTGCTTGCGCTCCGCGTTGCTGCATGTGTGTTTGAGGGCTTGCGCACCACCCTGTAGCTGATGAATTTTGGCTTCGTTGCGTCCTGTTTTGAGTGCGTGCGCTCACGGGCGTGTGTTGTCTTCCTTTGTGTGTCAGGTCCCCTCAGGTCGTCTGCTGTGAAGTCATTTCAAATCAAGGCAACCCGTTTTAAGGTCCAGTCAGTTGTTCGCAAGGGGAGTCGCTCTGCACTTGCCTTCTGGTATGTGCTTTGCGTGCTTCGTTTTTCGCTTCGCTGCTGTTTTGGGTTGTCGTTTGTTTTCTTGGTCTGTTTTTCAGGTTGAGTCATTTCGCGGTGGATGCCAGCAGTTTTTGTTCGTGAGAAGCAGTGGTGTCGAGTGGTTCGAAGGTCAGTGTGTGTTGCGTGCGTTTGTGCGCGCTTGCATAAGTGGACAGCCACGGGCGTGGCAGTTTTCCACTGCCCAACCTGGTCTCAGACACAGCTCATTCTCACTTCGTGTCAGATCCGCGACCACAGTCATTTGTTGCACCAGCGGAGCTCTGAACAGCTCTGAGCTACGCGCGCCTACCCTGAGCCTTGTGCTTGGGCAGTAAGGCGCTTTGGCCGTTTGCTTTGTTTTGGCGTGTTTTTCAGTGTTCGTCAGTTTTTTTGGGTAGATCCTGGCTCATTTGAGCTAGATGAGAAAAACGGGTTTGACACCAAGCGCTTTCGGCGCTCAAAAAGCACTGTTTTTGTGCTCAGTGGCTCACACTGATGTGCAGCCTTGCTTCAGTTTTTTGAATCTGAGGCCTCAGGCCCAGTTTTACACTGGCCTGATTTTGAGCATTTTGCTCAGGAGATGTCAACCCAATTTTGGCTTGTTTTGCTGACAAGAGGAATTTTTTTCAAAAGACTTCTGAAATTTTTTCAGAGTCACAGTGTGGCTCTTCTTCTGTTTTTTGTTAACTCTTTGTTCCTGTTTGGGAGCTGGGGCACGTCTGTGCATCTGCCGGTGTTCCACTCCCACATTTAATCTATGGGTAAACTTCTTATATTTTTTTGTACCCTTGCCACCCACTGTCCCGGTTTGGGACTATTGTACTCTGCCACTGCAGAGTCGCATTGCAGAGCCACTGCTCCTGCAGTGACTCCAGCCCCCCCCCCCCACTGAGGGCATGCGTGCCTCAGTGGACACCTACACTCTGGGCCAGGGTGTAGGGGAAAATTCTTCTTTGTTATTTTTTTTTACAAGAGAATTTTGGGGTGCAGTTTTTGCCTGAGGGCAGCACCCCACGGTGGGAGGGGGGAGAGGCCACAGCAACATATGTGCTGCAGGTCCGTGTACTGTTTACTTGCACTTTTTTCTGGAGACGCTCAGGAATTTTTTTTACTAATGTATGCACGTGTGCACACATGCGCATGTGTTTGTTGCATTGTATCTATGCAAGTTCGTTTGCCCTGACCCGCTGATTTTCTCAACCCTTATCCATTTTTTTTCCTTCCTGCACTGTTTTCAGGTACACTCACATGAGTTTGATTCAGAATTCAGGAACCAAATGATTTTTGCGACGCCCAATGAAGCCAGGTCTGTGTTCTTGTTTCTGCACCAGCCCCCCCCATACGTCAGCGCTCCTATTTTGTTTCTCTGTACTCTGCCTCAGAGTGATGGAGAGAGTGCTGCTCAAGATGCTCAGAAGTAAATTAATTTATTTATTCACAAGGCCGCAGCAGAAGTTTTTTGTATATTACCAATAAGGGTCTCTATACCCTCTGGGGCAGCACAGTGTGTATTCACTGTCTTTTTTTGTGCCCTGTTGTTGCTGCTTTTGTGCCTGTTTGTCAATTTTTTTTTCACACTTCTGAGCAGGGTTGTTTTTGGTGCAGGACATTTTTTTGAATCAGACTGGTGGCATGGGCAATAAGTAGAACACAATCAGTGAAACTGTTTTGGATTCCATTTTTGTAAAACTGCCCCCCTGAGTCTTAGGCCAGGAGTTTAGGGCAGGATTTTGCTTAGGTGATTTTCTGTTTGAAAACTTTTACTGCTTTCTCAGGTGTTTTTTCCCATAGTCAGCTGGGTTTTTAGGTGGCAGTGACCCCCCCACTCAGGATAGTGTTGGGATACCCGAAAAGAGTAGAGGGACCTCAGTTCAGGATTTCAGGTCTTGGGGTTAGGACAGTGTATAATATCTCAGTCCATTTCAGCAATTTTTTTTGTACAGTAATGGCTGTGCATACCCCTGGGTGTGTGTCAGCCCTTGCAGGTGGCTGCGGCAAGGGCTTGGCGGGGGGTGTGACGGGTTATGCCCAGCACGGGGCTGCCCGCAGCCAGATCGCGATCCTGTAGCTTAGGATGCGTCGCGCGCGTGCAGAAATAAAGGATTTTACGCTTCTGAGAAAAGTTCTGTTTTATATTAAAATTTCTGTTTGTAATTCAGGGTTCTCTGTATGGACTGATCATGAAGGATTTCGACAATTTCAAAGAGTGATCAACGGAGTTGGTGTTGTGCTTTGCAAATTGCTCGCCGTAAAAGAGATCAGTCCAGTATCCCATAGGGTATACACGACGCTTCCGGACCCACGAAAGGATGAGACGAGAAGATCCCGTTGCCGTTTCGATTATGGGAGTTATCCGTGATCTTCAAAAGGTTTGCCAGGCGAACGACTGGCTCTTCGAAGATCGAGCCCCCTTCCTTGCGTACAAAGTCGATTTGCTTCTTCGCCGACACCAACTGCGCGGCCTTCGAGGCACCTCTCGACTCGGGTATAAACGATATGGGTGCGCTCCACATCGAACACAGGACCTTGCGGTTCAGCTCCAGGAATACTTTCGACTCGGAGAACAGATCGAACCCTACGTGTACAACGCCGTCGCACCAGGCGCCCCCATCGACCTTGTCCAGTTGGCGACCATACCAGACTGGACCCGGACGACTCGGGTACCACGACTTCGATAGGGCAATCCGACGAGTTGCTGCCCTTCACTCATCGAATGAAGAGTATGTCAATCTTTTCCCTTTCGTGGATGCCCCCGATTTGGTTCGACGCCTGGGTACCTCGACATACCTCATGTCCCCCTTCGAGGCCGGATACCAAGATGGACAACGTTGGCGTCGGACGGTCAAGTTTCGAAGGGACGTCTATGCTGACAAACGGGGGGAGATCGAGAAAACCGACTCGCCTGCGAGCGACCCGTTCCACCCGGACCCCCTCGATTACCCGTTCTTGTCGATGGAGTCGAATGCCTATCAGCACCACTTCGACATTCCGTTGTTCAAGTACCTCACGCCGATCCACGAAGACTTTAAGGCTGCACATCGACGCAAGGTCAGCTGCCGAGACCAAGTCCTCGAAGCGGTCATTGTCGACACGGCTTCGAGCTTTGTGACTGCAGAAGCGGTTCGATTCGCTCTGCAGAGTTCCCTCGCTGACGGCCACTATGTCCATCAGCACCTCGGTCGACTCCAAGAAGAAGGTTCTCGAACCGACACGCTTGAGATCGTCGACCAATATGCCCTCGGCCCTGAGAAGGACGACATCAGCGCCGTCATTGTCGTACGACGACTTTCGATTGCCGACACGCCGTGGTGGCGAGTCGATACGCGAACTGGTCAGTTCTACCACAGCATGGCCGCTGGTACTGGTTCGAAGGAAACCTATCGGTGGTCTACTGGTCGACATGACGGATACTCCTTCCAGGTCACCAATCGGGCCGATCTGTGGAGTGAGGACGTTTGGAAACCGTCGAGCCTCTGGGACTTCTATTCGACCAGGGCACAAACACTGGGACCTGGACAATTTCGAGCGCTTGCCCGTGAACATGTCTTCGTATTCCAGTACAAGTGCCCCGTCGATGACCGACCTGGTGATCCCAACCTTCGATTGCTGAACCATCGATCTGGTATCCTGATTCAGAAGCGTGCCCTCGACAGTGATATCCGTCGACACTATACGGGTCATGACACCTTCAAGTTCATGGCTGGCGTCGAGACACTGAAGGAAGTGCATGAACTATGTCGACTTCCCGTGGATCGTTCGTACACGTTCACGTGGGGCACGGACTGCTGATTCGACATGTCTGGATGCCAAGTAATGGCTGATTCGACAGTCTGGATGCCAAGTAATGGCTTATTCGACAGTCTGGATGCCATTAATGGTATCGAATGCCTCCATATGTCCTGTCGAGCTGACAGATGTACAGGCCTGTTGGTCTGCTGAGCATCCAGCTTCGATGTTATGGTATGTTATGGTTCGACGTGCCCACAGCCTTGCTGCGGGTACAGCGCCCGTGCAGTGTGCCTGGCGAGGTTGTCTTCTGCAGCTTCCGCCGAAAGCCGCAGCCGTGGCAAAGTCAAACACGGCGTGTGAATGAGGCGCTGACGACGGGTGTCCGATGACTGCACCTCGGTGTGTGATCTCGACCAGAATTGGTCCACTGTTTCGACCAAGATCGGTCCACTGTTATGCTTCTGTAGCCAGCACATGTCGAGGCCCAAAAATTTTTTTTTTTCTGTCTGGGCCTGCTCTCATTCGACATTGTGACGCCCGCCCAGGTGAGTGAGACCTCTTCGAGGTCTCAACGGGGGGGTAGTGTTATGGCTTCGAACAGCAGCAGCGCAACAGCGCAGCGCAACAGCGCGCAAATCGCAAGTCGCAGTCGCAATCGCGCTGACAGTCTGTGAATAATAAAGAAGCATCGAATGCCACCTGTGAATGAGCGCTGTAAGATACTTCGATCTTTGAACAGGGTTTATGTCTTCGAGATTGTGTTATTATTGGTGCCCTGTCTAAAGATCCTGCGAGGTTTGTCGATTGGGATTTTGGATTTCGGATTTTGAGAAACAAAGAGGCACAGGAGTGCAGTCGAGTTCCCAAGAAACAAACCACAACAGAGGTTTGAACGAGCAGACCGAGCACGACTCGTACTCGCTTCCCCTGATCGACTCCATCCTCCAAAAACAACAGAAAAAGCGGATTTTCACGGTGTTGGACCTGAAACACGGTTATCACCAGATGCCGCTACACCCGGACTCCAAGCCCTGGACGGCGATGTCGACGCCGCTGGGGCCCCTGCAGTGGAAAGTGGTGCCTATGGGCGCCAAGAATGGCAACGCCGCTTTCCAGCGCATGATGGAGGACCTACTCGGTCCTGTCCGGGACTGTGCCGATCCCTTCGTGGATGACATCATCATCGGATCCGGCACGGAGAACATGACTGAGGACGAGCTCATCGACGCGCATGAGAAGGATCTGCGCCGAGTGCTCAGCGAGTTGGACAAGCACAACATGGTGTGCAAGCCCACTAAAGCCTCACTCTTCGTGAAGGAAGTGGAGTTCGCGGGTCACGTGGTTGGTCACGGGCAACGCCGCCCATGCCTGGGAAGCTGGCGTCCCTGCACCACTGGGAGAAGCCCCAGACCATCAGCGAACTCCGGTCCTTCATGGGGTTCTGCAATTACTATTCGGGCTATGTCCGGATGTATGCAGAACTCTCGAGGCCGCTGCACAAGATGCTGCAGGTGGGTAAGTTCGATGGCCGGAAGGGGAGCAAGAAGAAGCTTGCCTGGACCCCTGAGGCTGAGGATGCGTTCAACCACCTGAAGGAGCGACTCCTGGGGCAGTTGGGGCTGTTCCTGGTGGACCCGGACAAGGGATTCGTGCTACGGACAGACGCCTCGGACTATGCCGTGGGGGCAGTCCTCGAGCAAGTCCGGGACGACGGGACTCATGTTCCCGTGGCGTTTTGGAGCAGGATCCTGGCCGAGGGCCAACGCCGAACATGGACCGCGAGGGAGAAGGAGACATACGCCATTGTATGTGCGCTCAGGAAGTGGTCTGGCCACATCGGACTGCAGCCGGTGGTGGTTTGCACGGACCACCAGTCCCTACAGAGCTGGCACAAGGAGCATGTCGACACCCCCTCAGGACCAGCGGCTAGGAGAGTCCGATGGCACGAGACGTTCGCCAAGTTCGACCTCAGCGTCGTGTACGTCCCGGGGAAGGACAACACTGTGGCAGATTGCCTCAGTCGCTGGGCCTACCCCGCGGGCAAGGCTTGGATGGACATATCCAGCCATGGAGACGCCGAGGAGACCGAGGAGGCCAAGCGCATCATCGAGATGGAGAAGGCCATGGAGCAAGAGGGGGTCAAGTGTTTTGTGGTGATGGCAAACCGTACGGACCTGGCCAAGTTCCGGGGCGCCCGCGTCCAAGCTATTCGAGAGGAAACCCTCGAGCAATGGATGGTGGCCCCTGTAGAGCTAGTCAGGTTGGTGCTCACAGAGGACTGGTCGGATGACTATGCGGCATCCGACCACTGGAGCAAGTACTGGAATGCCGTGAGCGCCCCGTCGGACGACGAGTGGCCTGAGGGCTTGACCGAGGATGGGGACAAGTTGTTCCTCAAGGACAAGCTGCTGGTGCCCGAGAACCGAGTGGAGGAGCTCATTGACCATTGGCACAACGCCCAGCTCATGCACCCTGGCCGAGACAAGATGCAGCAGGACCTGGAGTGGCGTTTCAAGTTTCCTCTGGGGTACTACGCCATCCTGGATAGGTACTGTAGCGACTGTGCCGTGTGTCGGGCCACGAAGAGCCCCAGCGACTCCACAGCGGGCAACCCGGTGTATACGGCTATACCGGAGGCCCCTATGCGGTCCGTGGCCATGGATGTATTCGCCATGCCTGAGGTCACCATGGAAGGAGAGACCTACGACTGTGTCATCCTGGCGGTGGATAGGCACAGTGGGTATATTATGGCGGTCCCTGGCAAGAAGTCCAAGAAGAAGGACAAGAAGGACAAGCATGGAGTGGGGCTGCAGGCCAAGACCGTCGCTAATGCCATGATCAGGCATTGGCTGACGATTTTTGATGTCCCAGCTGTCATCTGCAGCGATCGGGGCAGTCGATTCGTGGGGACGTGGTTCAAGACGATGTGCAAGCACATGGGGATTCGGCACGCCAAAACCGTGGCGTACCACAGCCGGTCGAATGGCCGTGCTGAGGTGGCCGGGCGGCAGATGTTCGAGAAGTTCCACCAGCTGCACATTGACGAACCGGGCCGGAACTGGTATAACTCGCTGTGGAGAGTGCTCCAAGCGTATCACGACCTTCCGGGACCCACTGGATTGTCGCCCCATCGCATCCTGTTCCTACGGGATCGAGTGTCACGCACTCTCCCGTGGTTGAACCATGGCAAAGTGGCCCGAGAAGCGAACGCCATGATGGCTGAGGCGGACAACACGGCGGCCAAGGTGTGCAAGGCACTACAGGACGAGCATGACAAGAGGGCCAAGTACTTCAAGCAGGGAAAAGTCCAGAAGTATGCTCTCCAAGACACCGTGTGGGTGGAGCGGCACCACAAGGATGTCCTGTCCAGGCATCGGCAGGCAACTTGGTATGTGCCGGGGGTAATCGTTCGAAAGGTCGGGCAGGATGTGTATGCGGTTCGTGTGGGGGATAACAAGATCCTGGACCGCGACCATACCCAGCTTCGTCCCCGAGCACCAGACCCCAGCGGACGTGCCGTCACCTTCGAGTTCACGGCCGGCGATGTGGACTCGGACGATGAGGGTGAGGACGACGACTTCACCGCCGAGAAGATCCTGGCGGACAAGCCGGACCCGGGGACGCCCTGGGGGTAGGCTTTATAAAGTCCGTTGGAAGGGTTTCGCCGCATCCAGGGATTTGTGGGAGCCTCCGAGCAGTTTTGTGCCGAGGTACACCACGGTCTGGATGGAGTACCTGAAGAAAAAGAACATTTCTTTGGATGTCAAGGACGTGTTGGTCCACTTGGTAGCTGCAGTAGCACCATAATGGATCCCCCTTGGCATTTTGTTTGTTTCTGTGATTGGGGAGACAAGTGAGGGCGTTCATCCGGGGATTTTTCGGCCTTGATCGGCCATATACCCCCTTCACTTGATCTCCACACATACATTTCATTGTGGTATACTTATTTAGGTCGACCGACGACGTTTCTCTATCTTTGATCCCCTTGGTCCATGTTGTAGATCAAGAGGAGACCGAATATGGCGTAGGGCACTGATTATCAGTGTCCTCACCCCTCCCTTGGGGCATGGGGGACGCCTACGAGGGTATGTGTTATATGCATGGTATATGTTTGATATGCTCACGCCCATGTTATATATCTTCGTGTGGCCGAAGAGATGGGGAGTCATACGTGGCATGGGCTTTGCCCATGTCCCAATTGTGGAATTCAAAGCACCAGACTAAGTCTACCGCGTATGTATTGCTCATGGTATGTTTGGCAATGAGATCCATGAGTGCTCTCCCATTTTCATGGGGCATGTAGATATGGGTGTCGAAGGTATCTCCATGCGCCTGATTGGGGATCCAAGTGGGGGAATTGTTCGTAAATGGTTCCAATCATTTGTGTATTGAACCATGAGCGGATATCATGGGTGAGCATAGAGATATACTATCATGATAACTTTGTATTTGGACATATTTTCATGTTTTTGACCTCATTTTATGCTCATTTTTGTGTTTTATGTGCTCAACTAGTCGGCTAACAGCAAAGTGCCTAGAGATCAGTGAACGATGGTATGTTGCTTATATGTTGGCATATGCTTCGGTGTTGAACCTCACCATATGCCGGATCACGTGGTCACTTTGGCTTGGCACACGAGGCCTCACAAAATTAGGTCTCAAACTCATGAGCTGACTTGTGAAGCATGCCATGTACATAACCGGAGAGGTTTCGGAGCCAATGATGGGATATTCTTGGGCATGGACCTTTGGTCTATATCACCCTTGTATATTACTTTCCGGTTTGACACATGCATGGAGCATTTGGATATTTGCCGTATGCATTTTTGAGTATATAATTGACTTTTGGGCATAATGGTGTGATTTGCCTGATTTTGCCATCTTGTGAGGTCAACATCATGGGGCAGTTCTCCAAGCCCAATCGACTCCAAGTCCAACCAAGGTTATGTCAGGGTAGGGCATGGTCCTGAGTGCCACTCTAGGCCATGACACGCCACCTCCCCTATTGGGCTAGGATTTAGAGGCTTGGGAGTGAACACATTTTTGGGGTTTGTGTAGTGACTTGTGACACATGGCATTCAGCCATCTCATTTGACCTGGTTCAGGGCAATATGTTGGTGAGTCAAGGGAAGGTCTTGAGTCCAGGGAATGAGGGGTTTATGATTGTGAATGTGTATGTTTACCTCTTTCCCCAACTTTGCTTTATTTGTGTTCATATGCCAATTTCAGGGCTTTCTTCCTTGGTGCAATTCTTGTACATGCCCGCCACCGTGGGAAGACCGGTGTGCTGAACGGAAGCCCGCATCGTGGATTGGATTGTGAATCGGGTTATTGCTGCACTTGTGGGATCTGATTGCTGTTCAGGGTTGAAGGAGGATTGTATTTTCTATTTTCTATATTTTTGGATTTTGGACCCGGGACTTTGAGAAATGCAAGCATTGATCAGGAGCAAATCAGCAGGAATTACAGGCGGAAGGGGCACAGCAGGGGCCGGTCCTGGTAGGGACCTTCTTTAAATGCCTGATCATAGCATTAGCGAAGGTTTTGGCCTGCAGCCCCACTCCATGCTTGTCCTTCTTGTCCTTCTTCTTGGACTTCTTGCCAGGGACCGCCACGATATACCCACTGTGCCTATCCACCGCCAGGATGACACAGTCGTAGGTCTCTCCTTCCACGGTGACCTCCGGCATGGCGAATACATCCACGGCCAGGGACCGCATAGGGCCCTCCGGTATAGCCGTGTACACCGGGTGTTAACCACGCAACTGAATTGCTCCACGGGTTAAGTCCATGGCACTTTGTCTATGGCACCTACATGGAGTAATCAAACTTGAGAACGATCCAAAGGTCCATGGCACTTTGTCCATGGCACCTACATGGAGTAATCAAATGAAAACTATCATGCGCTGACACCATTGGGATAATCGCGCTGCAGCTTTTTCTTCAGCGCTACGCACTCCCAGCGCGATGGCGAAGGTCTCCTTGGTCGTCAATGTTGTTGTAATAGGGCTCAAAATAGTCAAATGGTCCTCAAATGGTGTAGGCACCAAGGACCTTCTTGAACATGATTTGGGGTTTACCAATTGCTCCATAGATCTCGTCGACGATGTTTGCGTCGTCGTGGTCGTCGTCTTCAACGTCGTTGTCGTCGTCGTCGTCGTTGAGGGCGTTTCGAAATTCTTTTCATTTTTGGAAATGAATGACCTTGAACTTGTTTTCCTTGAAACTTATCCAAGTTTTCCTTCAAATAACCCAAAAATACACCCCAAATGCAACCACAAAAGGCGACGGAAACATACTACGTGTTCGACGAAATCACGGGAGTGATTTCGAAACGGTCCCTTTCATGTCCTAAGAAGATATGAACAAAGGGGGACATATAACAATGAAATGTGACCAAAACAATGCACAAATGCAACATGAACACGGGTCTCCCGCCAACGCGTGGTGCCGGTGCACCGACGCATTTGGAAACCCAGTCAGCATATGCATGCAAAGCCCAACTGATGGGCTTTCATTTGGTGTGCTTACATTCAGGATCTGAGCAACCTGTGTTTTTATAAAAAATCACGAACATGACCTACTTGGGCCAAAAAAACTAGCACGGATCGGCACCGCGATAGTGCCGTAACATTCGCTTATGGCTAAAACTGATATAGAATTAATCTTATCAATAAAACTGATTGAAATATCTTAGAAATCGTCAGAAATCGACAATTTCTGGATCGGCGCGCGCGATCTCAGGACTGGCCGTCGCCGACCCAAACTCAGTTTTATTGTACAGAAAATGGTGAAAACACCATGAATGTAAAACTACAGAAATTCCTGATCCACTGATACCAACACTGTCCAAAACAGTGCTGGGATCGTGGTTTTCTGTGGGTGTACATATATCAGGATTTTGCACTGAAAAAAGCGAGAATATAGGTTGCACGAAAACCTTACACTCCCCTCCCAAGTCCTGAGACACATCTCAGGCTGAAAAGCACAAAGAAGGTGCAGTGCAACAGCAAAATTGGGTGGGAAAAATGCAAAGCATTTGGGTCGGGTGTTAACCAGGCAACTGAATTGCTCCACGGGTTAACACTCCCCTCCCAAGCTCAGAAACACCCACAGAAAATTGGTGCTTCTGTGGCTGAATCTATGAAGATAAGCCGAGGAGCAATAAAAAAACACAGATTTTTACTTTGATCCCGGACCTGGGATTTTAGGAGGCACCGCTGGGTTCCGGTACCCGCATGTAATGTACATGTCTACACACACACCACTCATGGCACTCACAAGTGCCTCACACATAGGGTCCTCTGACCCCCAGGCTCAATCACAGTAAAATTTCTGCAATCCTGGACAGAGATTAATCATGAAAAAATGACCTCTGCACAGAATTTAAAATAAAAAATAGTGAAAAAAAATAGTCAACAAATAAAAAATAAAAAAATGCACTTCCGAGATGTCCTGACCCTAAAACCAAAGACAACACAAAGCAAATCAGAAAAATTCACAGCTTGTAAAATCATCCACTGATCATATAATATAATACAGAAATAACCAATAAGACCATTTCTCATGGCCCATAGTTATTATGATTACAATTGTGGTCACCAATCTTCTTGGCCCATACCATGAATTATATTTTCTGAAATCTTCATATTTTTGACTTCCAACTTGACCACTTCGTAATCTGCAGGATGTGGGCAGCGCTGTCGTCCTTGCTGGAGGTTGAGGACTCACCATGGTCATGATAGAATCTTGAGAACCATCCAAAGGTTCATGGCACTTTGTCCATGGCACCTACATGGAGTAATCAAACTTGAGAACGATCCAAAGGTCCATGGCACTTTGTCCATGGCACCTACATGGAGTAATCAAATGAAAACTATCATGCGCTGACACCATTGGGATAATCGCGCTGCAGCTTTTTCTTCAGCGCTACGCACTCCCAGCGCGATGGCGAAGGTCTCCTTGGTCGTCAATGTCCTTGTAATAGGGCTCAAAATAGTCAAATGGTCCTCAAATGGTGTAGGCACCAAGGACCTTCTTGAACATGATTTGGGGTTTACCAATTGCTCCATAGATCTCGTCGACGATGTTTGCGTCGTCGTGGTCGTCGTCTTCAACGTCGTCGTCGTCGTCGTCGTCATTGAGGGCGTTTCGAATTTCTTTTCATTTCTGGAAATGAATGACCTTGAACTTGTTTTCCTTGAAACTTATCCAAGTTTTCCTTCAAATAACCCAAAAATACACCCCAAATGCAACCACAAAAGGCGACGGAAACATACTACGTGTTCGACGAAATCACGGGAGTGATTTCGAAACGGTCCCTTTCATGTCCTAAGAAGATATGAACAAAGGGGGACATATAACAATGAAATGTGACCAAAACAATGCACAAATGCAACATGAACACGGGTCTCCCCCCAACGCGTGGTGCCGGTGCACCGACGCATTTGGAAACCCAATCAGCATATGCATGCAAAGCCCAACTGATGGGCTTTCATTTGGTGTGCTTACATTCAGGATCTGAGCAACCCGTGTTTTTATAAAAAATCACGAACATGACCTACTTGGGCCAAAAAAACTAGCACGGATCGGCACCGGGATAGTGCCGTAACATTCGCTTATGGCTAAAACTGATATAGAATTAATCTTATCAATAAAACTGATTGAAATATCTTAAAAATCGTCAGAAATCGACAATTTCTGGATCGGCGCGCGCGATCTCAGGACTGGCCGTCGCCGACCCAAACTCAGTTTTATTGTACAGAAAATGGTGAAAACACCATGAATGTAAAACTACAGAAATTCCTGATCCACTGATACCAACACTGTCCAAAACAGTGCTGGGATCGTGGTTTTCTGTGGGTGTACATATATCAGGATTTTGCACTGAAAAAAGCGAGAATATAGGTTGCACGAAAACCTTACACCGGGTTGCCCGCTGTGGAGTGGTTGGGGCTCTTCGTGGCCCGACACACGGCGCAGTCGCTGCAGTACCTATCCAGGATGGCGTAGTACCCCGGAGGAGACTTGAAACACCACTCCAGGTCCTGCTGCATCTTGTCTCGGCCAGGGTGCATGAGCTGGGCGTTGTGCCAATGGTCAATGAGCTCCTCCACTCGGTTCTCGGGCACCAGCAGCTTGTCCTTGAGGAACAACTTGTCCCCATCCTCGGTCAAGCCCTCAGGCCACTCGTCGTCCGACGGGGCGCTCACGGCATTCCAGTACTTGCTCCAGTGGTCAGATGCCGCATAGTCATCCGACCAGTCCTCTGTGAGCACCGACCTGACTAGCTCTACAGGGGCCACCATCCATTGCTCGAGGGTTTCCTCTCGAATAGCCTGGACTCGGGCGCCCCGGAACTTGGCCAGGTCTGTACAGTTTGCCATCACCACAAAACACTTGACCCCCTCTTGCTCCATGGCCTTCTCCATCTCGATGATGCGCTTGGCCTCCTCGGTCTCCTGGGCGTCACCATGGCTGGATATGTCCATCCACGCCTTGCCCGCGGGGTAGGCCCAGCGACTGAGGCAATCTGCCACAGTGTTGTCCTTCCCCGGGACGTACACGACGCTGAGGTCGAACTTGGCGAACGTCTCGTGCCATCGGGCCCTCCTAGCCGCTGGTCCTGAGGGGGTGTCGACATGCTCCTTGTGCCAGCTCTGTAGGGACTGGTGGTCCGTGCAAACCACCACCGGCTGCAGTCCGATGTGGCCAGACCACTTCCTGAGCGCACATACAATGGCGTATGTCTCCTTCTCCCTCGCGGTCCATGTTCGGCGTTTGCCCTCGGCCAGGATCCTGCTCCAAAACGCCACGGGAACATGAGTCCCGTCGTCCCGGACTTGCTCGAGGACTGCCCCCACGGCATAGTCCGAGGCGTCTGTCCGTAGCACGAATCCCTTGTCCGGGTCCACCAGGAACGGCCCCAACTGCCCCAGGAGTCGCTCCTTCAGGCGGTTGAACGCATCCTCAGCCTCAGAGGTCCAGGCAAGCTTCTTCTTGCTCCCCTTCCGGCCATCGAACTTGCCCACCTGCAGCATCTTGTGCAGCGGCCCCGAGAGTTCTGCATACATCCGTACATAGCCCGAATAGTAATTGCAGAACCCCATGAAGGACCGGAGTTCGCTGATGGTCTGGGGCTTTTCCCAGTGGTGCAGGGACGCCAGCTTCCCAGGCATAGGACGGCGTTGCCCGTGACCAACCACGTGACCCGCGAACTCCACTTCCTTCAAGAAGAGTGAGGCTTTGGTGGGTTTGCACACCATGTTGTGCTTGTCCAGCTCACTGAGCACTCGGCGCAGATCCTTCTCATGCGCTTCGATGAGCTCGTCCTCTGTCATGTTCTCCGTGCCCCACCCGATGATGATGTCATCCACAAAGGGATCGGCACAATCCTGGACTGGACCGAGTAGGTCCTCCATCATGCGCTGGAAAGCGGCATTGCCATTCTTGGCGCCCATGGGCACCACTTTCCACTGCATGGGCCCCAGCGGCGTCGACATCGCTGTACAGGGCCTGGAGTCCGGGTGTAGCGGCATCTGGTGATAACCGTGTTTCAGGTCCAACACCGTGAAGATCCGCTTTTTCTGCTGTTTTTGGAGGATGGAGTCGGTCAGGAGAAGCGAGTACGAGTCGTGCTCGGTTTGCTCGTTCAAACCCCTGTAATCCACCACCAACCTCCACTCGCCCTTCTCCTTCTTGGGCACGATAAAGGCTGGGCTGGCCCACTCACTGTCGGAGGGTTTGATCCGTCCCCGCTCAATGAACTCGGCCAACAACTTCTTCATGGCCTCGGCCCGATCGCCCTGAAGTTGGTACTCCCGATGACGATAGATCTTGGGGTTCGGCTTCAGCTTTATCTTCGCTGTACCAAACCTCCCACGATCTGGAGGGTTCTTGTTGGCGACGCCACTGAATAGCCGCGGATAGGCATTGATCAGCCTCTCCTTCAGCTCGGCGACCTTCGGGTTCTCCTGGGCCTCTTCAGCCGCTTGCTTCGGTATCGATACAACCGACCGCACTGCGGTATAGGCCTCTTCCGGGTCCGAGTCCGACTTCTCCTCGTCCGATATGCCGTCTTCATCATCGTGGGGCGCGCTTCCCACCGATAATCTTCGAAAATCTGCGGCATCGGGCTGGTTCTTGTCGCTATCGGCACCCATTCTTGGAAAATCCCATGTCGGCGGGTCCGACCCAACCGGACCATCATATTGGTCCGCGATGTGATCCATGACCCTCGCCACGAACTCATCCTTCTCGTACTTGCCGGTGACCAACATCTTGTCATCCCACCAATGCGGAGATGTGACCATGGCCCGCCCCTTCTTGGCTGCCACACGGTCGTGCATCCCCATCCGCATGTAGTTGACAACGTCGTCGATCTCGGCGTGGGACAGGACGTCAATGCCATCAATTGGCTGATCCGTCCCCTCCTTGGGCTGAAACATGACCTTCATGGGCACCGCTTCCACCCTACGGATGAATGCTTCATTACCCGTGGGCTGGGCTTGCGCCCCATCCACCAGGAAAGCCTTGGTACCCCACGCTTGACCTGGGGAGGGCATTGATACACCCTTGGCGTCGATGAACAGCTCCTCCTCTGGCCCGAATGACATCTCGTTCAGGGTGATGGAGTCCAGCGTCGACTTGAGACCTTCCAGCGGACATGGGGTGGATCCTATGCCGGTTATGACCAGAATCCCCTTCGCCCTATCCGCGACGATCTTCTCCACCGTACGTCTGGTGTTGTCCAGGGAGCCATGCCAATACATGGGCCCCCACTCCTTCAAACCCCAATGCCTGTGCCAGGCTGAGTCTCCTCGATGCCAATGCCTCCTACACTTCCGCAGAAGTGGGGCATCCCGGGAAGCGAAGACGTCCGTCTCGGGCGCTTCGGCTGCCAGCGTCTGGATCATTCTGTCGTACACCTGCGGCGCCATTCCATACTCCGTGAGCTGAACTCCGCGGTCTCCTCTTGACTTGGCACCCACAGCTTGCCCCGCTCGGACGATCCGATCCTCTTCCTCAGCATTCCATTGGGATGATCCGCATGCATAGTCCGTGGACAGCCATGTGAGGCATTCATCATCCTCCCGGACCAGCGTTGCACGATGGGGAAGGGCTCCAATGGCGTTTGCCACCATGAAGTCGTACCCCATGATCATATCCCAATCTGTAATGTCGGCCACATAGAAGTTCCCGGATAGAGTGCTTCTCTTCGCCAAATAAGGGCGCTTCAAGCGCTCATGCTCCCAGAATTCCATACTGATAGTGGCCTCATGGGTACCACCACCCATAATCTCTCCATTGGCCACCTTCAGGCGTACCGGTCTCCGGCTGGGCTGCAGGGATTCCTCCAACAACAACCCTCTCCGGACCAGGCTCACCTGGGCACCCGTATCCACCAAAACATCCACCACCAACTCCAGAAAGATGTCCTTGAATTATGCCCTAGGTCTTTTGATGTATTCCTGCAGGTTTTGTAGTTGAAAACCCCAAACCAAAGCAGCAAGTAGAGCAAGGACTGAATATGGATCGAATCAATGATTGGTTTTGGAATCCAGTGTAACACAGAAGGGCTGCAGATAGACAAAGCAGGTATATGAACATAGATTCAATCACAAATGGATAATACTAAAGGTTTTATAAGAAAATTGGTCAGACTCTAGCCTCAGAGGTTGCAACAGGCACTTCATGTGCACTCGTTTGGGTGAAATGATGCTGGTTAGGACTGAGGGGCATAGATGTCAGGACCACACAGAAAATGACTTGGCCAAGCAACTGAATTCAGAAACAGTTACATAGTAGGACCACAATAAGTGGTAGAAACAATTGAGTATAGGGGTCTTGGGATGGGAGACCACTTAGGCTTAACCTTCAAGGCCCACAAGCATGAAATGCCTGATTTATTTTGGTATGTCCTCCATGAAGGAAGGTACCTCCGCTCAGTTGAGTGGTAGGGGTGAACTTCATGGGGGGGGCTAGGGTCACAACCCTAGTTACTTTGAGAAAGTGTACTTTAGGCAACAAAAGAGAGATAAAAACACTTAAGTTTGTCTCAGCATCAACAAAGGGTTTTAAGGGGGGCTTAGCCTGGATCAAGCCCTCCAAGAAAGACATGGCAGTGACTTTTTCTTACTCCCCCCTGGAGTACTAGTTAGCTAAGCTAGTAGGACCAAGGAAAAAGGCTGAAATATTCCCAAAATTACCTCAAAAAATGCATTAAACTTACCAAAAACATTCTCATCACTTCATAGAAGCCTATCACACTGTAGGGACCCTTGAAAAACAGTGTAGTGTACCGTGAATGATGTCCCTTCGAAGGGGCATTCCTCAAAAGTCGCCGGCGTGCGGCGAAAACTTTTGGAAAAAGTGTGGTGGCAGTGGGAATTGAACCCAGGACTCCCTCCCCAGAGCACATGTGTCTGTCCACTAGGGTACAGTCGAACGCTCTATTGCGGACGGCTATCGCCGTATAAACAGCGTTTTAGTAAACGTCCTGACCAAGGGCCAGGGCGGAGCAATACTCCCAATGGAGGACACAAACCCCCAGGAGCTGGAAAAAATAGAAAATGGAACCAGAAGGGAGTGATTCCTGCGGTTTTGCGGAAGGGGTTGCGATTTAGCAAGTGAAATCGTTGAAAATCGACAAAACCACGCGGGAAATCGTCATTTTTACACATAACTTAAAGTCGCAGACAAGCGCAAAGGAAGCGGACGCCAAGAAAAGGGTTGCGCAAGCGAAAACGGCTTTTGGAAAAGAAGGTATGAGCCGTAGTTTTTAAAGTTTTAAAGAAAATTTTTGCACAGTTGCATCAAAAATTTTATAAACTTCAGAGTAAAGCATTCAAAATCAGCCCACACCACAGAGCAGTTCAACAACCCGTCTCTCAGGTATTTCTGTGTCACTTCACACTCACGCATTGCGTTCGTGTTGCTTGTTCCGTCAAAACGTTAGGGTTGTCAACGCTGTGCTCGTTGGGGGGTCGGGTGTTCATCTCTCGTGCTCTGCACAGGTGAAAGCAGGAATGAAAGGTATGTGATGCGAATGGAGCGCGCAGCGCGCACGTAGGGTTAGAATATGCGCTGTGCTCGCGATGCATGTGCCTAATCTAGGCATCCACACGCTGTGTCGCTTCACCTGTATCCCTAATTTACCCTTGTTTCCTTCTTCACAGGTTAGCGTTTGTTCGTGTGCGGCCGTGGCGTTCAAGTTGAGTTGCTTAAAACGCTTAGGTTTGTTTTGTGTTCGTTTCAATGCGGCATTCACACGATGCATGGTGAGTAAGGTAGGTTTGCCCAGGAGGAGCTCACCTCCTGGTTGAGTCTGTGGTTCAGCCTCCCTTCCCTGCGTGCACATGATGCATTCAAGGGTAGGCCACACGAATTGCGCACGGTAAACCTTGTTTAGGTTACCCAGAGGCTCCTCGGTACGTTCTTTAAGAGAACCCGAGGAGTTTCTTAAAGCTTGCTTGCTTGACAGGGCTAGCTGCATCTGCAGCGTGTTTGCGAACAGCGTATTATAGGTCACACTGAGAAGGGTATAATACCTGGAGTGTGGCTTGGTTCCACAGTCGCAAACGCCCCTTCATCTGCCTCTTTTGTACAGGTGGGAGAGGTTAAGGGTGATTGGTGCACGCAGCAGCTGCCTTCGGCGGCTACCATTTTTCTGCCCCAGCAAAACAGGGGCGCTGATCACAAATCAAATCACTGTGCCTCAGCCAGTACTGGCGAGGACAGTTCGACCTCAACGACATCTGCGCTGTGCACGCAACGAGAGCACCCCTTCCCTCCAAGCCCTAGCAGGGGAAACGCGTTGTGGCGTCCCCTGTTAGGCCACAGCTGCTTAGGAGCGCTGTGTTCTCTCGTCCTTTTCACAGGAGGGCCACTAGGGCCTGAGTGACGTTCGACAGCAGCACCCAGTAGCGTGTGTAGGGGTTAGGGTCAGCAGGCCTGGCAGGAGGGGAGTGCAAGTGATGAGTGCTCACCCTGCCTTCGAAGGCCGGTGCTGGCGTTAGTGAGTGTAGTGTAGTGGTGTCTCCTGTCCCGCGTGCTTTTCCTCGTGGGCAGGGGAGTGCGTTAGCTTTTGGCCTGTAGCAAAAATGGGCGTTTTGTATGCCCTTAGCACACTTGGCCACCCCTCCCCTCTTAGTAGGTAGGGCTTTTGCCGTTTACCCCAAGGTTAGGCGCCAGCACAGAAATTGGGCGCCATAGGAGTGGTAATAGTACCTGATTAGGACCTTCGGTCCGACGTCAGCGAAGCCCGGTCTCCGGGAGCCACGCTGGGGAGAGAAGTGAGACACATACAGACATACGTAGCACACTCAGGGGTATGGTAAACCCTGTAAGGAAGGGTAGAACCCCTTGGGTCTGGACCAGTCAGGGGTCCTAACTGTGGGCTCGCTTGTCCCCAAGGAGGGAAGACACACCTTGCCTCATAACACCTTGCTTGTCATTCCCCCCTGGTGTAGAAAGCCACCGTTGTTCGTTGGCTCACCAAGGTCATTACATTAGGGCAGTACCCATGCAACACATGGTCAACAAGGCAAACACTAGCTGGGTGGCTGCAATCTTGATAAGGGGCCACCTGGCTCACGCTGGAAACCATAGGCGTGGGTCTGCAGGGCACAGACAGGGTCAGTAGACTGACACAGGGTAATTAGTTTCGCTTCTTACGCTGGGACATAGTCTCAGCACGGGTTAGGAGCTGACCCTCGTTGTTCTCAACGAGGTAAGTGCGGAAGATGGGGTTGATACTCCCATCTGGTTGTATGAAGGCTGACATAGGTTCCCAGGTCGCCTCAGACAAACCATAGCCATCCCACAGGGTAAGGAATTTCCAGCCCTGTTTATACTCGTGGCGAGCAATTCCTGCAACCACGTAGTAACCATCGACTGCCATCTCATCGGCAGTCATCTCTTCGAGTTCGTCTGCCTCCTCTGGACTGGCAGCGTTCTCTAGGTCTATACGTTCAATCTCACTGTCGCTGAGGCGCCACTCATCCCAAGACAAGTCGTCAGGGGAGTGATAGTGCCTCAACTGCTTAGGAGCACATAGCGGTTCACCACCTAGACGTGGACTGCACCTGACATGGATCCTGGATCCATCTATCCTGATGATACGATAGGGTCCAAAGTAAGGGTCCTGTAGGCAGTTACGTGGCCAGGAGGGTAGGCGTGAATGGTGTACCAAAACAAGGTCACCAACCTTGAAGCTGGCAGGTCGCCGTAGGCGGTTCCGTCGGCTCTGTTCACGGTCACGAATGTGCCTCAGGTTAGTACCAGCCTGGTTAGCCAGAGACTGCTTGTGTTCTAGCCAATCTCCCACAGGGCTCTTGAAGTCCTCAGGAAAGGGGGTTTTGAAGAACCAAGCAGGTCGTCCTCCATGGAACAGTTCGTGGGGGGTGAAACCCGTAGAAGAGCTCCGCTGTGAGTTCATGGACAGAACTGCCCAGGGCACCAGGCGTACCCAGTCCTTGGTGCGCTCCTGTTTCATCAGGATTCTTAAGTTTTGCTCCACCACACGGTTCTGTCTCTCACAGAGAGGGTTAGACGTGTGAGTGTAGGGCACACCTGTGGTTACCTCCACGTTGAGGGCATTTAGCACTCGTTTGTACCACCCAGTGTCACTGCGGATGCGTACATCTTCATCAGAGTGCACCTGTTTAGGTGCTCCATAGGGTTCGAACCATTGTTCGACCAACATTTTTACAGTCTGCTCACCTGTGATTTTCTTATTGCAAGGGAACACACGGGTGAAGCGAGATAGACCACAGGTGACCACGAGGCAACTATCATAGCCGCCAAAGCGTGGTAAGCCGTGGATGTAATCCACGTAGAGAAGAGAGTTAGCACAATAGGGTATGGGTAAGCTGGAGATCAGACCCCTATCCCTACTGTCGCTCTGCTTGCTGGCATGACAGCCACAAGCATCCACAATGGTCTGCATACGCGACCTCAGTTCAGTCAGGGTTAGACTAGAGTAGAAACACTCACGGAAGAAGTCCACTGAGCGATTAGCGCCAGTGTGACCAGAACTGAGATGGGACCACTGTAGGCACCCATCCAGTCGTGCCTCAGGCACCACAATTCGGTCCTCGTAGAAGAGGTACTGATTGTTTTTATACCACTGGTGCCCGTCAATGACACGGGGTTCGAGACCAGTGTTGAGGGTTTGGAGAATTTCTTCATACTCTGACTGATAGTCGGTTAGACTCCAACCCTCCAGGATTCCAGCAGTGCGCATGGACAGGTCAAGCTGGACATCCATACGCTGGAAAGCCTCTTTGGCGAGCGCCTCAGAGCTCTCACCAATAAGCGCATCGAAGTTGTTGCGCGATATATAGTCAGACAGTTCATTCTTTATCCCGGGGATATGATGCACTGTCAGCCTGAACTGGCTCAGGTAAGTCCACCACCGTTTTAGCTTCGCTTTTTCTGGTGGTGGGCCCTTCTGAAAAGACTTCACAGGCTCCTGGTCACACAGCCAGACAATAGGGTTAGACCCCAGGAGTCCGGATTGTGAAGATAGCACCAACATACCGGCCCGGAGTTCCTGGTCATAGTTGCTGTAGTTGGAACGCGCTTGGTTCCACTTCCAATTCCAGTGTCCGAGTGGCACCAGTCGCCACTCACTGGTAGGATAGTCATGTTTCAACGAACCATCACGGTTCAGTCCAGTAGTACGATAATGGCAGTGGGTTAGCTGAGCGGGTCTAAGCTCCTGCCATTGATAGATCGTACCTCCCCCCCCTACATCACTGGCATCAGTGATCAGGACTATCTCGCCCTCAGGGCGGGGAACTCCCAAGCAGTTGGAGGAGGCAATCTTCTTCTTCAACTCCTGGAAACACTCTTCCTCTCTGGAGGTCCACCTCCAGGGAGTAGTTTTCTTGATTAGGTCAGTGAGGGGTGCAGAGGAGTAAGTAAAATTGTGGATGTGACGCCGATAGAAATTACAGGCGCCCACAAAACTCCTCACATCGTGTAGACCCTTCTTAGGGTCATCGCGAATCTGCATGTCCTGTAGGGGCTGCATCTTAGACGCGGCTGGTTTCCACCAGCCATACCCCACGTCGAAACCCAAATACTCCATCTCCTCTTTCATAAACTCGCATTTTTCGAGATTGATTCGAAGATGGTTTTCTTGACAGACAGTGAAGAATTCGAGGAGGAGAAGGACATGGTCCTCTTTGGTATTAGTACCCAAACTCACGTCGTCGATGTGAGCCTCCATTTCTGCACCCCGAGAAATCAACTCTTGTACTAGAGGCCTGCGCCTCAGTATGTACAAAATTTTGTTCATAAGCTCCTGGAAGAGCGCTGGGGCGTTAGCCACCCCGAAAGGCATAACCTTCCACTTGAAGACACGACCCTTAGGGGTTATAAAGGCAAGCAGCTCCTGAGCTGCGGCGGTTAGGTCAACCTGCCAGAAACCAGAGCGTTTGTCCATTTTGGTCTTATACCTGCATTTTGCAATACGCTCCAGGGTATTTTCCATGTTAGGAATACTCCCTGAGTGGTTCTGGGTTTTCTTGTTGACCTCACCATAGTCTACAACAAGACGTAGAGCAGTCGACCCTGGTTTAGCAACAAGGAAACAGGGGCTGCAGTGATGGGGATAGTCCCCATATTTGTACTCTTCAACGAGGCCAGCATCAATGCATTCTTGGATCTGGCGCTCGATTTCTTCAACCTGTTCCTGTGGAGCGGGATAGGGACGACGCCTCACTCGCGTCTTTTCAAATTCTGGTTTCAATTTCAGGTCCATCTGGACCAGTTTTTTGCAAGATAGGGGAGGCGGCAAGGCGCCGAACACCTCCTCATAGGTTATAAGCAGTTTCTTCAGGCGGGGGTCAAGGTTAAGACTCTCGACTTTCTGAAGGAAATCCTCCTCAGCATGGAGGTTGCTTTTTCCATGTTCTTTCTTTTTATGCCGATCAGCAGTTTCGGCAGGTACAGTACCATCGTCCCACTCAGGGGGACATTGCTGCCCATAGTGTAGAGAGTACACTAGAGGTATCTCAGGATCAGGCAGCGTATAGGAATCATCGTCCTCCTCAGACCAGATGGAGTATTTCCAGGTCTGTCTGAGGTATTGCAGCCGCTCTTGGCGCTCAATACCTTCGGCCTTCAGGTAAAACAGCCGTCGGAGTTCTTGCGTGTCATGCTCAGACAAGGGCATGTTATTAGCAGCAGGCCGTGCCAGAGCATCAGCACTCCGGGCCACGGGTTCACCTGTGTGCACAGGCTGCATGTGTAGCACTGGTTTCCCAACAGAGGAAGCGGGTTCAGAGGTTGACTCTAGATCTACCTCCTCTAGCAACAGCTGGGCCAGGAAAGCACTATGTTTTAAGTCAACACAGCTGGGATCAACAGAGGGAATAGTGCTGGCGATCTCAGACAGTTGGTCGTCAGCATCCTCTTTTACAGCTGCAGGTTCCAGATAGTCATCAGGAGACTCACACCCTGTAAGTGTGGCAGATAGGTGCTCAGGAGATCGATTTTTGAGATCATAAAGGGCCAAACCACAATTTTTGGCCATGACCTGTTTTAGTAGCACCTGGTCCAGGTCACACAGGGGTACAGGATTGAGAGATCCATCGATGATGGACAGGAAACTGGCCCACTCAGGGGCCTGCATAGCTGTGTCTGAGTCCTCAGGCACAGAGATGGGGCCGTCGGGGAGTTGCACTCTCCCCACGGTCATTCGGTCAAGCATACGGCGCCAGTAAGCATGTTCACCAGAGCAACCCCAGTCAGGGGTGCACATAACAACCCTTCCTCCCTCATAAGCGATCTTGGTTAGAACCTTCGCGAGCAGGGAGAAGGGAGGGTTAGCATACACTAGGCCCATTGCTTTCCAGAAGAAACGGAAAGCATTGTTCATTTGTTTCGAGCAGTACAACTGCATGATGTGCTGTTGTTGGCTCGCAAACAATTCCACCTGGATCTCATCCAGGTTTACCTGAAGGGCCGCCAGTCCATTTTCGAGAACATGACGGGCCAGTTGGTAATTTTCAGTACGATAGTTCGTCTTGGCTGCGTAGCGCAGACCAGACTCTTTTCGTCCTGACAGCTCCAAAGGAACGGAGAATAGCCCACTGCCAAAGTCGCAGTGCAAAGAGTAAGGACGCTGTAGGGACAGCATTTTAACCTGGGGGTTTCTTCTTAGAAAGTCAGTGCCAATGACAATGTCAAAGGCATCAGTGTCCAACACTCTGCAGTGTTGGGTCACGGTTTCGTCGCCCAGACATATGGTCACATCGACCCCCCCCAAGGAATGGATGGTACGCCCATCCCCTACTCTTATGGCCACGGTCTTAGTTTTCCTGAAAGTTTTAAGCAGGCGCCGGGCCACTATGGAAAGTGTTGCTCCGGTATCAAGCACTGCTCGAAAAACCTGATTCCCGATTTTCACGAGGATCCAGAAAACCAAGTCCTCCTCTTCGGAGCCGCCCCCCTATTCCTCATCAGGGAATTTCACATTCACTCCTGCAGCCATGAGGGACTTGGCCATCCAGACCAAGCGCCTCTTCTTAGAATTATTCCCCTCAGGGGTAGCGTTATCCCCTTGGGGGCGCTTCTGGGGGACACCTGCGGCAGGAGCGGGTGTAGCAGCAGGAGTAGGTGTAGCAACGGGCGCTGATGAGCGCCTCTGGGGGTTAGGGGGTCCAGTTTTGCCACCCCCCTTGCCACCTCCTTTACCTTCCTCCCCATTCGGGGGATTTCTGGCGGGCGTCGGGGTCTTCTGGCGCTCCGCCTCCTGACGCTTGAGTTTGTCACTCTCGCGTTTCTGGATTTCGCATTCGTCCTCATAGTGACGACGTTTGCCACAGTAACCACAGGTGATGGTACACCTGAAGTGGTCCTGATGGGTCACTGTTTTCCCATCTTTAGTATGCTGCTGACGTTTCATCTGCAGCATAAAGCCACTGCGGAGATCGCAGTCAGAGGCATGACAAGGTCCCCCCTTGTCATTGACAGGTCGGCAGTAAAACAGGGGGGGTGTGCCTGCATCAGTTGGAACCTCGTTCATGGCACGTAGGTTGCCCCTCCCTTTACCGCCTCCCTGGTTGGTGTTAGTGGGATTTTTATGCCCCTTCCCTTCGCCACGTTCGGGGGTAGGGGTACCACCTGGTCCCAAATGCTTCTTGAGGAACTTCTCCATGTGGGAGTCGTTCTCTCTCTCAAGAGCTAGCTCAATCAAGAGATCCACTAGTGTATCATACGAGTGGGTCCTGCTCTTCCTCTCAGAGGTGGAGCGGCAATCATCCCACGTACGCTGGGGGATCTTACTCATGAGCCACAGGTGGGGCTCAGTGGCTCCGTAGGAGCCCACATTCATCCTCGAAAATAAGTACTCCAAGTCGCACACATACTCAGAAATTCGCGCAGCGGATGGAAACTCCGGGAGCATAGGTAGCTCCTCGATCTGTGTGCGTACGCTGAGGTCAGTCTCATAGACTGGAAATGTTTTCTCTAACCTCAGGAGTACCTCTGCCCAGGTAGAACAGGTTTTCACAATCTGTTTGACCTGTTTTTGCAAAAATTTCTTTTTGCAAGAGCGTTTTAGCAGTGAACATTTGGTGGCCACATCCACATGGGATTGGCCAGTCAACAAAAGGAACTCCGCAAATTCTTCTGCCCATTCAGGCAGATTTTTGGGGTCGAACTCCTGCAGTTCCAGCTGGATGTTCGCCTGGGCAATTGGTCTGCCCGTCTTCCCACCCCCCGGAGTTAGGCCTGTAGGCGACACGCCGGCAAGAGGGGCCAGGGCTGACAGCCCTCTTCTCTCACTCTCTGTGACAGGCACGTCCTGTAGATCCGCCATAGGCACAGTCCTGGCACGGGGGTGAAAGGGGCTGGGGCAGGTAACCTTAGGCAACAGCCTTGAGACCCTCGATCTCTTAAGATCTTCGGCCAGGGTACTCAGCCCTGGAGAGAGAGAGAGAGGAACTCAGGCTTGGGTAAGGGTTCTGCAATACCCAGTTTAGCTTTAATGGCCTCTGATAAGGCCGTAACATCTGGATCTTCTGATCCAGACAGGAATTTGGCCAGCAGCTCGGCCGTTTGATCCAGGGCACCGTAGGTTGGCCTGGGATGGTGTTCTTCGACTCGTGTTGGGCCCACTTCGGGAGCCTTTGGGGTTGGGTACTCAGGTCGTAGTCGTCTTGGCAGGGATGCTGTGGACGGAGGACCAGAGTGTGCGTAGGACCCTAGATCTGTACGTGGTCTGGATCCATGTACAGCCAAGGGCTCCTCTCCATCTTCCCCACGGATGGATTTATAGTACTCCTCATGCATGATGTACTCATCCATCTTCATCTTCAGCTTCTCATATTCCTCAGGTCCTTCAATGGCAGTTGAGGAAGAAGCTGGACAATTGGATCTTGATACTGAAGCAGCCACACGTCTGTGGAGGTGACTGAAGCTGTCTCCACCGTGTGCTGCTAAGGCCTCGGTGGTAAGGCCTTTATTCTCTTCCGCCCTTCTGCGTTCTGGATCTCCTTGGGACCCAGATGCGCCACTGAGATTATGTGGAGCTCGGTGTGGTGGTTCACTCATTGGGTGGACCACACTGCCCATTTGTACTTGGACAGTTCGGATAGGCCAGGTCCTGACGCTTGGCGTGGACATGTTGGACTTGTTGTTGAGCTTTTGTTCTGCACTTCTTCTCAGGGTCGGTTCAAAAGGTCACAAGGGACTGTCTCTGCTACCGGAAAGATGTCCTTGAATTATGCCCTAGGTCTTTTGATGTATTCCTGCAGGTTTTGTAGTTGAAAACCCCAAACCAAAGCAGCAAGTAGAGCAAGGACTGACTATGGATCGAATCAATGATTGGTTTTGGAATCCAGTGTAACACAGAAGGGCTGCAGATAGACAAAGCAGGTATATGAACATAGATTCAATCACAAATGGATAATACTAAAGGTTTTATAAGAAAATTGGTCAGACTCTAGCCTCAGAGGTTGCAATAGGCACTTCATGTGCACTCTTTTGGGTGAAATGGTGCTGGTTAGGACTGAGGGGCATAGATGTCAGGACCACACAGAAAATGACTTGGCCAAGCAACTGAATTCAGAAACAGTTACATAGTAGGACCACAATAAGTGGTAGAAACAATTGAGTATAGGGGTCTTGGGGTGGGAGACCACTTAGGCTTAACCTTCAAGGCCCACAAGCATGAAATGCCTGATTTATTTTGGTATGTCCTCCATGAAGGAAGGTACCTCCGCTCAGTTGAGTGGTAGGGGTGAACTTCATGGGGGGGGCTAGGGTCACAACCCTAGTTACTTTGAGAAAGTGTACTTTAGGCAACAAAAGAGAGATAAAAACACTTAAGTTTGTCTCAGCATCAACAAAGGGTTTTAAGGGGGGCTTAGCCTGGATCAAGCCCTCCAAGAAAAACATGGCAGTGACTTTTTCTTACTACTCCTCTTGTCCGCACCGTACACGCACCTTCAAGTGCAACTGCCACTCGCACCATGCGGTGTATGGACGACTCTCACGGCATGCAACTCTAGCACGTCCCGATGCATCAGGACTTCGAGGGTATGATCACGGATGGTTAAGATCTTGGGTTGGTCTTGCCCGTCCACGGGGCTCTCCGTGGTCGCTCCTTCCTTCTTACCACGTCCCTTGCCCAGATAACCTTCCCTTGGCAGGGCGCTCCAGGGGTTGGGAGTGGCGAAACTCAGTGGGTTTTGGCTCTTCTGGAGCCTTCTTCGGCACCCGATGTGCCTTCGCTTTCTCTGGGATTTCACTGATTTTCGGAGGAGAGACCTCCGAGGTCCCACTCCCGTGGGGGCTCCTCTAGACTTGGCTTCCCGCAGCCCCTTCCGGCTGCGATCCGCCAGGACTTTGTCCACCACGTTGCTGGGCTTTGAGTTCCTCCAACGTCCTCAACATGTCCTCAGCAACCTCCACGATCGACCTCACTCGTCGGTCTTGCCCAGGTCCACCACCATAGCCTCTTCCTCCGCTTTTCCCTTGGGCTTTGCCTTGGCCTTTTCCCCCGTCCCCGCGCTTCGCCTTCCAATCGGCAATCCGCTGCTCCTTGGGCTTCTTCTCGGGGTGGGCGGCGAAGTAGGCCTTCTTGTCCGCCTCATACACCTTGCACTGACGGTGGTCGTGTGCATGGTTGTTTCCCTTGCCATAACAGACCCAGCACCCGTCGTGCTGTGACCTGTACTCCCGGAACGAGAGCGGTGGGTTCCCGATCCTCCTTGGCGCGTTGCCCTTCGTGGGTCCCACTCGGCTCCATCTGGACCGATCCTGCCCATGGTCCCTCACGTTTTGCGCCACAAACGCGAAGAAATGGGCCTCCTCGTGATCCTCCCGGGACCAGTGGTCTTGGCCACTTCCACTACCATCCTCCGCGGAGTTGGCCGTGTCCTCCTGGATCTCCCGATGATGGCGGTCTTCTCGGTGGCCTCGTTGTCCATGACCATGTCGATCCTGCACGTGGGCCTCGTTCTTTGCATTGAGCTTCAACTCCACCGTGATGTACCTCACGACCTCGTCCAGGTACATGCGGGCGAAGATGACCTGCATCCTCAGCGGCTCCCCGCGCCTCCACTCCACGTTGTTGAGGCGCAGCAACCTTTGCCCCATGGAGTCTCCAAATACCTCCACGTACACGGCGTTCTTCAGTCCCAACATCCGGTTGGGCTCGCCCAGGTTCCTCCTGAAGAACTCCATGATACCCGCATGGGTACGCTCCGCCGCCATGATCCTCACCGCCACGCGCTTCTTGGCTCGCTTCTTCTCCTCGTCCTCCACTCTCCTCTTCCAGTTGCCGGGGAGGACGTCCCTCAGCAGGTGGCGGATCTCGCTGGCCTCATTCCAGTCCTCCACCAGCTTGAGGCATCTGCGGTACTTTCGCAGGTACCGGTTCCACTCCCGGACCCGCAACTCACCGCGGTCCAGCGGCAGCGGGATGGACCACAAGTCCTCCAGCTTCTGGTTCGGAGCGTCCACCCGCTCCTCATCCTCCGAACAACTGGAGGCAGGCCTGCTCCGTACCGATCAGTCCTTCCCGGATCTGATCCCGCAGCTCCTCCTTCAGGTCCTGCGCCAGCCGGTGTGGGAATGTCCGGCATACCCACTTGTCCCGCGGCGCTCCCCGCATCTCACCGACGACCTCCTCGGCAAAGTCCTCCCAATCCAGGATGAAATCATCCAGGTTGGAGGGGTTGCCATGGTAGTAGGGGATTTTGATTCCCCTATGGTCATCAATCCTGATGGCGTCTCCGACGTCCCCAGCCACCACTCCACCGAGACGGATACCACCTGTGCCCGGGGGGTGTGAGTACACTCCCCGTACATCCATCTCCTCCACGGAGTGCGGTCCAGTTGGGCCTGAACCCATAGGGTTTGGAATGCGGGAAGGATTTGCTCCATCGGCCGTCCATATCCCCGTATTGGGGTCCTTCGCCCACATGTTCCCGCCTGGATGACCTCGACCATGTCCGTCGGCGCTTCCCATGGTTTGCCCCTGCATGGTCTGGCTCTGGATCTCCTCTTCCGCATAAACTGCATGGGCAGTCGTAGTGATCGGTAGATCCTGGGCGGCGTGGGACATCTGTACCGTCAGGCTCCTCGGGTCCGTGGTTACGTGCCCTTCCCGCATGGACCCAGCCGGTGCGGTATGCTCCCCGAGCATTGTAGATTCGCTCAACATGGGAACAAACGGCAGCGCACCCGGGTCAACACGCGGAGGCGCGTAGGGTGCCTCTGCCGGATCGCCCATGGGTTTATCCATGGCGCTCCGGAGGGTCTTAGCCCGCTCCACCAGCTCTGCCGCAGCCGGCTTTGCCGGGAGCTCCGGACCCGAGGCGAGGGGCTGTAGCTCCTCTAGCCTTTTCAGGCGTCCTGACATGTCCTCCACCAGGTGGAGGAGGCTGTCCACCACTCGCTGCTGCTTCTGCAGGGCCAGCTCCAGATTCTCCCGGTACCGGTCCCGTTCCGCTCGCAGCTCCTCCATGTCTTTCTCCGCGGCCGACTGGTCATCCAGGATCCCGGCGACGTCCTCCTCTAGGCCGTCCTTCGCGTTCTCCAGGCTGTCGAGGCGGTGCACGATGGCGTCCATCCCCATCTTTGGGTACTTGCCCATGAAGAAGGACACGTGCTCGCAGTGGCACTCAGCTTGCTTTCCACCTGATCCGGTGCATCCCGCGGTTCCCGGCGCCACGGACTCATCGCCCATGGGCGTATCGCCCACGGCGTCCATCTCTGGTCCTTGTGCCGGGGTACAGGTGCCATCCTGGCCCTGGCTGGCCTCTCCAAGCCCTCGGCGTCGTGCTTCAGGGCGGGCTCGGGGGCCGTATGCGCCCTGGCGGTCGGCGCGGACATCTCCTCCGACTCCGAGGGGAAGCAGGTCCGATAGCCATCGGAGTGCCCCTCGGATTCCCACAGCCCGACCGGGCTGGGGTCCGTATTCATAGCACCGGCGTCCCCTGCCGCGGGCTTGGATGACCCGCGCTTCCGGTAGCGCCGGGCCCGTCCTCCACTGCTGCCTGAATGGCAGGCCTCCTCAGAGTCCTCCGCGGCGGAACGGAGGTTGCATGCCTTGCGGCAGCGACGCTCGCACATGGAGACCAGGTCCTCCATGTCAAGTCCTCCTCTTCCCGAATGTCGTACTTCTCTTCGGGCTTCAACTTCCGGAGTTCGCCATGCTCTTGAGCGTCTCGGCTCTTCTCTGGCTGCAATGTCCGGCGTGGTCTCCACCGAGTCCACAATACGCACCCGGGGCGTACCTGGGCAGGGCTCATAGGGGCCCAAGTCCCCGGGTCGGCGGTAGGTAGGGGCAGCAGGTACGCCTCTGCTACCATAAAGAAGGTCTCTACCAGGACCGGCCCCTGCTGTGCCCCTTCCGCCTGTCACCCCTGCTGACTGCTCCTGATCAACGATTGCATTCGTCAAAATCCTCAAAGTCCAGGGTCCAAAATCCCAAAATATAGAAACTGTAATCCTCCTTCAACCCTGAACAGCAACCAGATCCCACAAATACAGCAATAGCCCAATCCACGATCCAATCCACACTGCGGGCTTCCGTTCAGCACACCGGTCGTCCCACGGTGGCGGGCATGTACAAGAATTGCACCAAAGAAGAAAGCCCTGCAATTGGCATATGAACACATATCAAGCAGAGTTGAGGAAAGATGGAAACTTACACAATCGCAGCCATACACCCCTCATTCCCTGGACTCAAGATCCTCCCTTGACTCGCCAACATGATGCCCTGAACCCAGTCAAATAGGATGGCTAAATGCTATGTGTCAAAAGTCACTACACAAACCCCAAAAATGTGTTCACTCCCAAGCCTCTAAATCCTAGCCCAATAGGGGTGGTGGCGTGTCATGGCCTAGAGTGACACTCAGGACCATGCCCTACCCTGACATAACCTTGGTTGGACTTGGAGTCAAATGGGCTTGGAGAACTGCCCCATGAAGATGACCTCACAACATGGCAAAATCAGGCAAATGACACCATTATGCCGAAAAGTGAATTATATACTCAAAAATGCATACCGATAATATCCAAATGCTCTATGCATGTGTCAAACCGGAAGGTAGTATACAAGGGTGATGTAGACCAAAGGTTCATGCCCAAGAATATCCCATCATTGCCTCCGAAACCCCTCCGGTTATGTACATGACATGCTTCACAAGTCAACTCATGAATTTGAGACCTGATTTTGTGAGGCCTCGTGTGCCAAGCCAAAGTGACCACATGATCCGGCATATGGTGAGGTGCATCACCGAAGCATATGCCAACATATAAGCAACATACCATAGTTCACGGATCTCTAGGCACTTTACTGTTAGCCGACCAGTTGAGCACATAAAATACAAAAATGAGCATAAAATGAGGTCAAAAACATGCAAATAATGCCAAATTCAAGATAATTACAATAGTATATAACTTCGCTCACCCATGGTATCAACCTATGATTCAAAACACACATGCTTGGGACCATTTGCAAACAATCCCCCCACTTGGATCCCCACATGGACGCATAGGGACACCTTCGGACGTCCTCCCCACACGCACCAGGAAAATGGGAAAATTGATATTGGCGCTTGTGGGTCGCTCCGTAAGCCCTCTATATGAGCGGTAGACTTAGTCTAGCGCTATGGAGTTCATCATTGGGACATGGGCGAAGCCCTTGCCACGTATGACTCCATATATCTTCCTACAAACGGAGATATATAACATGGGCGTGAGCATATCGAAGCACATACCATGCATATAACACATACCCTCAAAAGTGGCTCCCACCATGATATGCCATGTCCCTCCATGCACATAACTTCACGTTAAAAATACGTAAGAACCCAAGGAAAGTTGCTATGCAACCCCAACACTCATGCGGTACACTCGAAAGTCGCAATAAAATATTCGGTTGCACGGTCCAAGAGTTATATATCACTTTCTACCCTCTTGACCATTATCCCTTGCTATACTGGGCATGTGTACACACCAAAGGCGTTTGATGCTTCCTAAATTAAGTTGAGACCAAGGCGGTTCCAACCCAATTCTCGAAATTGTTATACCTCGCCGTGAGCCGGGGATATGACCTTCCAACGTGGTCTCACAAATCACTTTAGTTTAGACTATATCTCCAAGACAAATGAAGGGCATAACAAAAGGAAGGCTGATTCGTGATCGGGGAGAAATGTCGGACCACTCGAGATTCGTCATATCAAGTGCGGCGATGTCGAAGTCGAAAATCCGATTCTGAAAGTCTGAAAAAATCGGATTAATTTTGCGAGTGTATAATATGAAAATTGCGGAAGCAACGAACCCTTTACTGATGAAATCTGACCCTTCATCGGGGTTTCCGCCAAAATATCTGGAAATAACAGTTAACCAATCGGTTACCGCAAAATCGCGAGCCAACTGACAGTCGCCGATACATTGACCATCAGAACAGAAGGCTGAAAAATTACGGAAACATTATGATAAAAAAACCCTGTTGATTCCTGATATTCCGATATATAAATCTCCGCTGGCGGTGCCTCGGTACTGAATATGGCCGCTCATGGCCGGAATGGCCAAACCTATCACACTATCACATCGGGTTAGGTCAGGTGGATGGGAGAGTATGATATCTGCCAATGGCGGCTTGCCGGCACATAGATACACACCCCAAGTGACCCACAGATGGCCACGGGGGTCCGAACCGGCTTCACAGTACGATAGTTAGTCTTGGATGCTTATCGCAGCCCAGACTCTTTTCGTCCTGACAGCTCCAAAGGTACGGAGAATAGCCCACTGCCAAAGTCGCAGTGCAAAGGATAGGGGCGCTGGAGAGACAGCATTTTTACCTGGGGGTTTCTTCGTAGAAAGTCGGTACCAATGACGATGTCAAAGGTGTCGGTGTCCAGCACTCTGCAGTGTTGGGTCACGGTTTCGTCGCCCAGGCATATTGTCACATCGACCCCCCCCTAGGAATGGATGGTACGCCCATCCCCTACTCTTCTGGCCACACTCTTAGTTTTCTTGAAAGTCTTTAGCAGGCGCCGGGCCACTATGGAAAGTGTTGCACCGGTGTCAAGCACCGCTCAAAAAACTTGATCCCCGATTTTCACGAGGATCCAGAAAACCAAGTCCTCCTCTTCGGAGCCACCCCCCTACCCCTCATCAGGGAACTTAACATCCACCCCTGCAGCAATGAGGGACCTGGCCATCCAGGCCAAGCGCCTCTTCTTGGGGTTATTCCCCTCAGGGGTAGCGTTATCCCCTTGGGGGCGCTTCTTAGGATCACCTGTGGCAGGAGCGGGTGTAGCAGCAGGAGTGGGTGTAGCAACGGGCGCTGATGAGCGCCTCTGGGGGTTAGGGGGTCCACCTTTGCCACCCCCCTTGCCACCTCCTTTACCACCTTTATCCCCATTCGGGGGATTTCTGGTGGGTGTTTGGGTCTTCTGGCGTTCTGCCTCCTGACGCTTGAGTTTGTCACTCTCGCGTTTCTTTATGTGGCATTCGTCATCGTAGTGACGACGTTTGCCACAATAGCCACAGGTGATGGTACACCTGAAGTGGTCCTGATGGGTCACAGGTTTCCCATCCTTGGTATGCTACTGTCGTTTCATCTGCAGCATACAGCTACTGCGGTGATCGCAGTCAGAGGCATGACAAGGCCCCCCCTTGTCATTGACAGGCTTGCAGTAGAACAGAGGGGGTGTACCTGCATCAGGATTAACCTCATTCATGGCACGTAGGTTACCCCTCCCCTTACCACCTCCCTGGTTGGCGTTAGTGGGATTTTTAGGCCCTTTCCCTTCGCCACGTTCGGGGGTAGGGGTACCACCTCGACCCAAGTGCTTCTTGAGGAATTTCTCCATGTGGGAGTCATTCTCCCTCTCAAGAGCCAGCTCAATCAAGAGGTCCACCAGTTCATCGTACGAGTGGGTCCCACTCTTCCTCTCAGCGGTAGAGCGGCAGTCATCCCACATACTTTCGGGGATCTTACTCATGAGCCACAGGTGGGGCTCAGTGGCTCCGTAGGAGCCCACATTCATCCGCAAAAACAGATACTCCAAGTTACACACATATTCAGAGACTCGCGCAGCGGAAGGAAACTCAGGGAGCATAGGTAGCTCCTCTATCTGTGTGCGCACACTGAGGTCAGTCTCATAGACTGGGAATGTTTTCTCCAACCTCAGGAGTACCTCTGCCGAGGTGGAACAGGTTTTCACAATCTGTTTCACCTGTTTTTGCAAAAATTTCTTTTTGCATGAGCGTTTCAGCAGTGAGCATTTGGTGGCCACATCCACATGGGATGGGCCAGTCAGCAAAAGGAACTCAGCAAATTCTTCTTCCCATTTGGGCAGATTTTTGGGGTCGAACTCCGGGGGTTCCAGCTGGATGTTCGCCTGGGCAATAGGTCACCACGTCTTCCCACCCCCCGGAGTTAGGCCTGAAGGCGATACGCCGGCAAGAGGTGCCAGGGCTGACAGTCCTCTTTTCTCAGTCTCTGTGACAGGCACGTCCTGTAGTTCAGCCATGGGCACTGTCCTGGCACGGGGGTGAAAGGGGCTGGGGCAGGTGACCTTAGGTAACAGCCTTGAGACCCTTGATCTCTTAAGATCTTCGGCCAGGGTACTCAGTCTGGAAGAGGGGGAGGACAACTCTGGCTTGGGTAAGGGTTCTGCAATACCCAGTTTCGCCTTAATGGCCTTCGATAGGGCCGTCACGTCTGGATCTTCTGATCCAGACCGAAGTTTGGCCAACAGTTTGGCCGTATGATCCAGGGCACCGTAGGTTGGCCTTGGATGATGTTGTTCCTCAACTCGAGTCGGGCCCACTTCGGGAGCCCCAGGGGTTGGACAACATGCTCTTGGATACTCGGGTCTCGGTCGTCTTGGCAGGGATGCTGTCTCGGCTCTGTCGGACGGCGGGCCAGAGTGCGTGTAGGACCCTAGGTCTGTACGTGGTCTGGATCCGTGTATTGCCAATGGCTCCTCCCCATCTTCTCCACGAATGGATTTGTAGTACTCCTCATGGAGGATGTATTCATCCATCTTCTTCCTCAGCTCCTCGTATTCCTCAGGGCCTCCAATCGCTGTTGAGGATGATGCCAGACAGGCGGATCGGGAAACTGAGGCTGCTACGCGTCTGTGGAGATGAGAGAGGCTGTCTCCACAGTGGGCCGCTAAGGCCTCGGTGGTAAGGATTCTGTTTTCTTCCGCCCTTTTGCGTTCTGGATCTCCTTGGGACCCGGATGCGCCACTGAGATGTGGAGCTCGGTAAGGTGGTTCACTCATAGGGTGGGCCATGCTGCCCATTTGTACTTGGACAGTTCTTACGGGCCAGGTCCTGACCCTCGGCGTGGACATGATAAACTTGTTGTTGAGCTTTGTGTGCTGCACTTCTTCTCAGGGTCGGTTCAAAAGGTCACAAGGGACTGTCTCTGCCATCGGAAATATGTCCCTGATTAATGCCCTAGATATTTTGATGAAATCCTGCAGGTTTTGAAGTTGAAAACCCAAACCAAAGCAGCAAGTAGAGCAAGAACAGGATGTGGATCGAATCAATGATTGGTTTTGGAATCCAGTGTAACACAGAAGGGCTGCAGATAGACAATGCAGGTATAAATACAAAGATTGAATCACAAAGGGATAATACAAAAAATTTTATATGAAAATTGGACTGACTCAGGCCTCCAAGATAGCAATAGGCACTTCATGTGCACTCTTTTGGATAAAATGGTGCTGGTTAGTAATGTGGGGCATAGATGTCAGGCCAACACAGAAAATGACTTGGCCAAGCAACTGAATTCAGAAACAGTTAAAAAGTAGGACCACAATAAGTGGTGGAAACAATTGAGTATAGGGGTCTTGGGGTGGGAGACCACTGGGCTTAACCTCCAAGGCCTAAAGCATGAAATGCCTATTTTATTTCGGTATATCCTCCATGAAGGAAGGTACCTCCGCTCAGTTGAGTGGTAGGGGTGAACTTCATGGGGGGCTAGGGTTACAACCCTAGTAACTTTGAGAAAGTGTACCAAAAGCTTCAAAAGAGTGATAAAAATACTTAAGTTAGTTTCAGCATCAGCAAAAGGGTTTTAAGGGGGGCTTGGCCTGGATCAAGCCCTCCAAGAAAGACATGGCAGTGACTTTTTCTTACTTAAAACACAGGAACCAAAAATCCTGTGAAAAGCAATTAACTGGTCCATTTTCCTTTATTTTCAACAAAACCGACTGCCCGGGAAAATGTTTTATTTCCACAAAAATGAAGTTCTTTTTTGGGAAAACCACGACTTTTTGTTTCCTATACCACTTATGCTTTGCAATAAAAACACCCATGAGCTTTCAATCTTTTGGAAAACCAGTTTTCGAAAACCATGTTGCACGCTGCACGACAAGAAGCATTTTTTGGCACCCCTTCTTTGCTCGAGGCCTCGCGCAAACACCAACACAACAGCGCAATTAAATGCATCACAGAGGAAAATGTGCCGCACAAGGTGACAGCATAGAGGTCGTCGAAGAGGAATGCATAGCGCCAGCCCTCGCGCATAAAACATTAGAACAAGCGAAGAAATTACTTTTTCTTCGGAACAGTTTGCATCTTAGAACCCAATGCCTTAGCAACGGACGTCTTACCCTTAGGCGGTGGCTTTGCGGGCTGGCCTCTTGGTTGGAACTGACGGGCTGGCTGCTTGAATGCAGCTCGGGCCCCGGTTTCCTCTGACCTTGGCTTCGCTGCCACTTTCTTTGCTGCCTTGCCCTGGGAGACCTGCGCTTCCTCCTCCTCTTCTTCCTCGCTCTCCTCCTCTTCATCCCCATCACTCTCGTCGGATTCTGCACCGGTAACCGACTTCGCTGCCTGAGGCTTGGAGGCAGTCTTCTTCTTCTTGGGGGCTGGTTCCCCACCAGTAGACCTCCGCTTTGCAGGGGCCAGTGCTTCTGCAGCTTGACCTTTCTCAACAGTCTCTTCCTCCTTCAGCGACAACGCATCAGAACCCACCTTGTCATCGCGAACCCAAAGGGGAATACCACGGTTTGACCAGTTGGCCTGCTGGTCCCAATCACCAGACGCGTCCAGTTTCGACCTTTGTGTCAAGACGTGGTTCAACTGAGTCTGCACTCTGTTGACTGAAGCCGGTTCGGACCCCCGTGGCCATCTTTGGGTCACTTGGGGTGTGTATCTATGGGCCGGCAAGCCGCCATTGGCTGATATCATACTCTCCCATCAACCTGACCTAACCCGATGTGATAGTCTTAGGCGGCTCCAGTTGCATGGTCAAAATCACACCAAATGCACCGAATTTGGACCAGGCAAAAAAATAGTTTTTCACAGGCTCAGCTTTTTGAAAACAGAATATTAGTCCAAAGAAAGTATCTTTCTTACCATTTGTGCCATTTTGTGCCTTTTTTCGGACAGCCAAAAACAAAAAAAAACTATAGAAAAATAAATACATCTTATGATTTCAGTGGAAAATGATGTGCCTTTAGCGGAAATTGGCCAATAAATACATTTTGCGTTTCCCTTGTTTTTTTGGATGAACATGGTCTGCAGACAAAGTGATTGCAACATCATTTTCTGTTCTGCATGTTCATTGCATACCTGGAAAAATGATTTATTGATCAAATTCTATGCGCGAGGCCTCGCACAATCAAGACCAAGGATCATTAAAACAGAAGCATGGCGGATTAAATATCAATGCAAAGCATATGCAACATGTGGTTCAAGGGCTGCCCCATGCGCGAGGCCTCGCGCATAACTTACTAAACCAAAAACCTCACCCGATTCATTTTCCTTTGGAAAGACGGCTTCAGGGTTCAGTGGTCTTACTACCCACCCCACGGTTTGATTTTTGATTTGCACTGCCTGGAAAAAAGAGAAATAGGTTGTGAATTTCAAGTTCTGGGACTGCATTGCATTCCTCATTGCCCCAGGCCTCGCGCAAAAAAAGGCCCAGAAAATATATTCTTTGTGCCATTGTGAGGGGTTTTCATCTGATAGGGCTTGTGCACAACGTTCACTCAAGCAACGAGTACCTAAATTGTCGTTGAGTCGTTGAAATTTACCAGAAGCTTGCCCCCCCCGGAGGCGGAAAAACTGTTTTTGGGCTTGGTGAGCCCCTGCCCTTGGCAGACTGCTTCCCCGAGGGCACCTTCTTTCTCCAGGTATCGAACATCATCTTGAGAATTGGTGTCGTTTGCACTACATTGCATTTTACTCTCCAAAAAATCAGTTTTTTTTTGGCCCAAACAAACGCTCAAAAAAGTGCCACGCATGGCAAATCTATATTTTCTTTGCGCATTTTACTTTGATCTATAGTCAACCAGGGAAGGATCAATTTTTCGTCAGCCAAAGCTACAAGGGGGGTCCCTGTCCAGCTCAGCGTCATCTGTTGAGTGGACATGCTTCATGTGTTACCAGTGATACTCTTTTTTTTGCTTGACACTCCCCATAACTTGTGGCAGGTGTGCATCATGAGCAATGCTGAAGGATGGACCCTGTGCAACACCTCCAACGTATGTGCTCCTTTTGTTAGGAATGCAATAATATTAGAAATGACTTCTTGAGTCATCAATGAGATTTGCAAGGCTTGGTTAGAGCGCTGAATCTCCGCCCGCCTAAACATATTGTACAATGTGATCAAGTCAAGGGTGCCTGTAATGTCAATCCAGTGTAGGCGCCTGCTTGATTCCTCAATTCTACCATCATTACCTGACTTTGAAGGGGCAATGGACTGCTCCTTGCGCAAGGCCTCGCGCAAGGAACAGTCCATTGCCCCGAAAAATGCATTTTTTGGACCCATCAGGACCAAGAAAAGGCCAAAATTCCTTACATAAGAGTTCTTTTGGTGTTTCAAAAACGGCTTGATTTTTTGCAAGCCAAAGAATGGTTCTTTTGATGTTTTTTGAGGCCCTGTATTTTGAACATTTTCTGTCGTTTTATACCATGCAACTTGAGCCGCCTAAGATAGTGTGATAGGCTTGGCCATTCCAGCTATGAGCGGCCACATTCAATACCGAGGCGCCGCCGGCTGAGATTTATATATCGGAATATCAGGAATCAACAGGGTTTTTTTATCATAATGTTTCCGTAATTTTTCAGCTATCCGTTCTGATTGTCAATGTATTGGCGACTGTCAGTTGGCTCGCAATTTTGCGGTAACCGATTGCTTAACTGTGATTTCCAGATATTTTAGCGGAAACCCCGATGAAGGGTTAAATTTTATCAGAAAAGGGTTTGCTGCTTCCGCAATTTGCATGTTATACACTCGCAAAATTAATCCGATTTTTTCAGACATTCACAATCGGATTTTCGATTTCGAGGTCGCCGCACTGGATATGATGAATTTCGAGTGGTCCTACATTTTTCTCCGATCACCAATCAACCTTCCTTTTGTTGTCTCCTTCATTTTTCTTGGAGATATAGGCGAAACAAAATTGATTTGTGAGGCCACTTTGAAGAATCATATCTGCGGCTCACCATGAGGAATTTCAATTTTGAGATAGGGGCTCGAATCGCCTTGGTCTCAACTTAATTTAGGAAGCGTCAAACGCCTTTGATGTGTACATATGCCCGGTGTAGCAAGGGATAATGGTCAAGAGGGTAGAAAGTGATGTATAACTCTTGGACCATGCAACCAAATATTTTAATGCGATTTTCGAGTGTACCGCATGAGTGTTGGTGTTGCATAGAAACTTTTCTTGGGTTCCTACATATTTTTAACGTGAAGTTATGTCCATGGAGGGGCATGGCATACCATGGTGGGAGCCACTTTTTGAGGGTATGTGTTATATGCATGGAATGTTCCTCGCTATGCTCACGCCCATGTTATATATCTCAGTTTGTAGGAAGATATGTGGAGCCGGGAGCCGGGAGGCCCAGGACACCGCACACGCAACACAACACACCGAGCGGGCACACCGGTGAACAGGAGCCGGGAGGCCCAGGACACCGCACACGCAACACAACACACCGAGCGGGCACACCGGTGAACAGGAGCCGGGAGGCCCAGGACACCGCACAGGCAACACAACACACCGAGCGGGCACACCGGTGAACAGGAGCCGGGAGGCCCAGGACACCGCACACCCAACACAACACACCGAGCGGGCACACCGGTGAACAGGAGCCGGGAGGCCCAGGACACCGCACACGCAACGCAACACACCGAGCGGGCGCACCGGTGAACAGGAGCCGGGAGGCCCAGGACACCGCACACCCAACACCACACACCGAGCAGGCACACCGGTGAACAGGGGCCGGGAGGCCCAGGACACGGCACACGCGAAACGACACACCGAGCGGGCACACCGGTGAACAGGAGCCGGGAGGCCCAGGACACCGTACGCGCAACAAAACACACCGAGCGGGCACACCGGTGAACAGGAGCCGGGAGGCCCAGGACACCGCACACGCAACAGAACACACCGAGCGGGCACACCGGTGAAAAGGAGCCGGGAGGCCCAGGACACCGCACGCGCAACACAACACACCGAGCGGGCACACCGGTGAACAGGAGCCGGGAGGCCCAGGACACCGCACACCCAACGCAACACACCGAGCGGGCACACCGGTGAACAAGAGCCGGGAGGCCCAGGACACCGCACACACAACACAACACACCGAGCGGGCGCACCGGTGAACAGGAGCCGGGAGGCCCAGGACACCGCACACCCAACACAACACACCGAGGGGGCACACCGGTGAACAGGAGCCGGGAGGCCCAGGACACCGCACACGCAACACAACACACCGAGCGGGCGCACCGGTGAACAGGAGCCGGGAGGCCCAGGACACCGCACACCCAACACCACACACCGAGCAGGCACACCGGTGAACAGGAGCCGGGACGCCCAGGACACCGCACACGCGAAACAACACACCGAGCGGGCACACCGGTGAACAGGAGCCGGGAGGCCCAGGACACCGCACGCGCAACACAACACACCGAGCGGGCACACCGGTGAACAGGAGCCGGGAGGCCCAGGACACCGCACACGCAACACAACACACCGAGCGGGCACACCGGTAAACAGGAGCCGGGAGGCCCAGGACACCGCACGCGCAACACAACACACCGAGCGGGCACACCGCTGAACAGCAGCCGGGAGGCCCAGGACACCGCACACGCAACACAACACACCGAGCGGGCACACCGGTGAACAGGAGCCGCGAGGCCCAGGACACCGCACACGCAACACAACACACCGAGCGGGCACACCGGAGAACAGGAGCCGGGAGGCCCAGGACACCGCACAGGCAACACAACACACCGAGCGGGCACACCGGTGAACAGGAGCCGGGAGGCCCAGGACACCGCACACACGTAGGGCGGCCAGGGGACAAGAAAGAACCAACACCCCATGGGTCGGACACACTGGGGCGACCCGGCCGACCCACCGGGCCAGTGGCAGGAGCGGTACTCCAAGGCTGCTGGTCCGAGCCCGGCCAGGCTGCATCGGGGACCATGGCAAACGTCACCCGGAGCCATGGATGCAACCGGTGACAGGCGAGCCGGTACACAGTCCAGGAGGGGGTCGCCAGCCAAGCGGAGCGGCCCCGCAACTCAAGCCACAAGGGTGAGGCGGTCGTACCGTAGACAAGCGGGAGCAATACCCCTTGTGGTGAGAGATACTCCACACGGCTGGGCAGCCCCCAGAGCTGCCGCCCAAAGGAGGGGGGATGTGGCCCTACTCATGGACACATGTGGGGACACCCTCCCACCTGGGACACATGGACCGGGTGGCCGCGACAATGCCTTCCCAAGCACCTGCGGGAGCGGCTCAAGAGGCACCTAACATAGGGCAGTGGGAGGGACAGGACGTCCCCTTGGTAAGACCTTCTTCCTGCACCGTCAAAGGAGGCGTCCCGAGCTCCCGAAGATACCCACCTACCTACCTTCGGTGTTGCACCTCACCATATGCCGGATCACGTGGTCACTTTGGCGTGGCACACCAGGCCTCACAAAATTAGGTCTCAAATTCGTGAGTTGACTTGTGAAGCATGGCATGTATATATTTGGAGGGGTTGGGGAGCCAATGTTGGGATATTCTTGGCCATCGACCTTTGGTCTATATCACCCTTGTATATTACTTTCCGGTTTGACATATGCAGGGAGCATTTGAATACTTGCCGTATGCATTTTTGAGTATATAATTGACTTTTGGGCACTATGGTTTGATTTGCCTGATTTTGCTATGTTGTGAGGTCATCTTCATGGGGCAATTCTCCAAGCCCATACGACTCCAAGTCCACCCAAGGTTATGTCAGGGTAGGGCATGGTCGCGAGTGCCACTGTAGGCCATGACACGCCACTTTCCCCATTGGGCTAGGATTTAGAGGCTTGGGAGGGAACACATTTTTGGGGTTCGTGTAGTGACTATTGACACATGGCATTTGGCCATCTAATTTGACTGGGTTCAGGGCATCATGTTGGCGAGGCAAGGGAAGGTCTTGAGTCCAGGGAATGAGGGGTCCATGGCCGTGATTGTGTATGTTTCCATCTTTCCCCAATTTTGCTTGATTTGTGTTCATATGCCAATTTCAGGGCTTCTTTTTCCATTATTCTATTGGTGCAATTCTATGTACATGCCCAACGCCCGTGTCTCCGTGTGCACCGTGAGACGACCGGCGTGTTGAAAGGAGTTGTTGAGTGTCAACGCCGGACCTCGAACACCCTTGGAAGCCCTCAGTGTGGATTATTTGGATTTGAGCTATTTTACTTGGGAGTTGGTTATTGCAAGGGATCAGGATTTGTGTGAGGGAGCCATATTTTACTATTTTTTGTGGGAAATTGTGCAGGATAGGGCAAGATCATGCAGAACCTGTTGAGAAGCAAGACCATAGGAGTGACAGGAAATGGTGGAAGGCGAACAGCAGGGGCCGGTCCTGGTAGGGACCTTCTTTATGGTAGCAGAGGAGTACCTGCCCCCTACCGCCGCACCGGGGACTTGGGCCCTCATGAGCCCTGCCCAAGGACGTCCCGGGTGCAGATCGTAGAGTCTGTGGAGTTGACGCCGGACTTGGAAGCCCGAGAAGAGCGAAGATGCTCAGACCGGAGCGCCCTTGCAGGACATGGGCTAGACATGGACGACCTGGCCTCCATGTGTGAAAGGCAATGCCGCAAGGCTTGCAATCTCCGCTCCGCTGCGGAGGAGTTGGAGGAGACAGGCAGCAACGGCAGGGCCCGGCGTTACCGGAAGCGCGGGTCCCCAAAACCCGCGGCGGAAGCCAGGGCGATGGAGACGGATCCCAGCCCGGTCAGGCTGTGGTCAGCGGCAGATTCCGAGGGGCATTCAGATGGCTATCGGACCGCTTTCCCTTCGGAGTCGGAGGAGATGGCCAGACCGCCCACAAGGGCGCACACGGCCCCCAAACCCAGCCTGGAGCATGACGCCGAGGCATTGGGGAGGCCTACCAGAGCCAAAACGGCGCCTGTGGCCCGGCACAGGGAGCCAAAGCGGGATAACATGGGCGACACACCCATGGCGGAGGAGTCCGAGGCGCCGGGAACCGTGGAATGTGCCGGATCAGGTGGAGGGCAGGCTGAGTGCCACTGCGAGCACGTATCCTTCCTCATCAACAAGTACCCAAAGATGGGGATGGACGCCATGGTGCAGCAGCTCGACCGCCTGGACAACCAGAAGGACGGCCTAGAGGAGGACATCGCGGGGATCCTGGATGACCAGTCGGAAGCGGAGAGAGACATGGCGGAGCTGTGAGCGGAGCAGGACCGGTAGCGGGAGAAGCTGGAGATGGCTCTGCAGAAGCAGCAGCGAGTGGTGGACAGGCTCCTCCACCTGGTGGAGGACATGTCGGGATGCCTGAAAAGGATAGAGGAGTTAAAACCCCTCGCCTTGGGTCCGGAGCTCCCGGCAAGGCCGGCAACGGCAGAGCTGGTGGAGCATGTTAAGACCCTCAGGAGCACCATGGAGAAACCCATGGGCGGCCCTGCAGAGGCACCTTACGCGCCTCCACGTGTTGACCCGGGTGCGCTGCCGTTTGTTCCCATGTTCAGCGAATCCATAATGCTCGGGGAGCATACCGCACCGGCTGGGTCCATGCGGGAAGAGCACGCAACCACGGACCTGAGGAGCCTGACGGTACAGATGTCCCATGCCGCCCAGAATCCACCGACCACTGCGACTGCCCATGCACTTTATGCGGAAGAGGAGATCCATACCATGCAGGGGCGAACCATGGGAAGGGCCGACGGACATGGTCGAGGCCATCCAGGCGGAAACCTGTGGGTGAAGGACCCCACTACGGGGATATGGACGGCCGGTGGAGCAAGTCCTTCCCGCATCCCAAACCCCATGGGTTCAGGCCCAACTGGACCGCACTCCATGGAGGAGAGGGATGTACGGGGAGTGTACTCACACCCCCCGGCCACAGGTGGTATCCGTCTCGGTGGAGTGGTGGCTGCGGATGTCGGAGACGCCATCGGGATTGACGACCTCAGGGGAATCAAAATCCCCTACTACGAAGGCAACCCCTCCAACCTGGATGACTTCATCCTGGATTGGGAGGACTTTGCCGAGGAAGTCTTCGGCGAGATGAAGGGAGCGCCAAGGGACAAGTCGGTATGTCAGACATTCCCACACAGGCTGGCGCAGGACCTGAAGGAGGACCTCAGGGATCAGATCCGCGAGGGATTGATCCGTACGGAGCAGGCCTGCCTGCAGTGGCTGGAGGACGAGGAGCGAGTGGACGCCCCCAACCAGAAGTTGGAGGATTTGTGGTCCATTCCGCAGCCGCTGGAGCGCGGGGAATCGAGGGTTCGGGAATGGAATCGGTACATCCGCAAGTACCGAAGAAGCCTCAAGCTGGTGGAGGACTGGAATGAGGCCCGCGAGATCCGACACCTGCTGAAGGACGTCCTCCCCGGCCACTGGAAGACAAGGGTGGAGGATGAGGAGAAGAAGAGAGCAAAGAAGCGCGTGGCCGTACAGATCATGGCATCGGAGGACACCCACGCCGGAATAATGGAGTTTTTCTGGCGAAACCTTGGCGAGCCCAGCCCAATGTTGGGGTTGAAGAATGCCGTCTATGTGGAGGTATTCGGCGACACCATGGGGCAAAGGCTGATGCGCCTCAACAACGCGGAGTGGAGGCGCGGAGAGCCGCTAAGGATGCAGGTCATCTTCGCCCGCGTCAGCCTCGACGAGATCGTGAAGTGCATCATGGTGGAGCTGAAGCTCAACGCCAAGAACGAGGAAGACGTGCAGGATCGAGAGGGCCAAGGACATCGAGGTCATCGGGAAGATCGCCAACACCGAGAGGTCAAGGGGGACACGGTCGGCACTGCGGAGGAAGGGAGTGGCAGCGGCCAAGATCTCTGGACCGCGACCACCCGAGAGGATCATGAAGAAACCCACTTCTTCGCGTTGGTAGCGCATGATATGAAGGAGCATGGGCAGGATAGGTCCAGGTGGACCGCCTGGACCCAAGGGTCAACCAGAACCGCAAAGAACCGCGGAGGATCGGGAACCCGCCGCTCTCGTTCCGCGAGTAAAGATCACAGCACAACGGTTGCTGGGTCTGCTACGGCAAGGGGAACAACCATGCACATGACCACCGGCATTGCAAGGTATATGAGGAAGACAAGAAGTCCTACTTCGCCGCCCATCCGGACAAGAAGCCCAAGGAGCAACGGATTGCCGATTGGAAGGCAAAGGGCGGAGACGGTGGAAAAGGCCAAGGAAAGGGCCAAGGGAAAGGCGGAGGAAAAGGCTATGGTGGAGGACCCAGCCCAGACCGACGCGTGAGGTCGATCGTGGAGGTTGCTGAGGACATGTTGAGGACGTTGGAGGAACTCAAAGCCCAGCAACGTGGTGGACAAAGTCTGAGCGGATCGCAGCAGGAGGGAGCTGCGGCAGGCCACGTCTAGAGGAGCCCCCACGGGAGTGGGACCCCGGAGGCCTCTCCTCCGAAAATCAGTGGAATCCTAGAGAAAGCGAAGGCACATCGGGTGCCAAAGAAGGCTCCGGAAGAGCCAAGACCACTGAGTTTCGTCACTCCCAACCCCTGGAGCGCCCTGCCAAGAGAAGTGTATGTGGGCAAGGAACGTGGCAAGAAAGAAGGAGCGACCACGGAGAGCCCCGTGGACGGGCAGGACCAGCCCAGGATCTACACCATCGGTGATCATACCCTCGAAGTCCTGATGCACCCGGATGTGCTAGAGTTGCATGCCGTGAGAGTCGTCCACACACCGCAGGGTGACAAGCGGCAGTTGCACTTGAAGGTGCGTGTACGGTGCGGACAAGAGTAGTTGGTGGTGGATGTTCTGGTGGATACGGGTGTCCAGGTGAGCCTGGTCCGGAGAGGGTTGTTGTCGGAGGAATCCCTGCAGCCCAGCCATAGACCGGTACGCCTGAAGGTGGCCAATGGAGAGATTATGGGTGGTGGTACCCATGAGGCCACTATCAGTATGGACTTCTGGGAGCATGAGCGCTTGAACCGCCCTGACTTGGCGAAGAGAAGCACTCTATCGGGGAACTTCTATGTGGCCGACATTACAGATTGGGATATGATCATGGGGTACGACTTCATGGTGGGAAACGCCATTGGAGCCCTTCCCCATTGTGCAACGCTGGTCCGGGAGGATAATGAATGCCTTACATGGCTGTCCACGGACTATGCATGCGGATCATCCCAATGGAATGCTGAGGAAGAGGATCGGATCGTCCAAGCGGTGCAAGCTGTGGGTGCCAAGTCCAGAGGAGACCGCGGAGTTCAGCTCACGGAGTATGGAATGGCGCCACAGGTGTATGCAAGGATGATTCAGACGCTGGGAGCCGAAGCGCCCGAGACGGACGTCTTCGCTTCCCGGGATGCCCCACTTTTGAGGAAGTGTAGGAGGCATTGGCGTCGAGGAGACTCAGCCTGGCACAGGCATTGGGGTTTGAAGGAGTGGGGGCCCATGTATTGGCATGGCTCCGTGGAAAATACCAGACGTACGGTGGAGAACATCGCCGCGGATAGGGCGAAGGGGATTCTGGTCATAACCGGCATAGGATCCACCCCATGTCCGCTGGAAGGTCTCAAATCGACGCTGGATTGCATCACCCTGAACAAGATGTCATTTGGGCCAGATGAAGATTTGTTCATCGACGCCAAGGGTTTATCAATGCCCTCCCCGGGTCAAGCGTGGTGTACCGAGGCTTTGCTGGTGGATGGGGCGCAAGCCCAGCCCACAGGTGATGAAGCATTCATCTGTAGGGTTCAGGCGGTGCCCATGCGGGTCATGTTTGAGCTAAGGAAGGGACGGATCAGCCAATGGACGGCATTGACGTCCTGTCCCACGCCGAGATCGACCACGTTGTCATCTACATGAGGATGGGGATGCACGACCGGGTGGCAGCCAAGAAGGGGCGGGCCATGGTCACATCTCCGCATTGGTGGGATGACAAGATGTTGGTCACCGGCAAGTACGAGAAGGATGAGTTCGTGGCGAGGGTCATGGATCACATCGCGGACCAATATGATGGTCCCGTTGGGTCGGACCCGCCGACGTGGGACTTTCCAAGAATGGGGGCCGGTAGCGACAAGAACTCGGCTGATGCCGCAAATTTCCGAAGATTCTCGGTGGGAAGCATGCCCCGCGACGATGAAGACGGCATATCGGACGAGGAGAAGTCGGACTCGGACCCGGAAGAGGCCTATACCGCAGTGCGTCCGGTTGTATCGATACCAAAGCAAGCGGCTGAAGAGGCCCAGGAGAACCCGAAGGTCGCCGAGCTGAAGGAGAGGCTGATAAAGGCCTATCCGCGGCTATTCAGTGGCGTCGCCAACAGGAACCCTCCAGATCGTGGGAGGTTTGGTACCACGAGGATCAAGCTGAAGCCGAACCCCAAGATCTATCGTCATCAGGAGTACCAACTTCAGGGCGATCGGGCCGAGGCCATGACGAAGTTGTTGGCCGAGTTTATTGAGCGGGGCTGGATCGAACCCTCCGACAGTGAGTGGGCCAGCCCAGCCTTTATAGTGCCCAAGAAGGAGAAGGGCGAGTGGAGTTTGGTGGTTGATTACGGAGGTTTGAACGAGCAAACCGAGCACGACTCGTACTCGCTTCCTCTGATCAACACCATCCTCCAAAATCAACAAAAAAACCGGATCTTCACGGTGTTGGACCTGAAACACGGCTATCACCAGATGCCGCTACACCCGGACTCCAGGCCCTGCACAGCGATGTCGACGCCGCTGGGGCCCATGCAGTGGAAAGTGGTGCCTATGGGCGCCTTGAATGGCAACGCCGCTTTCCAGTGCATGATGGAGGACCTACTCGGTCCTGTCCGGGACTGTGCCGACCCCTTTGTGGATGACATCATCATCGGGTCCGGCACGGAGGACATGACTGAGGACGAGCTCATCGAAGCGCATGAGAAGGATCTGCGCCGACTGCTCAGCGAGTTGGACAAGCACAACATGGTGTGCAAGCCCAGCAAGGCCTCACTCTTCGTGAAGGAAGTGGAGTTCGCGGGTCACGTGGTTGGTCACGGGCAACGCCGTCCCATACCTGGGAAGCTGGCGTCCCTGCACCACTTGGAGAAGCCCCAGACCATCAGCGAACTCCAATGCTTCATGGGGTTCTGTAATTACTATTTGAGCTATGTCCGGATGTGTGCAGAACTGTCGGGGCCGCTGCACAAGATGCTGCAGGTGGGCAAGTTCGATGGCCGGAAGGGGAGCAAGAAGAAGCTTGCCTGGACCCCTGAGGCCGAAGATGCCTTCAGCCGCCTGAAGGAGCGACTCCTGGGGCAGCTGGGGCTATTCCTGGTGGACCCCAACAAGGGATTCCTGCTACGGACGGACGCCTCGGACTATGCTGTAGGGGCAGTCCTCGAGCAGGTCCGGGACGACGGGTTGCACGTACCCGTGGCGTTTTGGAGCCGGATCCTGGCCGAGGGCCAACGTCGAACCTGGACCGCGAGGGAGAAGGAGACGTACGCCATTGTTTGTGCGCTCAGGAAGTGGTCTGGCCACATCGGATTACAACCGGTGGTGGTTTGTACGGACCATCAGTCCTTACAGAGCTGGCACAAGGAGCACATCGACACCCCCTCGAGACCGGCGGCAAGGAGGGCATGAGAAGTTCGCCAAGTTCGACCTCAGCGTCGTATACGTCCCGGGAAAAGGCCAACACTGTGGCGGATGGCCTCAGTCAATCGGCCTATCCCGCGGGCAAGGCATGGATGGACATATCCAGCCATGGGGACGCCGAGGAGACCGAGGAGGCCAAGCGCATCATCGAGATAGAGAAGGCCATGGAGCAAGAGGGGGTCAAGTGCTTTGTGGTGATGGCAAACCGTACAGACCTGGCCAAGTTCCGGGGCGCCCGACTCAAAGCTATTCGAGAGGAAACCCTCGAGCAATGGATGGTGGCCCCCGTAGAGCTAGTCAGGTCGGTGCTAACAGAGGACTGGTCGGATGACTATGCGGCATCCGACCACTGGAGCAGGTACTGGAATGCCGTGAGCGCCCCGTCGGACGACGAATGGCCTGAGGGCTTGACCGAGGATGGGGATAAACTATTCCTCAAGGACAGGTCATTTGTCCCTGAGAACGGAATGGAGGAGCTCATTGACCACTGGCATAACGCCCAGCTCATGCATCGTGGTCGGGACAAGATGCAGCAGGACCTTGAGTGGCGCTTCAAGTTCCCACCGGGGTACTACGCCATCCTGGACAAGTACTGCAGCGACTGCGCCGTGTGTCGGGCCACGAAGAGCCCCAACCACTCCACGGCTGGCAACCCGGTGTACACGGCTATACCGGAGGCCCCTATGCGGTCCGTGGCCATGGATGTATTCGCCATGCCTGAGGTCACCGCCGAAGGAGAGACCTACGACTGTGTCATCCTGGCTGTGAATAGGCACAGCGGGTATATCGTGGCGGTCCCTGGCAAGAAGTCCAAGAAGAAGGACAAGAAGGACAAGCATGGAGTGGGGCTGCAGGCCAAGACCGTTGCCAACGCCATGATCAGGCATTGGCTGACGGTTTTTGACGTCCCAGCTGTCATCTGCAGCGATCGGGGCAGTCAATTTGTCGGGACGTGGTTCAAGACGATGTGCAAGCACATGGGGATTTGGCACGCCAAGACCGTGGCGTACCACAGCCGGTCAAATGGCCGGGCTGAGGTGGCCGGGCGGCAGATGTTTGAAAGGTTCCGCCAGCTGCACATTGACGAACCGGGCCGGAATCGTTATAATTCGCTGTGGAGAGTACTCCAGGCGTACCACGACCTTCCGGGGCCCACTGGACTTTCGCCCCATCGCATCCTGTTCCTACGGGATCGAGTGTCACGCACTCTCCCGTGGTTGAACCATGGCAAAGTGGCCCGGGATGCGAGTGCCATGATGGCTGAGGCGGACGACACGGCAGCCAAGGTGTGCAAAGCACTTCAGGACGAGAATGAGAAGAGGGCCAAGTACTTCAAGCAGGGAAAAGTCCAGAAATATGCTCTCAGAGACACCGTATGGGTGGAGCGGCACCACAAGGATGTCCTGTCGAGGCATCGGCAGGCGTCTTGGTATGTGCCGGGGGTAAGCGTGCGGAAGGTTGGGCAGGATGTGTATGCGGTTCGTGTGGGGGATAACAAGATCCTTGACCGCGACCATACCCAGCTTCGCCCCCGAGCACCAGACCCCAGCGGACGTCCCGTCACCTTCGAGTTCACAGCCGGAGATCTGGACTCTGATGACGAGGAAGAGGACGACGACTTTGCGGCCGAGAAGATCCTGATGTACAAGCCAGACCTGGGGACGCCTGGGGGGAGGCTATATAAGGTCCGTTGGAAGGGATTTGCCGCATCCAGGGATTCGTGGGAGCCTCCGAGCAGTTTCGTGCCGAGGTACACCACGATCTGGATGGACTATCTAAGGAAAAAGAACATTTCCTTGGATGTCAAGGACGATTTGGTCCATTTGGTGGCTGCAGCAGCGCCGTGATGGATCCACCTTGGCTTTTTTGTTTGTTTTTGTGCTTGGAAGACGGGTGAGGGTGTTCATCCGGGGCTTTTTGGGCCTTGATTGGCCATATACCCCCTTCACTCGGTCTCCACATATATATTTCATTGTGGTATACGTATTTAGATCGATCGCGACGTTTCTCTATCTTTGATCCCCTGGGTCGATGTTGTAGATCAAGAGGAGACCGGATATGGCGGGGGGCACCAATCGTGTGTGTCCTCACCCCTCACTTGGGGCATGGGGGACGCCTACGCCGAATGTGGGGCCTCCATGTGTCCTTGGGACATGGGGGGGGGTTGGAGCCGATTGGGGTCCTCCCGTCCTCTCTTCAATGACTTCCGAGCGGATACAATGCTCTGAGAAGGGGGGTGAAGCCGGTTCGGACCCCCGTGGCCATCTTTGGGTCACTTGGGGTGTGTATCTATGGGCCGGCAAGCCGCCATTGGCTGATATCATACTCTCCCATCCACCTGACCTAACCCGATGTGATAGTGTGATAGGCTTGGCCATTCCACCTATGAGCGGCCACATTCAATACCGAGGCGCCGCCGGCTGAGATTTATATATCGGAATATCAGGAATCAACAGGGTTTTTGTATCATAATGTTTCCGTAATTTTTCAGCTATCCGTTCTGATTGTCAATGTATCGGCGACTGTCAGTTGGCTCGCGATTTTGCAGTAACCGATTGGTTAACTGTTATTTCCAGATATTTTAGCGGAAACCCCGATGAAGGGTTAAATTTCATCAGAAAAGGGTTCGTTGCTTCCGCAATTTTCATGTTATACACTCGCAAAATTAATCCGATTTTTTCAGACATTCACAATCGGATTTTCAATTTCGAGGTCGCCGCACTGGATATGATGAATTTCGAGTGGTCCTACATTTTTCCCCGATCACCAATCAACCTTCCTTTTGTTGTCTCCTTCATTTTTCTTGGAGATATAGGCGAAACAAAATTGATTCGTCAGGCCACTTTGAAGAATCATATCTGCGGCTCACCGCGAGGAATTTCAATTTTGAGATAGGGGCTGGAATCGCCTTGGTCTCAACTTAATTTAGGAAGCGTCAAACCTCTTTGATTTCTACATATGCCCGGTGTAGCAAGGGATAATGGTCAAGAGGGTAGAAAGTGATATATAACTCTTGGACCATGCAACCAAATATTTTAATGCGACTTTCGAGTGTACCGCATGAGTGTTGGTGTTGCATAGAAACTTTTCTTGGGTTCCTACATATTTTTAACGTGAAGTTATGTCCATGGAGGGGCATGGCATACCATGGTGGGAGCCACTTTTTGAGGGTATGTGTTATATGCATGGTATGTGCTTCGCTATGCTCACGCCCATGCTATATATCTCCGTTTGTAGGAAGATATGTGGAGTCATACGTGGCAACGGCTTCGCCCATGTCCCAATGGTGAGCTCCATAGCGCTAGACTAAGTCTACCGCTGATATAGTGCATCTGGGAAGGCTTACGGAGCGACCCACAAGCGCCACTATCAATTTTCCCATTCTCATGGTGCGTGTTGGGAGGAGGTTTGAAGGTGTTTCTATGCGTCCATGTGGGGATCCAAGTGGAAGGATTGTTCGCAAATGGTCCCAAGCAATTCTGTTTTGAACCATATGTTGATACCATGGGTGAGCGAAGTTATATACCATTGTGATTACTTTAAATTTGGCTTTATTTGCATGTTTTTGACCTCATTTCATGCTCATTTTTGTATGTTATGTGCTTAACTGGTTGGCTAACAGTAAAGTGCCTAGAGATCCGTGAACTATGGTATGTTGCTTATATGTTGGCATATGCTTCGGTGTTGCACCTCACCATATGCCGGATCACGTGGTCACTTTGGCGTGGCACACGAGGCCTCACAAAATTAGGTCTCAAATTCGTGAGTTGACTTGTGAAGCATGGTATGTATATATCCGGAGCGGTTTGGGAGCCAATGTTGGGATATTCTTGGGCATCGACCTTTGGTCTATATTACCCTTGTATATTACTTTCCGGTTTGACATATACAGGGAGCATTTGAATACTTGCCGTATGCATTTTTGAGTATATAATGGACTTTTGGGCACTATGGTGGGATTTGCCTGATTTTGCTATGTTGTGAGGTCATCTTCATGGGGCGATTCTCCAAGCCCAATCGACTCCAAGTCCACCCAAAGATATGTCAGGGTAGGGCATGGTCGCGAGTGCCACTCTAGGCCATGACACGCCACCTCCCCTATTGGGCTATGATTTAGAGGCTTGGGAGGAAACACATTTTTGGGGTTTGTGTCGTGACTATTGACACATGGCATTTGGCCATCTAATTTGACTGGGTTCAGGGCATCATGTTGGCGAGTCAAAGTAAGAAAAAGTGCTTTTCCAATGCTTTGAGGTATACTCTAGTTGTATGGGAGATGCACTGAGCACACAGGCATTTCTTTCTTAGTATTGGCCCAACCAAAAGTGGTGATAACACATTTTGACCTATGTGACCAAACACCCAATCAGGATATGGAGTGGACCCCTTAATCCCTTATCAATGTGAGGCAATTCATCTTTTCCTGAGTCGACTGAGAACTGACATATCCAGGGCAGGGCCTATGAATTTATCTATGTTTTCTCATGAATTCTTAGCTGTCCTAGTGGTATGCACCCTAGGGGGCTGGGCACCTCTTTTTGAGAGGTCCTGGGTTCAATTCCCGGTCAGCCTAGCTAAGTAGGAAGATCCCATGTGACATGGCAGTGACCTCATCGCCACATGCCCTGCCACCTCAGCACATATGGGACCCAAAACAAAGAGTGCACATCTCCTGAGATGGCACTATGGACATGGAGTGACCATGGGGCAGTTTTGTAACTCTTTTTCCAAAGCATTTCAGCTATCTTTGTGAATATGCAATCAGATGTGCCTTGAGTTGCAGTTTCTGTGAATACTCTTTCATCTTTCACTGTTTACACTGCAGCCCTTCATGCTTTGATCCTGATTCTCTTCTACTTGCTTATCTCTGGCTTGGGCTATCCTTGATTGGTTGTATTTCATCAAACAAAACATTTTCCTCATCAAAAACAAGCAGCAGGAAACCCTACACCAGCAGCAAGCAGCAGGAGAGGCACAAACACAGTGTTGAAATCACTATAAAACTTTCTGGTAGCAAGAGGCAGACTGTCTCTGCGTACCGGCAGCAACCCCGTGCCGTACAACCAGTGCGCCGAGATCAGTCATATATAAGCAGAAGGGCGAACGAAGATGGACACAAAGAAAGAGGACACCGACGTGAAGACAGCGCCTGAGGCACCAGCAATGCCAGCACCTGGTGAACCTGGACCTGGACCTAGTGCTGTACCTTCGGAGCCCTTACATGGGCCAGTGGACGTGGCGGAGGATTCGTTGGAAGGACTCCGGTCGGCCTTCCGGGCCCTCTCAGTCGAGGAGGTGGTCACTCATCCTGTGAAGAGGAAGAGAGAGAGCGAGAAGGATGCTGGAGAAAGCATAGCAGACGAAGGAGAAGACCAAGGGCAAGACCTGACAAATGATCCTACCTTCGAAGGCGCACCAAGCGCTTCTGGCCTCCACGCATCACCCTCTCCTATAACCACCACACTCCCAATTTCAGACCCAGCCGCTGCAACATCCACACCCATAACCAACTCACCTATGGCAGAGGGCACAGGCTTTACTTGTATGCCTACCTACTCTGCCTATGGTTTGGGCCCACCTACCACTGCCTTTCCTGAGGCAACTACTGCCAGTGAGCCGGTGACCTCCAGTTCTGCGCCGCGATGGTGTGGCTGACTATCACCATCCTCTACCCGCTACGGGAATCTATGTGGATGTTCCTGGGTATGCAACCTTGAGTGGGTTGAGGAGAGGACCTGAGTCTCTTGGAGGCAGGAGTAGAGGATCGGGGAGATCCTCCAACAGGTCCCTGACGCGGTCGGAGATCAACGAGGTGCTCCGAGGAGCCACCTCTAAAATTGTTGGCGACCTCACTCAAGAGATTCGAGAGAAACTGGAGCCCCTGATGATACCGCCCCAAGCGTCACCTACCACGGTGGAAGTGTCACCACATCGAGTACAGGCCAACCACCTGGTGGCAGGCCTGACAAATACCCTGTGGAGCCTGAGGAGCCGACCGATGCTGACCCCTGCAGCGATACCGAGAAGGCCTTTCGTACCGAGAACGGCCCAGCCGCCCTACAGCCACGTGACGAATTCTACGAGAGCCGAGGTGGACTGGCTGGGGCTGACAGCCTTGAGGGCAATGGTTGTCGTGGAGCCCTATGGCTCTAGTGATCTAGGCGGAGACCCCTCCAATGATGAGCCGCCGTCGATGACTTCTGCTTCGCCCTTGGAGGACGACGACCCGGAGGACCCCGAGAACCCAAGTGGGAAGAAGAAGAAGAAGAAGAGGAAGACCCGACGCCCTGAGGTACGCAGGTCTCAGGAGGCTAAGGCTATTGCCACCTCCAAGATCGTGGTGAACCTGCCTGAGTTCACAGGCAAGGACCTCAGCGAGTTCGCTGAGAATTTTGGCCGGTTTCTCCGATTGACCAGCCAAACCCACGCTAGTGGACGGGTCAAGTGCGATCTGCTCCTGCAGTGCTGCAAGACCAAGTACCTGGAGAAGCAGGTCAGACAGATCGTGACTAACTCCGCCACTTTGCCAATGTGTTGGTTGCCTTGGAGAGGCAGTACCCGACCTATGAAACCGACCTCTCCATCAGGGCCGAGATCCAGACCCTGCCCGTGCTGCCCAACAACCCCAAACCTGGCAGGGTCTCTGAGCTGTTGGCTGACCTGGACCACTGGGCTGGACGATTGACGCCCGGTTCCTACAGCAGCGACAACCTGCTGTTCTGGTTGGTGGCTAAGCTCCCTCGAGAGCTGTGGGACGAGTGCCGTTCAACGGCAGAGCGCAAGGCTAGATCCCTCCGCTACCGGGATCTGTGTGTACTACTCCTGGAGCTGGCGCTGGAGAAAGAAAGCGACCAGCATCTGAACAACTACCGTCCAGGAGGTGGAGGCTCTAGAGGACATGGCAAAGGGTACCAAGGATCCAGACCTGGGCAGGGGACTACCCTCAAACACGCCCACGCCCGTATCATGGAAAACGTCAAGGAGCTCTTCTGGTGTGATGCCAGAGACGAGCAGGGCCACCTGCAGCACGCCCCTGACTGCGAGCAGCAAGACTGCTTCGTAGTCCAGGGGAAGCAGCAGGAGAAGAACACCGGCGCCAAGGCAAAGCTGCCGGATCACTACAGGTGCACCATCACGTGTGCCTTCTGTGGGAAGAGGAAGCACTACGAGGATGAGTGCTACCATAAGCAGCGCCTATCGGCGAAGCTTAAGGGTGAAGCTCCTGGCAAAGGCTCTGGCAAAGGTGGAGGCAAATGCAAAGGCAACGACTCCGGCAAGGGCAAGTCGAAAGGACGTGGATAAGGGCAAGGCAAGAGTCAAGGTGGACGAGGAGGAGGTGCTAACCGCCAGCCAGACAAGGACAACAAGAACACCGACAAGAACGGAGGCAACCCCAACCCTAATCCAGGGGGGAACTCCGAGCCCTCCGGAGGGCAGTCTGGTCCTACCACACGCTCACAGACGCAGGCCCAGAAAGAACAAGGGGCCAAGCGGGAGCACGAAGGTGGTGATGACGGCAACGCTAAGAAGAGAAGCCGTTTCGTGAGGATGGCCCGCAAGCTGCGGAACAAGGGGTTCGAGGTGACCTGTCCCGCGGAGTTCTGACGGGGACGCTCCGGTGGCACCCAAGACCTGGTGTTTTGGGTACGTATCTGACTAGGGGGACGTGAATACCTGAGGGTATTGGATACTGGCGCCACCATATCTATAGTGGCCAAGAAAATTTTACCTTGTGGGAGCCTGAAGAACACCATGACCACCGCGGCTATACGAATGGGGGATGGACATGTGGTGCACAGCTGCGGGGACTGTGAAGTGGAGGTACCTATGGGCTCCCGGACTATCGCCCATCAGTTCTATCTGATGGACACTGAGGCCTTCGACTTTGTATCGGGGACTGAATTCTTCGTGCAGCACTCCCAGATACAATCCCTGACGCTGGACGGCAGTGGCAGAGAGTCTGTGCCACTGGAGCAGTCGGAACATACCTCGAGTTACCTGAGGCTATCGAAGGAGGAGCCCTCCAACATGATGGCGGCCTCCAAAACTGAGGAGTACCAACTATTCGGGGAAGTCCTAGACCAAGGTCTGAAGGAGTTGGGTTACTCTAGAGAAGACCTGAGTGTGGAGTTGTTCGCCAGCGACAAGCAGCATGTACTGGACCTTTACTGCAGCAAGGGGAAGAACTGCAGCTACAAATTTGCCTGCCCCTCTTTCGGGATGGCCTACGGGAACCCCAGGTTCAGTGAACCGGGGAGGGTCCTGACCAAGGTGGCCTTGGAACGTTCCCGTATGGTCCTGTGTTCCCCCGATTGGGGAGCCCATGGGGGCAACGAGTACTGGCGAAACCTCCTGGACAGGCTGACTATCAGCTCTGTTCGGTTACTTTCTGAGTGTCTATTTTTTTCGATTTTTTATTACCCATGGAATGCGATCGAAGAATTCCCCTGGCCGAGCATCTGGAACAGACGATTAATGACTTCGCAGCGCAGCTCTGTTCCAAACTCGCAGACTATCAACGCTCCGCAGAACTTCTTCAGCACCTACACCTTTTTCCCCGCAATCCAGAGTTCAGCCGACGCCAATTGCAACTAACACCAGAACTAGACCGCTTCAACGAGGCACTTTCGGAAACGTACAGTGAACCACAGCCGCTGCCAGCACCGCCGCCGCTACAACACACACAGCGCCAGCCTGCAGCAGGACACTCGGAAAGTGAAGCAGCCGTCAGCACGAGCATAGGCGCCCCGTTGCCGGAACCTCTGTACTTTCTTTGTGCCGTTATCTCGTTTAGCATCTTCGTTGAACAGATCTATGATCGGCTGCGGCGACCTCCTCAACAAAGACCGCTTGCACGCCGTGTACGCAAGCTCAGGCTACGAAAAAGAATCCGCTATGCAAAGAATACGAAACGCGTTCCGTTGAGATAGTTCCTTGGGTCTTTCAAACCGCACGGAAACTACCACGATGAAAGCAGCTCTGACAGCGTAGGCGACCTTCGTGACCTCCAAAGGTATCCACCTCTTCTTCGCGAAGCTGCAGAGTCGACTGCTTGCCATCGTCCAACTGCGCTAAGAAGAACTCGCCTTGGACAACGCCATGACACGAGTCAGCGACGCCAACTTGGCTCCGAAGCTACGCCCCAGACGGCCGCCCTGCCTACCATGCACTCAACGGCGACTTGTCAAAATGCAGCCCTGGTTTACGCCGAGGCACACCACCGACTCAACCGAGGAGTCCGCATCCAGAGACTGAGAGACCCGATAGGCCGCATGCGTCACGATTGGTGGTGCTCTTGCGGATATCAAAACTTCCAGGACCGTACTGAATGCCGCCGCTGTGGATTGAGCAAGGGACGCCCACCGCCGCTATCGTCACCGCCATCTCAGAGCAACCAAAAGGGCTGCCTGCTTCAGTAGCGGAGTGTTCACGAGCACTTCAAGCCAAGTAACTGCAAAGCGACTGCCTGCTCTTTACGGAATGTAAGATTTGATCCACGCACCTCAAAAAAGGCGATTGCGTGCAGCTTCACATGCCGTCCATCAAAGCTTTCTTTGCTTTCTCTATGCTATATATGGATTCACCTTTGCTTTTATATTGCCCGAGGCCGCATATTCAACCGCCTCGCTGTGTGCCCTTCCAGCCTTTGGCACTGACGTTTCAGTCAGAGTCGGCTCTGCCCTTCTCCACAGTGCTTTGCGCTGTTCTGCCTATGCTGCACTGCCCTGATCAACTTGTTTCAATTCGTTGATCACTTTGCCACTGTGCAAGCGCAGGTGTTACCTGCAGCGCACGCTCAAGAACGGGAGTAGCTTATTTTGCTCTTGAACCGTGTTCTTTTTGCTTACACACACCAACACCCACCAGGCACCAGCACGTCAGGTCTCTTCACACGCAACACGGACAACAGCCGCTTTCTTGGCTACAGTGGAACCACACACATTCACACACACACACACACACACACACAATTACATACCCAGCAAAAGTTAACGTACTCTGACTTGTCTTTTTTGTGGCAGAAAACTGACACCAGCATCCAGCCTGAACCAACATCAACTTTCTCCTGCAGATCACTCTGCAGCTATCAACCAGCCTTTTGATTATGCACCCATCAAATCAACCACCCTTGATCTATGTACCTGTTTTTTTATTCAGCCAATCAATTTCTTTCTGAGGTGGAAACACTTCATCACAGCTGGCAAAGGGCGTTTTTTTTATTTTTCTTTTTTACAAAACAAGCTTTGATGGTTCCAGTCACGGTCCGCCCAGCACCTCCAGGGCCTAAAAGCCCAGAGGGGACTGACAGCACTGTTTTTTCTTTTCCTTGAAAAATCAACTGTACATACTATGATTCCGTCATTTGGCACTAGGTAAAGCCACAGGTACACGCGCTGGGTGGACGCTGGGCCACAGGGGAGCCCAATGGACCCATAGGAAGCTAAAGGAAGCCACTCTAAGCCACAAACACCCCCTGTACATACCGCTGTGTGTAGAACTGAACCCACATGAACCCACAGAGATGTTGACATGGTTTAAAAAGTCCTAGACCAAGGTCTGAAGGAGTTGGGTTACTCTAGAGAAGACCTGAGTGTGGAGTTGTTCGCCAGCGACAAGCAGCATGTACTGGACCTTTACTGCAGCAAGGGGAAGAACTGCAGCTACAAATTTTACTGGCCCTCTTTCGGGATGGCCTACGGGAACCCCAGATTCAGTGAACTGGGGAAGGTCCTGACCAAGGTGGCCTTGGAACGTTCCCGTATGGTCCTGTGTTCCCCCGATTGGGGAGCCCATGGGGGCAACGAGTACTGGCAAAACCTCCTTGACAGGCTGACTATCAGCTCTGTTCGGTTACCTGATGAGGCCATCTACGTTCCTCTGGGGCGTAAGACGCCTATTGGGAAACCCGGATGGGGAAGTATGCTCAGCGTGGTGGACGGAGGTCTTACCTCCATCCCATGGGAGGATCTGGACCCGACTCTGTTCCAGGCTATACAACGAGAAAGCAATGGACTCGCCCTGGGTGACTTGAAGGATCGACTACGACCACAAGATGCTATTTAGACTATACCCGGAGGCCATGAGTACGTTGTGACTGACACCAACGCCCCCAACTCTCCCTGCCATGTACCTGTTCCTGATGGAGTCTCTGAGTGTGGACTATCTGAGCTACCTAGCTCTATCCACTCAGATGACGAAACTGAGCACGACGCCTTCTTCGTGCAGACCTGTGCGGAGGAAGTGGAGAACGCCGAGTACGTCGCCCCCACCGGGAGGCCCCACCCGGATAGCTGGGAGCCACAGAGCAAAAAAAGTACGTCGCCCCACTGAAACCCCTACTCTCCATGAGGGTGGAAGACCCCGTGGACGAAGAGCTGGACCCTCGATCCAGGCTAAGGGAGTATGTGGACTCCAAGAGGAAGTTGGTGGCGAAAAAGCTATGCTACGCTAAGCCTACCCGCAGCTCATGGCCACTGAAGCAAGGACGTATGGGAGATCTATCCGAATTGAAGGAGGACCTCGAACAGAAGATCACCACCTGGCAAAGGGAGGTAGATCTTAAGCTCATGAAGAGCGTGTGGGGCGCCCATCTGAGGACCGGAGAGGAGGACGACCTCTCGGAGGAATGTGTATGTGAACCCCCTCGAGCGTGCCTATGTTGCCATCGTCCACCGGGGATGGTTGAACAAGACCTTCTATATGCCTACCAAGGGTTGAAGGACACTACCAAGGGCGAAGAGTCGGTGGAGGATCACCTCCCGCCGTCTATTACGCAGGGGGCCAGCAACTTACACTCTGACGAGGACATGGAGGACAAGATCAAGCTATTGTACCCGCGGGTACAGAAGCTTATAAGGACCTATCTGGAGGTGTTCGGAGAACTACCCCCTCCAGCTTCATGTGACAAGCTGGTACAGATGGACCTCCAGCTGAAACCCGAGTTCGTGGGTGACAAGATCCGGGAGACCTTATCCAGCTCCTAAAGAGCAGGTTGACGAGATCGAGCGACAGATACAAGAATGTATCGACGCTGGCCTAGTCCTGGAGTACAAGGACGGGGGCTACCCCCTACACTGCAGCCCCTGTTTCCTGGTGGCTAAACCTGGGTCTACAGCCAAACGGCTGGTAGTGGACTTCGGAGAGCTGAACAAGAAAACGTTGAACCACTCAGGGTCCATTCCCAATATGTAGTCTACCCTGGAGAAGATAGCCTCCTGTCGCTACAAGACCAAGATGGACAGGAGGAGCGGAATCTGGCAAGTGGACCTGACGCCCAACGCTCAAGAGCTACTGGCCTTCATCACCCCTCAAGGGGGGGTGTTCAAGTGGAAGGTCATGCCATTTGGCGTGGCCAACGCACCCGCTCTATTCCAAGTGCTGATGAACAAGATCTTGTCCATCCCACGAAGGAGACCTAAGGTGCAGGAGCTTATATCCCGTGGGGCGCAGATCGAAGCGCACATCGACGATGTATGCCTCGGGACCAATACCCAGGAAGACCACCTAATCCTCTTGGGTGAGTTCTTTGCGGTCTGCCAGGAAAACCACACACGACTCAAGCTGGAGAAGTGTGAGTTCATGCAGGAGACCATGCAGTACCTGGGGTTTGACGTTGGCTATGGGTGGTGGACCCCAGCGGCCTCTAAGGCCAAACCCCTGATGGATGCTAAGGTATGACACGAAGACCCCAAGAAAGGACTTCATGATGTACGCAGTTTCATTGGGGCGTGCAACTTCTATCGCCGCCATATCAAAAACTTCACCTACACCAGCGCCATTCTGACGGACTCGATCAAGAAGAGTACTACTTGGCGCTGGGGCCCACAAGAGCAACAAGCGTTTGACGAGCTCAAAGACAAGGTGGCCAACGCTAAGTGCTTGGGCGTGCCTAGGGCACAAGGGGAGGTTATCCTGGTGACCGATGCCAGCAATGTGGGCGGTGACGGAAGGTTGTTCCAATGGCAAGCACTAGAGAAGGAGGAGTTTGACTCGGCCATTTCCCAATGGGGGACGGAAGGTCTCAACCGACATGGAACCCTCAAGCACAGCTACCCTGACGACAAGTGGGTCCTAGTACCTCTGGGCCACTGGAACTGGAAATGGAACCAGGCCAGGGGGAACTACTTCACTTATGAGCAGGAATTGCTCGCGGGTATGCTAGTGCTATCCTCACAAGCACGACTGTTGGGGAGTAACCCTGTGGTCTGGCTGTGCGACCAAGAACCGGTCCGCAGTTTCCAGAAGGGCCCCCCACCTGAGAAGGCCAAGCTACGGCGCTGGTGGACCTACGTCAGTCAACTACGGCTGACGGTACAGCATATCCAGGGAGTGAAGAACGGGTGTGCAGACTACATCAGCCGCAACAACTTTGACGCCCTGATTGGTGCCCCGTCTGAAGCGCTGGTCCAGGAGGCGTTCAGCCGTATGGACATCCACTTGGACCTCAACATGACGATGATAGGCCCCCTGGATGGACTCCAACAGTCGGAGTACCTGAAGGAGTTTGGGGATATCTACAAGCGCCTGGAGAAACGGCTTGAACCCCTCCTGGTCAACCAAGATCAGTGGAAGAGGGACAAGAGCTACCTCTGGCACGAGGACCGCATTGTGGTGCCTAGTGACAGACTCCCAGCGCTGCTGAAGTGGACCCATGAGTCCAGCGGTCATGTGGGTGCTGACCGTAACCTGAGGCTGTTCAAGCAGTGGTTCCACACTACGTGGACTGACGACCAACTGCGGAAAACCCTCCAGCCTATCGTGGACAAGCGCCCGTGCAGGTCCTGTAAACCAGGGGATATCAGGGACAGAGGTCTCTACTCGACCCTGCCCATCCCTCACTGTGTAACAGTGTTCTATACGTGGACTACACGGAGATACCGAAGTTCGCGGGCTAAATTTCGCCCTCGTGGTAACCTGTGGGTTGACCAGGTTTACCAGGGTGTTCCCATGTACCAAGCACATTACCGGGGAGGAGACTATGAAGATACTCCTGGAGGAGTGGTTTTGTGTCTATGGGGCGCCCAAAGAGATCAACTCCGATGAGGACGTACGAGTACGCTCAGATACCGGTTGGTACAAGAGGGTCCTGAGATCCCTCAATGTCCAGGTGTCTACGGGGATTCCCTACTCGCACACGAGCAATCCCCTATGTGAGCGACAGATCCGTGTCCTCAAGGAGAATGTAAGGATATGGTGCAAAACTGAACGCACCAGAGACTGGGTGAGACTCCTCCCCGTCATATCCTTGATGATGAACTCCCAAGAGAGTTCAGCTACTGGCTACTTGCCCCATGAGCTATTCCTAGGGCACCCGGCGTGGTTCCTACATGCCCCCTATCTAGAGGACACCCATTCTTCTGTGGGTGAATGGGTCCAAGAGCAACAAGCGAAGGTGGACAAGGCCAAGGCTATGCTCCAGAGAGTGAGGGAGCGTCAGTGGAACAAGAAGAACAACCAATGAGTACCGGCCACCTACCAAGAGGGGGACTGGGTGCTGGTGCACCACAGTCGACTACCCGCCTGGCCACGCTCTACCAGCGATGACCCATACTTCGGGCCGTACAAGATTCTATCAGTGGATGGACACTGTATCACCGTGCAGTGTTCTCCCCGTCTAGGGGGGACCCTGGTCTGCGCTGCTCAACACCTGAAGCGCTACTATGATCCTGAAGACCTCTGTGGGGAGGAGTGGGAGCTGAACGACGAGGAAATCGCCGCCCTAGACCTACAAGGGGCTGCCAGCCCTATGGAAGCTGAAGGGGAACTCCCTGACATGAACGCCGAGGAGATGGCTAAGGAGGGCTTCTACCTGGTGAAGTCTGTCCTAAGCCACCGCTATCGCCAGGGTTGGCGCTTCCTCACCCTCTGGGAAGGGTTTGGCGTCGAAGAGCCCACCTGGGAGCCCTTCTCTGCGTTTGTTCTACCTGAGGGACGCCTAAGCTCAGTTCTGGTTGACTACTTGTCCCAGAACAACCTTGGTGAGTTGCTGAGGCTCGCTGAGACGCTTGCCTCCAAGACTAAAGCTAGGGACTGAACCTTACCCCTAAGTGTGCTACGTATGTCTGTGTGTGTCTCACTTCTCTCCCGGGCGTGGCTCCCGGAGACCGGGCTTCGCTGATGTCGGACCGAAGGTCCTAGTCAGGTACTGGTACCACTCCTATGGCGCCCAATTTCTGTGCTGGCGCCTATCCATGGGGGAAGACGGCAAAAGCCCTACCTACTAGAGGGGAGGGGTGGCCAAGTGTGCTAAGGGCATACAAAACGCCCATTTTTGCTAAAGGCCAAAAGCTAACGCACTCCCCTGCCCACGAGGAAAAGCACGCGGGACAGGAGACACCACTACACTACACACCCTACCTACAGTGGCACCATCCTGGTGGGCGAGCACTTCTGCAACTGGCTCAAGCCCCCACTCAGGATTACCACTCCTACACTCACGCTCTACTGGGTGTTGTTGGAGGTCAAGTCGTGAGTCCTAATGACCTTCCTGTGAAGAAGACAAGAGAACACAGCGCTGCTAAGCAACTGTGGCCTAACAGGGGACGCCACAACGCGTTTCCCCTGCTAGGGCTTGGAGGGAAGAGGTGCTCTTGATGCGTGCACAGCGTGGATGTCGATGTAGTCGAACTGCCCTCGCCACTCCTGGCGGAGGTGCAGTCAATCGTTTGTGTGATCAGCGCCCTTGTTTAGCAGGGCAAGAAAAAAATGGTATGCTGTTGCACCAATCACCCTACCTGCCCACCTGTAAAGCAAAGGCCAATGAAGGGGTGTTTGCGGCTGAGGAACCAAGCCACACTCCACGTATTACACGCTTCTCAGTGTGACCTATAATACACTGTCCTCAAACATGCCCTGTCAAGCAAGCAAGCGTTAAGAGACTCCTCAGGTTCTCTTAAAGAACGTACCGAGGAGCCCCTGGGTAACCTAAACAAGGTTTACCGTGCGCATTTCGCGTGGCCTACCCTTTAATGCTTGTGTGAATGCACGAGCATGCACGAGTTTGTGAACAACCTGAGCCAATCTCGGTCTTGCTGCCTAATTTTACCCACAATGACGGACTCTACCAGGGGGTGGCCCCACCTGGGCTTACCTACCTTACCTACCGCTGGAGAGTGAGAGCAAGTGGGAACGTGAAACGAGGCGCAAGCGAAAAACGTCGCTATGCACTTGTGTGTATGTCTAATCACCCTGATCTGACCTCTAATCATCTGCAATCTTTCTAATCTAGCCCTCTATCGTTTGTTAGCGCTGCTACAAGACTCGTTCACGGAGAAACGAGACGAGCAATGTGCATGCTGCGTACGAGACGAGCACACCTGAGGTTTATACCTGATTCATTGAAGTCTTTTCGTTGATTTTCGAATTCTTGGATTTTTGATTCTTACTGTCAGTGTGGGTGGAATCTGTATGTTTATTTATTAATGTGTGTCTCGTCATTTTCCAAGTTACGTGAGACATGCGTTTATAAACTCATTATTTCTGTATTTTCCGGCGCTTCGCTAGGAGCCGCTCCTGCGCGCCGCCTTTTTATGCATAGGAATTTCTTGATGTTAAAAATTGAGAGATGACTACAATTTTTATAAAAATGTGCTTCTGATGCACAATTGGATTCTGCTCAGGTGTGTTGTCTTAGAAAAATTCTAGGACGTCATTTGACGGATTTAGGTGTTGTCGCTTCGCGTTTGCCTGGACTCGTCCATAATTCTCCCATTCCTGCCTCTGCAGATATCCTCGCGAAAGCGTCGCTGAGTAGGCCGCTTTCTGGGCCGAAAAGCACCAGCCTGGAGACTGAGCAGAATCCAAGACCCCACCAAGGGGCAATTTAATTTCTTGACCACTCCCTTCGCGCTAAGATCAGGACAGCAGGTCGCCAGCAGGTTTTCACAACCAGAGCCGATGTCCATACAGAGTCTGGCGTTGGGGTAGTGTCGCGCTGCGTCTTGGAGGGAGGGATGCACATGCACATGGTTTTGGCATGCTCCCAACCTAACCCAACCAAGCCAAAGGAACCCCGGCAGGGCCATGAGCGCTGAGCGTTCTGTAGGAAATGTCAGGAACTAAGCAGCAAAAAGGCGCCAGCCATGGTGAGCGCCCATTTTTCTGTGTGAGGGAAACTATAGGTATTTTAAAGTAGATGTGGAAACCAAGGGAAGGCCAAGAAAAAATCCCTTTTTCCTGAAAATGCGACAGTGGTGGCCACCACAGCACAGGGGGGGAGTAAGAAAAAGTGCTTTTCCAATGCTTTGAGGTATACTCTAGTTGCATTAGAGATGCATTAAGCACTCTAGCATTTCTATCTTAATATTGGCCCAACCAAAAGTGGTGATAACAGATTTTGACCTATGGAACCAAACCCCCAATCAGGATATGGAGTGGACCCCTTAATCCCTTATCAATGTGAGGCAATTCATCTTTTCCTGAGTTAACTGAGAACTGACATATCCAGGGCAGAGCCTATGAATTTATCTATGTTTTCTCATGAATTCTTAGCTGTCCTAGTGGTATGCACCCTAGGGGGCTGGGCACCTCTTTTTGAGAGGTCCTGGGTTCAATTCCGAGTCAGCCTAGCTAAGTAGGAAGATCCCATGTGACATGGCAGTGACCTCATTGCCACATGCCCTGCCATCTCAGCACATATGGGACCCGAAACAAAGAGTGCACATCTCCTGAGATGGCACTATGGAGATGGAGTGACCATGGGGCAGTTTTGTAACTCTTTTTCCAAAACATTTCAGCTATCTTTGTGAATATGCAATCAGATGTGCCTTGAGTTGCAGTTTCTGTGAATACTCTTTCATCTTTCACTGTTTACACTGCAGCCCTTCATGCTTTGATCCTGATTCTCTTCTACTTGCTTATCTCTGGCTTGGGCTATCCTGGATTGGTTGTATTTCATCAAACAAAACATTTTCCTCATCAAAAACAAGCAGCAGAAAACCCTACACCAGCAGCAAGCAGCAGGAGAGGCACAAACACAGTGTTGAAATCACTATAAAACTTTCTGTCAAGGGAAGGTCTGGAGTCCAGGGAATGAGGGGTCCATGGCTGTGATTGTGTATGTTTCCATCTTTCCCCAATTTTGCTTGATTTGTGTTCATATGCGGATTTCAGGGCTTCTTTTTCCATTATTCTATTGGTGCAATTCTATGTACATGCCCAACGCTCGTGTCTCCGTGTGCACCGTGAGACGACCGGCGTGTTGAAAGGAGTTGTTGAGTGTCAACGCGGGACCTCAAACACCCTTGGAAGCCCTCAGTGTGGACTATTTGGATTTGAGCTATTGTACTTGGGAGTTGGTTATTGCAAGGGATCAGGAGTTGTGTGAACGAGCCATATTTTACTATTTTTTGTGGGAAATTGTGCAGGCGAGGGCAAGATCATGCAGAACCTGGTGAGAAGCAAGACCAAAAGAGTGACAAGAAATGGTGGAAGGGGTACAGCAGCGGCCGGTCCTGGTAGGGACCTTCTTTCTGACCCAATCGGAGAGATTGTTGGAGGTAACACCAAGAAGGTACATGCGAGAATCCTGCTCGATGGACGCGATCTTGCACACCAGATCCGGCTGATGATCAGTGAACACAAACGCAGGCTTGAAGCTCTTATCCTGCTTCAGGTAAAAGAGGTGAGTGTCGAAATACCACATAACCGTCGTTATCGGAAGGTGACCGCCCAATTCAACAGGATCCATCTCCTCTACTTGAGTAGGTCCAAACGTCAGATAATTCGGAATCTGCAATGAGGGAGACGTTATTGCGCGAGGCCTCGCGCAAAGAGCGGACATAATGAGGGAATTATACCTTTCTCGACCAGCTATCCGGTGACGAAATCAGCAACCAGCGAACGTCAAACATTGTAGGATCCCCTGCAGGCTTCGGTTTGACTGGCCAACTGAAGATGGGAACACGCAACATGTTAGCCATGCGCGGCGCGTTGAAATCATCGTTGAGACGCCTATCTGTTTCCGTCTCCAGCACGTTGAACATGTTGTCAACAACAGTTTGAGAGCCGCAGATAAGGGTATCGGCACACGCCATCTCTTCATACAGCCAGGCTGGGCACATCATCTCAGGAGCAGGATGTACAAATATGTCGCCGTTGATGACAATCAGGTTCTTGTCAATCTCAATAAACCGCCTCGGGGGATCGTGGGCCAACGCTGCAATTCGGGTCGCCTTAATTGTGATAGTTTGACTTGACAGTAATGGATCCTGCTGTTCCACTGTCTTGAAGTCACCAGTAATGCCAGCAGCTGGGGGGACCACACGGCTCTTGGTAGGCTCTTGACCCAGGAGTTTTTGGATGTTGAGGATTTTCACGGAGGCGGGTTTGCCTTTCTCTGCGACCTGCCACAGTGGTGCGCGAATCATGGATTTCCATGCCGGCCATGGACCGCGACCTTTGCCTTCAGGTTCCCGCCAATAGCCCCATGTACCAAGAGTCACCTTCAGGGCAGGCCTTCGAAGTGCAGCAACCTCTTTGCGGGTCCGCATGTCTTTGGCTAAAGAACAGAAATGGAGAAAGTGCGGCGCACCAATGCAGAAACGGAACCCACGTCGCGTCGATGGTACACACCTTTCTCAGGTCGAACGTACTGGCCGTTTTGCGGGTGGTCCAGATGCATTGAGACCCACTGGTCAAGGATGAGGTCGTCAATCGAATTCGGCAAGGATTTAAGGGTTGTTTTTTCTTCCTGCATCACTTCTGCCCCTTTCTTGTAGAACTCCGGCAACAGGATCCCGTCCAGTTTCTTCAGCGCGTTCTTCGTGACTTTCTCCCCTTTGTCGTGGAACTTCTGCAGACCTTTCACAGCTTCCGGACCGGCATAGTAGGCAAACGTCATAAAATCTTTCCACAATTTGTACGTTTTTTCCTGAAAGTGACAACGTTATGCGCGAGGCCTCGCGCAACGAACAGCATCGAAACAACGATTAATGAACATACGAATTGACCAGGCTGCTTCAGTTCAGCGGTTGGAACCAGGGCACTCATCTGCACATCATCCACGATGGCGATCTTGAGATTGCTGTACGTGTCAGCCAGGCCTCGCCGACGCTGATCTTCAACACATCGAATGAGGTTATCTGCTGCCTCATACAGCGGTATTGGCTCAACGTCTTGTGCGCTTCCTTGTGCTCGTCCCGCCAGCCTTGCACGGAAGGCCCACGGTGTCGTAGGCTCCAGAATATCGGCGATGCATGTAGTATGCCACTGCTGCAGATCTAGACACGCTGTGCGTCACTTCTCCCGAATCTTCGCAATCGCTTCCACGCTGTGCTGTCCAGATACACACCAATAATCGCCATCTGCAAATATGAAACACGTCTATGCGCGAGGGCTCGCGCAACGAGAAGAGCGAACAGTCGGTTGGCAACATACTATTATCTTCCCAGAGAACGACGTGTAATGGGCCTGTTGGCGGTGCTGCTTCGAGTGACTCAATACGCTTCTGCAGTAACTTCGTATCTTTCCGTCTAATCTGCCCCTTTGTCTTCTCCTGGTCGATTCTCACGTTGTCCAGCTCAACCTCCACCTGCCTCCCATCCGGGTTCAGGTGGTCCTCGATGTCAGTACCCAAGGTTAAGCCAGGATCTGGTGTTTCCTTCTTCTTATGCCCCTTCTTTGGTGTACCAGCCTCCGATCCTGAGGTCCCAGGGTCATAGTCGGTATCTTCTCGTTCCTCGGCTGTTTTTTTGGCGGGGCTTGCCATTCTGCGATAAGGAGAAAGCCTGTATTGAAGGAAACATAACATTGAAAAGGGTTAAAATCGTCGTCGACAATGCATATGTGAGGCGCTTTTAGCGAATACGAGTACATTATGGTTGAGAATGCAGTACTGAAGGGGCTCGGCACTGTTGTTGACTGTTAACCTTGCGCGAGGCCTCGCGCAAGAGAGGGGGTGTACTAACCTGTTGTTTCATGCTGTTTGCGCGAGGCCTCGTGCATCACTGCATGTTCTCCAATCTTCTTCGAACTTTTCGCAGCGTGTCGGCCATTCTCTGTTCCTCCAACACACTGCGTTGGGGGATCAGCTCCGACAGTTTTTGCTGAAAACCAGCCTTAAGCGGCCCCTGCTGCGTTAGCACCAACAACACAGACACAAGGACTTGTTTGTAGTGGTTAGAACCCTTTGGAATTAGAAGAGATGGTGGAAAGTTAGGTACACCCCTGCGCGGCGAATGCGCCTGAATTGTACTAGTAGGCTCAGCACACCACCTAACCCAAGGCACATGTACACACTCTGCGTTCAAGTAAGAAGTTAACTGCTGACGCACGGAATTGACAAAGGAATTGTGTATTTTGGAGATGTTCACCCTGTGACCTTCTTTGCGGATGGTGATGAGATGATACAGATCGTCAACAATTCTCAATGGTTAGTGCACCTCTGTTTTGGCCCCTCTTTGTCACCAGGCTGGAAAGCAGAATTTCACAAAACTCCTCGGCAAAAGCCTTTCCAGGCATGGCTGTGTGCCATGCAGTGTGGCACAAAAGCGCAGTTGCAACAGTGCGTTCGTATTGTAAAAGTGTGTCCCCCATGTTCAAACGGTCTAACAGACACATAACAATCTGCAATCCCTCAGAAGCAAAAACACCCGTGTTGGCCGTCTCCCCGGCCCAATTGTACTGTCTAACGAGGTGACCTAGGTATAGTAACATAGGACAGTATTGTGTTAACAGAATCTGTATGGCCTTGCACACAGCGTAACGGAGGCGTCCTCGCCGATTTACCGGACGTGCCAGCTCAAGGGAATGACATTTTCTGTTAAGGCGCCGTATGTGGGGGCCCATACCCAACAGCAGTGCGCCAACAGTTATCTCCATTGTGATCAGCTTGGGAAAACAGGGGACTGTGTCACTGCTGCGCAACAAACCTTTACGGAAGAAAGTCATGATCGGCCAAAATGAGCAAAATGTTTGTGCAACTCAAAACTTGTACGCGTGCCAGAAGCCATACAATATAGGGTGTGACCGCAAGAAAAGCCGGACATTCCAACCCGTTGTTTTTTCACCGTACATCATCTTACAAATGCGGTAATGGATGTTCTCATCACATAAAGGTGCGCTGTATTGCGCCAGACCTGACCTTGCTAAAATGCGACGCTGCGCCCTACTTCCCTCTACCGCAACAACTGACTTTGGTTTTCCCTGGTATGGAACTGCGCGGTGGCGCATCAGCAAATAAAGGCGCCAGGCCTCCTCTATCAAAAAAACAACCCATCTCTTGCCTTCTGCCGCAATCGCCTTTTCAACGCTGCAACGCGTCCGTTCATTGTTGCGCAGACGCAGAAAAAACACAAACAACAATCGCGCGCCCTCGTCCCCCTGTTTTAGCCCTTCCCACAGTTCTTCTGCCGTGTGGTACGGCGGTTCCTCTGAGCAGACATCGCGGAAAACTCCAGATGCTGCGGCCACTGTCTTCTCGAGGTCCACCTCTTTTTGCAGGGGCATTACTGCTGTGAAGAATAATTGCGTACCTGTATCTATGTAAAGATCGCTGTTGGAAAAACTTTCTTGATTTCAAACATCAACATCTCACACAGTTTTCGCGCGACCAATTATTCTGTGCTTCGCTTGTCGCATGCACCATTTTCGGTTAACTGCAACTGTCTGGTGATCCCACATTTGACTAGTTAATCCTGATTGCGTTAGCCTGTTGCGGCGCGCTACCATCGCTGTTGGGCAGTGAAGCCAGCGGTGACCACAGTATGAAAACTGGAGATGCCGGCGGGACGTGTGTGGCCGCCCATGCAGCAGCGCCGCATCAACGGAATGCAATGCTGTGTAGTTGGTGGATCTGTTCCATTTTCGGTGTCTATGAGCGCTTATGAGATCCATTGCGGGAGGCCTAGCGCAATGATCACCGAAACTTTAATGTTTCTCATGCGCCGTTCCATGCGCGAGGCCTCGCGCTTAAAACTGCAGTTTGTTCCGGAACATTTATACTTTTCAAGATTCTTGGGTACACAATTGTTGAAGTTTATTCGTTAATAGATCCATCTCTATCACGCAATCCTGATAATGGTACTAAGTTACGTGTATCAATGCGACAGGGTTCCATTTTTCGACAACCTGCCTAATGCGTCGTGCTGTAGTACATTCATCTGACACAAATAAACATCTTTGCGCGAGGCCTCGCGCAAACAATGGTCACCAAACAATAAGTTTCCCTGTCTCGCCCATGGGACACATCATTCTTATAGAAATATTTATTCTGCCATACTTGTTTGCGACGGTTTTAAAATATCCATCAAAACAACTACTTTTTGATGCCTTTGGAAACCTGTCATTTTCCTACCTTTTCCTTCGTTTTTGACCATGCAACTTGAGCCGCCTAAGGATCACCTGGTCAGTGGGTTGATGATCCACTTGAGAATTTTGAAGAAGAGTGCGTTGTGCCTGTCAGTGCGCTTGTGTGTGCTGTGATTTGTTTGTTTTGCCGTCGAGACATGCTCAGCAGAACACGCCGCGGACGAAGATCAATAGCGGCTGTGAAGCGTCAACGTGGACGGGTCTCCTCCTCTTGACGGTGGCGGCGTTTTGTTGCACGCAGGAGGTGACAGTTGCGGCCGAGTGCTGCACGTCAATGGAGGCCAACATCAAAGTCAGCTCCGTCAACGACAGCGATTCAACAAAAGCAAGGCTGACATGAGCGCTCACCAGGGCGCTGAGGCTTTGTTTTTTAAGGTTTTCAGTGTGTGTTTGCGTGTGTTCGTGCGTGCTTGCGCAGTGGAGAGCCACAGTCGTGGCAGTTTCCCAGTGTATAACCTTTCTTCGGAGTCAGCTTCTCACTGCCTGTCAGATTTGCTACCACCGTCAGTTATGGGACCATCTTAGCGCTCGTTCGTGCGTTCGTGTGTGTGTTTGTGCGCGCATGCTTCGCAGCAGTGCTCCTGAGGCACTGCTTTCAAGGTTCAACCTGGTTTCCGACTCAGCTCATTTTCTCTGCCGTGTCAGATCCTCCGCCTCAGTCAGTTGTGGGTTCAACGCAGCGCTAAACAACTCTGAGACGCGCGCCTACCCTGAGCCTTGTGCTTGGGCAGTAAGGCGCTTTGTGCGTTTACCTTGTCTTGGGTATTTTTTCAGTGTTTGTCAGTTCGTTTGGCTGAATCTAGCTCAAATGAGCTTGATAGGGAAAAAGCGGGTTTGACAACAAGCGCCTTCGGCGCTCAAAAAGCACTGTTTTTGTGCTCAGTGGCTCACACTGATGTGCAGCCTTGCTTCAGTTTTTTGAATCTGAGGCTTCAGGCCCAGTTTTACGCTGGCCTGATTTTGAGCATTTTGCTCGTGAGATGTCAACCCCATTTAGGCTTCTTTTGCTGACAAGAGGAATGTTTTTCAAAAGACTTCTGAAATTTTTTCAGAGTCAGACTGTGGCTCTTCTGTTTTTTAACTCTCTGCTCCTGTTTGGGAGCTGGGGCACGGCTGTGCATCTGCCGGTGCTCCACTCCCACATTTAATCTATGGGTAAACTTATCATATTTTTTTTTGTACCCTCCCCACCCAATGTCCCAGTTTGGGACTCATATGCTGTGCCTCTGCAGAGTTACATTGCAGAGCCACTGCTCGTGCAGTGACTCCAGCCCCCCCCACAGAGGAGTTAGTGCCTCACTGGGTACATGCACTCTAGGCCAGGGTGTATGGGACAATTCTGCTTTTTTTTTTTTGCAAGGGAATTTTGGGGTGCGGTTTTTTTGCCTGCGGGTAGCACCCCACAGTGGGAGGGCGGCGAGGCCTCAGCAGCATATGTGCTGCAGGCCCGTGTACTGCTTACTTGCGCTTTTTGTGGGGACGCTCAGGAATTTTTTTACTAATGTATGCAGGTGTGCACACTTGCGCATGTGTTTGCTGCATTCTATCCATGCAAGTTTGTTTGCCCTGACCCGCTGATTTTCTCAACCATTATCCATTTTTTTCCTTCCTGCTCTGTTTTCAGGTACACTCAGATGAAGTCAATTCAGAATTCAGGAACCAAACTGTTTTTCGACGCCCAGTGAGCCAGGTCTGTTTTCATTCGTCGGTTCTGCACCCCCCCCCCCCCCCACGTGTCAGAACTCCTGCTTTTGTGCTCTGCTATCTTTCAGGACTGCAGAGCCGGAGTACTGACGAACCATCGTGAAGCTCAGAAGTAATTTAAGTCAATGAAGCAAATACAGCAGTAAGCTGTACATTAGTTTAAGGGTTGTTAGCACAGTGGGTCGGTTCAGAACAGACTCAAAGATCTTTTTGTGTGCTGCTTGCCCTGTTTGTGCTGCTTGTGTGTTTGCTGATTTTTTTTCAAACTTCTGAGCAGGGTTTTTTGGTGCAGAAGGTTTTTTTAGACCAGATGGCTTGGGCAGTAAGTAGAATCAAGTGGAACTGTTTTGGATTTCAGTTTTTGGAAAACTGCCCCCCTGAGTTTTAGGCCAGGAGTTTAGAGCAGGATTTTGCTTAGGTGATTTTCTGTTTGAAAACTTTTAGTGCTTTCTCAGGAATTATATCCCATAGTCAGCTGGGGTTTTAGGTGGCAGTGACCCCCCTCCCACTCAGGATAGTGTGTAGGAGACCCGAAGGAAAGTAGAGGGACCTTAGTTCAGGACTTCAGGTCTTGGGGTTAGGACAGTGTATCATATCTCCGTCCATTTCAGCAAATGTTTGTACACTAATGGCTGTGCATACCCCTGGGTGTGTGTCAACCCTTGCAGGTGGCTGGTGGCTGCGGCAAGGGCTTGGCGGGGGGTATGATGGGTTATTCCCAGCAGGGGGCTGCCCGCAGCCAGATCGCGACCCTGTAGCTTAGGATGCCGGCGCGTGTGCAGAAATAAGGGATTTTACGCTCTTGAAAAGTTCTGTTTTATATTGAAATTTCTGTTTGTAATTCAGGGTATTTAACCATGGGCTGGACATGAAGGATTTTGACAATTTCAGACGTTGTAACCGGGGCCCCAGCCCATGTGTCGCATGTACATACATTGTATTATTTGATATTGCTTGATCTGCAGTGATTTGTCGTATTTGTGCTACACATTTATTACTGTTTGCAGTGATACTATGTTTTTAGTTTCGTCTCCGTGCTCATCACTTGGTTTTATGATGCAGAGGGTACAGCAAATTTTTTTTTGATGACCGATCCTGCTGCGCTGCTCTGCTTTGCCGAGTTTCCAGTTCATGGTGTACGAAGAGTACAAATTCAATGGGCAAGTTTGCTACGGGATGCCCTGCTATCTGGCGGTCGTGGGCCTGATTCAGGAGTCATCAGATTCAAGTTCCCGTGGTCCTTCAGTCCCTGGGTTGGACCAGCACAAGTACGGTGGCTTCCTAGACTGTGAGGACCGAGCGACGTCGCATCTATGAGCAGTGGGTTCAAGATCGAAAATTTCGAATTATCAAGCCTCATCAGCAAGCTAGGGCTGGTATGTTGCGCTCTGCATTCGCGCCGCCAGCCCGCCCAGGACGTGGAGTGTCGCTGGCAACGACAGCAGTGCCTCCAACGCCAACGGCAGCAACATCAGTGCCTCCAACGCCGACGGGAGCGCCATCCGTGCCTCCAACGCCGCCGGCAGCAATATCAGGGCCTCCAACGCCGACGGCAGCGCCATCCGTGCCTCCAACGCCGCTGGCAGCAATATCAGGTCCTCAGGCGTCGCCGATAGCACCATCAGTGCCTTCAACGACGCTGGCAGCGACATCCGTGCCTCAGGCGTTGCCGGCAACAACATCTGTGCCTCCAGCGCCAACGGCATCAACAGCAGTGCCCCAGGCGTCGCCGGCAGCGACAACTGTGCCTCCAGCGCGGCCAGCAGCAACATTCGAGCCTCCAGCTTCGCCAGCGACACCATCCGCGTCTCCATCGTCAGCGGCGCCTCTGGGGTCTGCCCAGAATAAGACCCACAGGGGCGCTCGGAGAGGGCGCAAGCCCTTGGTAACATAAAGTTATGTTTTTTGCTTTTGCTTGCCTGCTGGGTCACAGGGGCTGCATTCATTGCTGCCCTGTTTTGTTGGGACCAGTCTCTGGGTGTTTTTGCATATAGTTTTTTTTTGTCAGGGTTGGGGCTGAGGGGCCATCTGCCTGCCCTGCCTTTGTTTGTTGCACTGTCGCTGTCCATCAGTGATGTTGTCAGCACAGCACTGCATATCTTTGATCCACAGCACTGTCTGTCCAGTCAGCACAGTCTTTCTGGCACAGTCCGCACTGTCTGTCTTTTCCTGGGCAGTGGCCATTTTCCAGGTTCAGGTCTGCCACTTGGCGTCGCCACTGCCGTTTCTTTTTGCAGTGACCATCTCAGGTCTTTTCAGACAGTTTTGTACAGTTTTTTCTGTTTTTGGCCAGTGCTGTACATCCACTGTCCACGATCCCAGAGTCAACAGAAACCTTTTTTTTTTGCTTGCCTGGATCGTTACAAGCAGCAGTGTTGCTGCTGAAGGGTGGTGCAGCTTATGGAGCCCCACCATCTTGGGCGGCGATCCTCCCATGTGCGTGTCACGAAGGAATTTAGATCAGGGGTCTTCAGTTGGTGTCCGCGCTCTGTGCTGCGCGTGAGTGGAGCTGGTGTGTGCGCGCCTTGCTGTGCGTGTCTGTGCGCGCCGCGTGTTGCCTGCCATTGTGCTGATGTGCGCGCCATCTGTTGCCCGCCTATAGGAGCGGGTTGTGCGCGGGTGAGTGGTGCCGGGGCAGGCTGTGTGGAGCGAGCGCGTGTGGTGCCGGGGCACACAGTGTTATGGGGTGGTGCCTGCGGGTGGCCACAGGTATGGTGGTAGCAGATCAGTTTGTTCATGGGCTGCCCAGACATCTCTGCTGGAGCACTCTACCAAAGCCTCGTGTTGCACACCCCGGCTTTTGTTTAAGTGGGGGGGTGTAACCGGGGCCCCAGCCCATGTGTCGCATGTACATACATTGTATTATTTGATATTGCTTGATCTGCAATGATTTGTCGTATTTGTGGTACACATTTATTACTGTTTGCAGTGATACTATGTTTTTAGTTTCGTCTCCGTGCTCATCACTTGGTTTTAACGTACAAACCTTCAGACGTAGAGACCTGTGACGGATTTGGATTTGTGCCATTGCTTCGTCGTGCGGTACGTCTGCAAATTGTTCACCAAGAGTCCAGATCAGTGCCCCGTAGGGTATACAAAATTGTCAAACTTCTGAAGGGCAGTGGCGGAGATGGCAGCTGAGAGGATGGATATTCCTATTGAACAGAGTTCACCAGAGGCTATTCAAAAAATGAACGTCCGACGCTTACGGAAGCTCGGTTCTGAGAATACAGATGTGTTGTCTCAAGTTAACGAAGAGTCGATGCGCCGGAAACAAATAAAAAAGAGTCGCTACAATGAAAATCAACTAAGGAGCATTCGCCGTGTTGAGGTTTTTAGCACCTGGGAGACCAAGAGGGCACGTTTGGCCAGCGCAGAATTACGATCACGTGGTCATTGGGTTGACGATCCACTTGAGAATTTTGAAGAAGAGTGCGTTGTGCCTGTCAGTGCGCTCGTGTGTGCTATGATTTGTTTGTTTTGCCGTCGAGACATGCTCAGCAGAACACGCCGCGGACGGAGATCAATAGCGGCTGTGAAGCGTCAACGTGGACGGGTCTCCTCCTCTTGACGGTGGCGGCGTTTTGTTGCACGCAGGAGGTGACAGTTGCGGCCGAGTGCTGCACGTCAATGGAGGCCAACATCAAAGTCAGCTCCGTCAACGACAGCAATTCAACAAAAGCAAGGCTGACATGAGCGCTCACCAGGGCGCTGAGGCTTTGTTTTTAAGGTTTTCAGTGTGTGTTTGCGTGTGTTCGTGCGTGCTTGCGCAGTGGAGAGCCACAGTCGTGGCAGTTTCCCAGTGTATGACCTTTCTTCAGAGTCAGCTTCTCACTGCCTGTCAGATTCGCTACCACAGTCAGTTATGGGACCATCTTAGCGCTCGTTCGTGCGTTCGTGTGTGTGTTTGTGCGCGCATGCTTCGCAGCAGTGCTCCTGGAGCACTGCTTTCAAGGTTCAACCTGGTTTCCGACTCAGCTCATTCTCTTTGCCGTGTCAGATCCTCCGCCTCAGTCAGTTGTGGGTTCAACGCAGCGCTAAACAACTCTGAGACGCGCGCCTACCCTGAGCCTTTATGCTGTCGCGCGATCGCAGCAGAAGAATATATAAACCCAAGAGAAAGACGCACAACCAGAATAAATAAAGCGCAAAATCGAATTTTTCGACCTCAGAAACCCCCACAAAAATTTTACGCCGCTGTTTGGCGAGGTCGCAAAATTTAGGACACACACAGAAAAAGAAGAACAACAGAGTCGCGACGGCGACGAAGTTGAGTGTTGCTTGCCCCAAAACACCTAGCAAGGTGCGTGTCCTAGGCGCTAGGGACTTGTGCACGCTCCAACAACAAGGAAGGTGAATAGAGGCGAACACCAAGAGCAAGCGAGCCGCGAAGACGAAGAAAATGAACATTGCGTGCTCCAAACCACCTAGCAACGTGCGTGCCATAGGAGCTAGGCGACTTGTGCACGTCAACAACGAACAAAAAGCACACAAGGGGGAGGAGAGGTCAAATAAATAGCATGAGACATGGGTGCAAGGACACCACACGCAAACACAAGGGAGACATGCAAGCATTAAGCAAACACGCCAACACATGGGAGACGAAAAAAAAACATAGAGTCCGCTAACCGATGAGCTAGAAACAAATACCGCCATGCATGCATTAAGACACGCTTACTCTTGGGCGTCGCATAAATCAAAGAGTCCAAGACAAAGGGCAAAAGTAACATGACGGGAATGCATTAAGCAAAAATGCTTACTCTTGGGCGTCGCAAAAAACAAAGAGTCCGTACGTCGATGAGTAAGTAGCGTGTGCCGCCAAGCAAGCAATAAGGCACGCTTACTCTTGGGCGTCGCAAAAAGCACAGAGTCCATGACATAACGAATAAGTAGCATAGCAAGCCATGAATGCATAAAGCAAGCACGCCTAAGCTAGGACGACGCCAAAAAAGCAATGAGGCCAGGACGGGACGAAAAAGAAAGACACAATAGGAAACCGGACACCGTAGGCAGGAATGCAAGTGGCGAGTACGCCGCGGCGTCCCCCATGGTGTCTACACGTGAAGACACACATAAATGGCGTGCAGCAAGAGTGCAAAACGAATGAATGAATTGAAGATGAGAATGGTGGCAAATTGCATGCGTACGAGTAAGAGCTTGTGTGCGTGCCCCAGACAAACAAAAGAGGAGAGGACAAGAGGTAGGCAAAGGCAATACAAATTGCATGCGACAGGGGACGGGACGAAAGGGGGAACAATGCACGAGAACAAAGGCGGGAAAGGGAGAAGAAGAATGAACGTGTGTGCCCGCCCCAAAAACATAGCGACATGCGCGCGTAGACACTAGGAGCTTGAGTGCTTGCCCCAGCAAAGCCACCACAAAGGGAGAGAAAGGGAGCAGGGGAAGAGAGGACCGGGGGCGGAGAGGGAGGGGAAGGGGCGGGGAAAGCAAAGCAGAGCGGGGGGAGCGGGGGAGGAGCAACAACGATGGGCGCGCGAAAAAAAAAACAAACAAAACACCAAAGCACCGCGCACGCAAACACCGAAGTCAGCAAGGAGAGAAAGAAACATGATGCCCCGGATTAGAGCGTCCGGGGCGAGTGGAAGCACGGCCCGAGCCCCCGGACTGGATCGTCCGGGGGTGAACCCGGTGCCACGGACTGGAGCGTCCGAGGCAACGGGGAGAATACGACAAAAATACGCCCCGGAATGGAGCTACCGGGGCGGAATGAAGCACAGCAATAGCCCCCGGACTGGATCGTCCGGGGGTGAACCCGGCGCCACGGACTGAAGCGTCCGAGGCGGCGGAGAGAGTACAACAAAAAGACCCCCCGGATTCGAGCAACCGGGGAGGAATGAAGCACGGCGCTAGCCCCCGGACTGGATCGTCCGGGGGTCAGCACAGTGCCACGGACTGGAGCGTCCGAGGCAACGGAGAGAATACGATAAAAAGACGCCCCGGATTGGAGCATCCGGGGCGGAAAGAAGCACGGCACTAGCCCTAGGACTGGATCGTCCGGGGGTGAACCCGGTGCCACGGACTGGAGCGTCCGAGGCAGCGGAGAGAATATGACAAAAAAACGCCCCTGATTGGAGCATCCGGTGCGGAATGAAGCACGGCGCTAGCCCTGGGACTGGATCGTCTTGGGGTGAACCCGGTGCCACGGACTGGAGCGTCCGGGGCAACGGAGAGAATACGATGAAAAGACGGCCCGGACTGGAGCGTCCGGGGCGACATGAAGCACGGCAATAGCCCCCGGACTGGTTCGTCCGGGGGTGAACCCGGTGCCACGGACCGGAGCGTCCGAGGCAACGGAGAGAATACGATAAAAAGACGGCCCGGATTGGAGCATCCGGGGCGGAAAGAGGCACGGCACAAGCCCCCGAACTGGATCGTCCGGGGGTGAACCCGGCGCCACGGACTGGAGCGTCCGAGGCAACGGAGAGAATACGACAAAAAGACGCCCAGGAGTGGAGCATCCGGGGCGGAGTGGGGCACAGCCCGGGCCCCCGGACTGGATCGTCCAGGAGAGAACCCGGTACTACGGACTGGAGCGCCCAAGGCAAAGGAGAGAATACGATTCAAAGGCGCCCCGGAATGGAGCATCCGAGACGGAACGAAGCACGGCACTAGCCCCCGGACTGGATCGTCCAGGGGTGAACCCGGTGCCATGGGATGGAGCGTCCTAGGCAACGGAAAGAAAAAGACAAAAAGACGCCCCGGATTGGAGCATCCGGGGCGGAATGAAGCACGGCCCGAGCCCCCGGACTGGATCGTCCGGGGGTGAACCCGGTGCCATGGACTGGAGCGTCCAGGGCATGGGATGGAATACGGCAAAAAGTCCGGGGGTGCACCAGGTGCCGCGGACTGGCACATCCGGGGACGCAGCGGCTTGGGAATGGAAGGTCCGGGGCAGCAAACAAGGAGAAGGAGACGGCGGCGGAGCGACACGGAGAGGAGAACAAGAACAAGAGCAAGGAGCAGAAGGGGGAGGACAAGAAGGAGAGAAGACGCGAAGCAGGAGGGGAAAGAGCAAGAGGGGAGAAGGAGAAGAAGTGGAGGCGGATGGGCACATGGGCACATGGGCACATGGAGCCCGGACCGGAAGGACCAGAGCGGAGGGGACACGATGGCCGAAAGGAGGGGCAAGAGCAAGGAGAGGTGGGGAGGGAGGACAAGGAGGACACGAGCCAGGGGAAAGAGGAGAAGGAGAGGCCGAAAGAGCGGACTAACACAGACGGAGACTCGAATGCAAACGCCAGGGGCGCCACGAGGACGAGAAGGCGGCGGCAGGAAAAAGCAGGAGGGCAGTCACGGAGAGCATGCACAAGAACAAGCGAGGATGAGGGAGGGGGATAGGAAGCAAGCGAGGAGCTCACAGCGAGCACGCGCACCGGTGAACAGGAGCCAGGAGGCCCAGGACGCCGCACATACAACACCGCACACAACGCGTGCACACCGGTGAACCGGAGCCAAGGGGCCCAGGACACCGTACACACGACACAGCGCACCGAGGCAGAGGAAACCATAGGCAAGGCTGAAGTCTGTGAAAAACCAATGGCCTTCGGCCAGGGAGTGGTTGTCACGGGGGGCTAACGGTCCTGTCCTGCGATGCAATGCAGGGCAACTGTGACAACTGCTCTTACACCCATACACTGAACGCAGAACACAGTCAGGCACACCGGTGAACAGGAGCCAAGCGTCCAAGGACACCCCGCACGCAACAACACACAGAGAGTGTGCACGCCGGTGAACAGGAACCAAGCGGCCTAGGGCACCGCAACCGCAACACCACACACAGAGCGTGCACGCGGGGGAGCAGGAGCCAGGAGGCCCAGAAAGCCGTGCACGCATCACCGCACACAGGGCGTGCACGGCGGTGAACAGGAGCCAGGAGGCCCAGGCCGCCGTACACGCAACACCACACACGGAGCGAGCACACCGGTGAACAGGAGCCAGGAGGCCCAGGACACGGTATACGCGACACCACACACAGAGCGTGCACACCGGCGGCCCAGAACACCGCCCAGGAGGAGCGGGAAGAGGGATGGGATGGGGCCGCACGACAACCCAGGGGAATAGGCCGGGGCCGCGGCAAGGGGTAAGGGGGCGGGAAGGGAGCGACCCGTGCTAGGCGCACGAAACGGTCCCCGGATGGATGAGGATCCAGTGGGCCCGCGCCACAGGGTTGCTGGCGGCCTGGTGGGGTATAAACACGGGATGAGGGATGGGATGGGGCCGCACGACAGCCCAGGGGATTAGGCCGGGGCCGCGGCACAGGGGAAAGGGACGGGGGCGGGAAGGGAGCGACCCGTGCTATGCGCGCGAAGCGGTCCCCGGAAGGAAGAGGCCCCAGTGGGCCAGCGCCACAGGGTAGCAGGCGACCCGGTGAGGTATAATTATATGTATATATTTATAAATAAAACACGGGATGAAGGGACAAGGGGACGGGGCGGGGAAGGGCGTGTGGCTAGGGCCGCACAACGGCCCGACGGGGTAGGGAGTCCATGGGACGCAGGGAACGGGCCTGCCGGGAAGAGGCAAAGGGGAATGGGACATGGGAAGGGCAGGGAGGCCGAAGGCGCCAAGCGTCAGCCCCATGGGATTGGGAAACCAGTCGCCATGGAGTGGTGAACCATGGGCCAACCATGGGGAACCTGGCCACGGGAAGTCGGGAAAATGCCCTGAACTCCGGGACGGCCGTCGGGTGTTCTCAGGGGTGAGGGTTGACCTCGAGATCCCCGGGTCAATGGCCTGAGTACACGTAGGTTCACGCGTGAGCGGGACCAGGGGGAACGTGGAAATGGTGGCCCCCTGGCCTCCAGCCGTGGATGGACGACAACCAAGTGCATCCGGGAGCCGAGTGGGTACTCCAGCCCGTGAGGGATGGGGAGTGGTGGAATGTGGTTGGCAGAGAGATATGCTCCGCTGTCGGTGAGGGCTATCCACAGGAAACCCGCCTGCAGGCGCCCAATAGGCTGTGCTAGGGGGGGAAGGCCGGGGGATCCTTCAAAGGGTGACTGGAAGGAGCTGAAACCGTGAGGGCAGCGACTGAAGGGAGCCTACCACTGGTCATGCCCCAAGGGAACCTGGTTGAAGTTCTCGGCCGTGAGGTGAGACAGGGGTCGCCAGGGGAACTGATGTGGAGAGCACTCCTTCCCGCCAGAGGCGGGCACCATGTAAAACAAACAAGGAGGAGTCAGATGAGGCTGCGGACGCGGCCGCCCTTACTTACTTACTTACTGCTGCACATCAATGGAGGCCAACATCAAAGTCAGCTCCGTCAACGACAGCGATTCAACAAAAGCAAGGCTGACATGAGCGCTCACCAGGGCGCTGAGGCTTTGTTCTAAAGGTTTTCAGTGTGTGTTTGCGTGTGTTCGTGCGTGCTTGCGCAGTGGAGAGCCACAGTCGTGGCAGTTTCCCAGTGTATGACCTTTCTTCAGAGTCAGCTTCTCACTGCCTGTCAGATTCGCTACCATAGTCAGTTATGGGACCATCTTAGCGCTCGTTCGTGCGTTCGTGTGTGTGTTTGTGCGCCCATGCTTCGCAGCAGTGCTCCTGAGGCACTGCTTTCAAGGTTCAACCTGGTTTCCGACTCAGCTCATTCTCTTTGCCGTGTCAGATCCTCCGCCTCAGTCAGTTGTGGGTTCAACGCAGCGCTAAACAACTCTGAGACGCGCGCCTACCCTGAGCCTTGTGCTTGGGCAGTAAGGCGCTTTGTGCGTTTGCCTTGTCTTGGGTATTTTTTCAGTGTTTGTCAGTTCGTTTGGCTGAATCTAGCTCAAATCAGCTTGATGGGAAAAAGGGGTTTGACAACAAGCGCCTTCGGCGCTCAAAAAGCACTGTTTTTGTGCTCAGTGGCTCACACTGATGTGCAGCCTTGCTTCAGTTTTTTGAATCTGAGGCTTCAGGCCCAGTTTTACGCTGGCCTGATTTTGAGCATTTTGCTCGTGAGATGTCAACCCCATTTAGGCTTGTTTTGCTGACAAGAGAAATGTTTTTCAAAAGACTTCTGAAATTTTTTCAGAGTCAGACTGTGGCTCTTCTGTTTTTTAACTCTTTGCTCCTGTTTGCGAGCTGGGGCACGGCTGTGCATCTGCCGGTGCTCCACTCCCACATTTAATCTATGGGTGAACTTATCATATTTTTTTGTACCCTCCCCACCCACTGTCCCAGTTTGGGACTCATATGCTGTGCCTCTGCAGAGTTACATTGCAAGAAAGTTCTATAGTGATTTCAACACTGTGTGTTTGTTGTGCCTCTCCTGCTGCTTGCTGCTGGTGTACGGTTTCCTGCTGCTTGTCTTTGATGAGGAAAATGTTTTATTTGCTGAAATACAACCAATCCAGGATAACCCAAGCCAGAGATAAGCAAGTAGAAGAGAATCAGGATCAAAGCATGAAAGGCTGCAGTGTATACAGTGAAAGATGTTAGAAAATTCACAGAAACTGCAACTCAAGGCAAATCGGATCGCATATTCACAAAGACAGTTGAAATGTTTTGGGAAAAGAGTTGGAAAACTGCCCCAAAGTCACTCAATCTCCATAGTGCCATCTCAGGAGATGTGCACTCTTTGTTTTGGGCCCCATATGTGCTGAGGTGGCAGGGCATGTGGCGCTGAGGTCACTGCCATGTCACATGGGATCTTCCTACTTAGCTAGGCTGACCGGGAATGGAACCCAGGACCTCTCAAAAAGAGGTGCCCCAGCCCCCTAGGGTGCATACCACAAGGATAGCTAAGAATTCATGAGAAACCCTAGATACATTCATAGGCTCTGCCCTGGATATGTCAGTTCTCAGTCAACTCTGGAAAAGATGAATAGCCTCACATTGATAGGGGATTAAGGGGTCCACCCCATATCCTGATTTAGTGTTTGGTTCCATGGGTCAAAATGTGTTATCACCACTTTTGGTTGGGCCAATACTAAGATAGAAATGCTAGAGTGCTTAATGCATCTCTAATACAACTAGAGTATACCTCAAGGCATTGGAAAAGCACTTTTTCGTACTCCCCCCTTGTGCGGTGGTGGCCACCACTGTCGCACTTTCAGGAAAACGGGATTTTTCCTTGGCCTTTCCTTGGTTTCCACATCTACTTTAAAATACTGATGGCTTCCCTCACACAGAAAAATAGGCGCTCACCATGGCTGGCGCCTTTTTGCTGCTTTGTTCGTAACATTTGCTACAGAAAGCTCAGCGCTCATGGCGCTGCCGGGGTTCCTGTGGCTGGGTTGGGTTAGGTTGGGAGCATGCCAAAAACATGTGCATGTGCATCCCTCTTTCCAAGACGCAGCGCGACATAAACCCAACGCAAGACGCAATATACACAATCGCATGGGTTCTCGTAAACTTGCAGGCGATCTGTGACCTGTCTTAGGGCGAAGGGAGTCGTTAAAAAAAATTAAATTGCCCCTTGGTGGGGTCTTGGGTTCTGCTCAGACTCTCCAGGCTGCTGCGTTTCGGCCCGAACACGGCCTACTCAGCGAGGCTGCGCGTGGGTATCTGTACAGACAGGAATGGGAGAATTATGGACGAATCCACGCAAGCGCGAAGCGACAACACCTAAATCCGTCAAATGACGGCCTAGAATTTTTCTAAAACAACATACCTGACCAGAATCCAATTGTGCATCAGATGCACATTTTTATAAAAATTGTAGTCATCTCTCGTCCCTCCCAACCCCTACCCCCTAATGCCCCCAAGCTACAGCGACCCCCACTAGCTACATCCCCACCACGCCCCAGCACAACCAGGCCCCGCGAACCACCCACCCCACATAGCGCTCATCACCGCACCAGACCATCACGTATTCCACCACCACCAGCCCCTGCCACCACACCCACCAATGCCGGGGTACCACACACAACCGGCACACCCTCCACACCACCACCACGTGGTCCAGCACCACCCGCCGCCCCCGCTACACGGGCCCACGACATACGAGCCACGGTACACCCCCATGGACCCGCGAGGAGCCGCGCACGCACACCAGCAACACCAGGGCCTAGTAGGAGCGCCCCACCACCACCAACAGCCCCCCCACCCACACCCCATACCAGCGAGCACCATCCACCAGCAGCCATCCATCACATACGGACCACAGCCCCACCCGGGGGCTCATGCGGCCGCCTCCCACCCGCACCCCGGCACCACAACCAGTCAAGAACCGCAAGGGCCACACGGCGCACACACGCAACACCCACACGACCAACAGGGACGCCCGGACCCCCAGCCAGCACAACACCCACCCCCAGCCCCCCCACCCCACCACCACCAGCAGCCCCCCGACCCACACCCCATACCAGCGAGCACCATCCACCAGCAGCCACCCATTACATACGGACCACAGCCCCACCCGGACGCTCATGCGGCCGCCTCCCAACCACACCCCGGCACCACAACCAGTCAAGAACCGCAAGGGCCGCACGGCGCACACACGCAACACCAACACAACCCACAGGGACGCCCAGACCCCCAGCCAGCACAACACCCACCCCCGCCCCCCCCACCACCAACAGCGCCACCCCCACACCACCCCCCCCACCCCCCCCCCGAGACCTCTGTCGGCCCAAATTTCAGCCACCACAAAGCGAGGGTGCAGGCCGTGGGCTGGTTCCTCTTGGGGACCAGGAAACAGGGGAGCAGACCTTTTGCTGCCCCCACCCCCCCCAACAGAAATGGGGCCGGACTGAAAGCAGGCCCAGCACCCCCCCCCCCCCCCCGCATGCCCTCGCACCCTCACTGCAGGCCGTCGCATGGTGATCGAGGTCCCTCAGGGAGCGGACTCCGAGCGACAAGTATGTTGGGATCTGGGACCCGCATGGTAACCCAGCAGGTGGTCCTCCTCTCCCACACAAGTGAACAGGTAGACCCATCCACCACCCTACCCCCCCCCCCCCCCCAGCCTGCGCCCCCGACGGGAGGGGTGCACGGAGTCGGCGCCCTCAGGGCCTAAAAGTGGAGGCTGTGAAGGGCTCACAGCTTGACCGCTGTGGGTATCCCTTGAGCGGCCTGCCCAGGGAACCTCCAGGTGTGCACGTGCCCCTCCAACTTCATCACAGACGCCTAGGCCAGCACAGCCCCGTGCACTCCAGTGCAGTTGTGGGTGACCCCTGGAGGCCAGACAGCCACCAGCCGACCCCTGCCCCCCCCCCCCTTTCTCAACGGAGAGGCCATTCAGGTGTGGTGCCCTCTGGGCCCCCTCGTCTACGCGGGCTGTAGCGCCGCTGCCAGTGCAGCCAGCACTGGTGGCACCCAGGGCAGGGAAGCACACTCTGTGCCCTGGTGCCCCTCCATCTGCCCAGGGTACGCCCTCGGCCGTGGGAGCCGGACCCAGCCCGCGAGGCAGCACCACCTGTGCCTAAGGCAGTCAAGGAGTGCGGGTCTGACCCCAGTCGTGCCACGTACCACCGCCTTCCCGTGCCAATAGGCAGTCGTGGAGTGGTTGGGTAGCATGTCCTTGTGACGTGGAGGTTGCGAGCCCAGGCCCACATCTCCCCCGGCGGGCTCAGCGTCAGGCTCTCCAGCCTCCCTGCCGGGGCCTGGAGCACCAGGCACACACTTCCCCGCGCCAACACCGAACAACAATGGAGCAAGCAGGTGTGCCACAGCTCTCCCCCCCCCCCCTCAGACACACAAGGGCACATACACACAGGCACGGCGGCATCTCCCGCCCGCGAGCGCCACCGCGGGGTCTGGGGGCGGTCAACAGTCCGGTAGGCCTTGTGACCGGACACCCGGGTACGGCCGCCCAGTCGGGTCCCGCAGGGAAGGCGGCGCGGACCGTGGGTAGGCGACCAGGCGAGGCCTTGACCCAACCCAACCCAACCCAACCCCCCCCCGAGACCAGGCCACGGACACAACACGCGGCAGCCAGCACCAGCCAATTGACGTCGATACCCCCGCCGACACACGCCACCGCGAATCCCCCCTCCCGCGACCGCCACAAGAAACCCCATCACCGGACCCCACGCGCGACAACGACGACCAGCCCCCCCAACCCACACCACCCCCCCCATCACACCCCGCACCACTGACGCGTTCCCGTGGGGGGCCGGCCACGGGACGCTGCGGTGGACACGCGCAAGTGAGCAGGCGGGCAAAGCACTACGCTCACAGGGGCATCAATTTGCTCATGTCATGTGACAAAGCGTTTCAGAATCCTTGCCACTCTGAAATGAGGGAACGAAAGTATGTACAGCAACACATCAGGATATGTACACATGGGGTTAACACTGGACTGGGGTAAGGGCATTACAGGACAAAAGACACTCTATCCCAACTCGTATCCCAATCCCAGGTCCGACCCTCTCAGTGGCTGGTGGGGGCGGGGGCTCAAACACAACCCATGCCCTGCTCAGTCGGGACCCTGAAACCCTGCCAATCGGGGAGGTGTCCCGCCCAGCCACACGCGAGTTCCTGGAGACCAAGGGGCTCCAAGGCCAACCGACAGTGGCTCCCTATGCTCCCTTAACTGCAGGTCCCAACTCACCTCTGAGCCAGAGATATGGCCCCGCCATTATCACCCAGGAGTTGGTAGCTGAAGTTGGGCTGTTTCAGCCCAAACTGATATCAACTCAAAAATGCCCAAAATTGACCCCTTGTCCGGACCCGCCAGAGGTAGGGACGAGGCAACCGACCCTATGCCCTCCGAGTACGAACTCCTTGGAGCCCTCACCCAACCTGGTTCCCTCTGAGGTCCCGGCATCAGGGCAACACGGATGAGTCAAGTGGGGTCATGATGCCAAAATCACCAAAATTGGCGTCATTCCCACGCGTGGCTCGCCCGGCCAAGGTAAGGCCAATGGCTCACAGGGTAGGAGGCAGGACCTAGGACTTTCATCTGAGTGTACAACCTGGAATTAGGTCCGGGCTCCCTGTGGGCATGGAGAAATGGGGCCGCCAATTGACCACTCGGAAGGGGAAAATTGGGGTCCCAAAATGGGGTCATTTTGGCTGCTCGAAATGAGCCAAACTTTGGGGTGCTCCCAATAGTATATCTCCACGCCGGCTTGGAGATCGGATCTGCCATTCCATACGCAATCCACCGGGAGTCCAACGGAGACTACCATGCCCTTGGCTCTCAAAGATCTCTATGCCACCTGGCGTCGTGACGATCCCAATTGGGTCCACAAATGCCAAAATGGCAAAATTGCCCACACTCACTTTGGGCTAGCGCCTTAACGAAGGATGCTCCGCTTTGCCCACGTGGTGTGTGAACCATGGGGACCAATACACATAACACCCATGTCATATATGGTCCATTGGTCCATGCGTCCGGCGTGCACGGGTGGGCTCGACATAGTGCACGGCGGGCAGAAAAAGTGGAAAATTGCTCAAAATGGCCATACATGCGCACACTCATGGTTGGGGCAAATGAGGCACATGCCCGACTTGGACCGGAGTGTGCCATAGGATTGGTATCAGGTCATATATGTCCAACATATCTTTTGGGCGCCGCCCAACTCCTCCGGTATTGGGAATGGCAGGGTCGCCAAGTGAGCCCATGATTTGGGATAGTCCCAAATCGCCAACATGGCGGCCACGGTATGCCAAGCTCAAGAGGAGTTATTCGCCGGGTCCAAGATATATTGGGGATCGAAGTATGTACCCTCATAACATACTTGGGTCATGATGTCAATTGAGCGCAACATTGAGATATACGGTCGCCACTTGACATCATGACGAGCCAAAAACGGCAAAATTGGCACAAAGACACACAAAAGTGCATTGAAAGGTGCACAATTATATTATAATATCTTCGGCTTGGATCGTGCAATTAACTAATCCTTCTAAACACAATGACTTGACACCATTGACCTTCGATCCCACATATGTGCTCCACTTGGGGCGCCTTGAAAGGTTACGAGCGCTACTTCCCAAGTGGGCACATGAAAATATGGAAAATTGCAAAACACACACCTTGCTCCCAACTCATCGCTTCGGGATCGCCACACAAGCTTCCCTTCACGAAGGTTAGGCTTGCAATTGATCGTAGGGAGTATGGAGAAGGGGCTTGCACAATATGAGGTCCATTGGCAGGGCCATCGCTCTTAGCCAAACCCGCCAAATGGGCACGCAATACAACACATGGCACATACCACATATTGCCCAAAAAGGTAGCTCCCCCCACGATATGTCATGCCCCTCCAAGGGCATAACTTTGTGTCAATCGCTCATAGGAACTCAAGGAGAGTTCCTATGCAACACCAACACTTGCGCGCTACACTCGAAAGTTATCTTAACGCACGCAATATCATGGCCAAAGAGTTATAACGCAAACTCTACCCTCTTGACCATGATCCATTACACTAGCGCGCACGTGTGGAGACGCAAGGCATATAATGCTTCCTAAATTACGTCGGGAGTATTGTGAATACGTCCCACGTTTCCTTGCTGTCATTCCTCGCAAACAACACGAGATATGACCCTCACAAGTGGCCTCACGAATCAACTTTGTTTTGCCCATATCTCTAAGACAAATGGAGGGCAAGATAAAAGGAAAGTTGATTCGTGCATAGGGAAGCACGTAGGTCCACTCGAAAGAGGTCGAATCAAGTGCGGGGATGTCGAAGTCGAAAATCCGATTTCGACATCCTGAAAAATTCGGATTAAGGTTGCGAGTGTAAGATGTGAAAATTGCGGAAGCATCCATGCAGTTCCTGAAGACTTTGGAGCCTTCGTGACGGATTGCGTTAAAGTTTCCATTAATAACAGTTAAACTGGCGGTTACGGTAAAGTCGCGATCCAACCGCCAGCCGTCAAAACAGTGAGTATCAGAACGGAAGCGTAAAAATTGACGGAAACAATATGAAAATAAAACCCTGTTGATTCCTGATATTCTGATACACAAATCTCTGCTGGCGGTGCATCGGTTGCCGATGCGAGGCTTTACGGCACGGAACACGCTCCCGCCGGGCTCGCACCGGGCGTCAATGGGCGCCTTCCGTACATGGGGTTAGTGGACCGGAGACCGGTCCTCCCTTCCGTACATAGGGTTAGTGGACCGGAGACCGGTTGTATGCCCTGCCCTAGCCATGGGGTTCTGGGTACCGCTTCACCCCCCTCCTTAGAGCAAACCCTGGGGGGGCTCGATAACACCCACGCATGGCAGCGGGTACCCAGGACCATATCCTGAAGGGGGGGTGTCACATCCTCACTTCAGGCTGAGTCGCAGGTTGGGCTCCAAACTCCACAGTAAGACAGGTATAGTGCTGTAGGGTCTTGTAACTTCAAGTATAGTATCAAGTATCAAGTCCCGGGTCCTGGCGGCGATTGTTCGGCATCCAAAGGACCCGTTAACCCATACCAGGCGCACCGGGTGCCGGCTGCTACGGTCACCACCACAGTGGCAGTGGCATACACGGCCAACATAGGCGACACACGACGACCGAGGTGGTCCCACAGGTTGGGAGCGACCACAAAGATCCATCAGGCTACCCCAAGCTTCCCAAGGCCCGCCGACTGGGGAGAGTCCCCTTGGGTCCTTTCTCGGGCGCACCATGTCCATATCCATACGACGCGAGTCCAGAGTTGTACAGCCGAACTCCTTAAGGGATCTTAAGGGAGCTCCTCCTGAAGGGATCGGGCATCAAGGCCGTCTTTTCCCTCGCCCTACTACCACGAAGGCCATACATGAGGGAGTCCTCATGCAGTGTGGGCGGAGGCGTCGACTCCTCAAACCACCAGTTTCCCAGGCAGACTGACCGAGGTCAGGAGCACCGGAGGCCGCCATCCGACTGCAAGTGCGTCTGCGAATCGGTAGGCTCACACTGGGACTGACAGTGGCGGACCGCTGGGAGTGTAGTCAGGCAACTGGGCTTCCCGCCTGGCGCCATCAGGATCTCCACATCACAGCGAATAGGGCAACACGGTATCACGGGCACTCAAACAGAAGAATCTGTTATTCGGTACTGGTCCAGGCTGGACCCTGTGTATAAACATGTACACGGCGACTCAGGGCGCCTCTGTATTGCGATTCGAATCCCCTCGGGGGGGAGAAAACAGTCCATCTGTCAGTGATGGGCTGACAATAGTAACATACAAATGCACATATCCTGGGGAGCAGAAAAGCAAAACAAGCGGGGTAAATAGGCGTGATAACACACTCCAGACAGAGTGCCAAACCACGCCACGGTCAGGATAAGGCAAATGCAGGAGGGTAGGCAAGAAAACGCCTGAGTTCAGGCCATATATAGTCTCGAGACACACGTCGACTGGTCTGGATCCCGCAAATGCCATGGGACCAGACCACACACCAAAAATCGCAATGCCGATGACAGCGGCATCCGTTGCGCAACGTCGTATGGGCTTCAAGGCCCCAAGAGCTCAGAAATATGAAGGTCAGTCGCCCTACCTGGTTTCCCATGGATTCAGCAGGGGGGTGAGTGACGAATAGAAGAAGAGAGGGGCCATCCTCCTCTGGATTCAGCAAGGGGGGTATATGGCCACTCTGATGGCAGGTCACCGGAAGATGTAAGAGAGCAAGCAAGTAAGGGACGATCCGTCGACCTCACAAGCGCTGAAAACACATCAGGGGAGAGCTCAGGGCGCTGATCAGGCACCCCTGGCTGCAATCGCCCGGGTGAGTGCTGCCAAGTCCGAAACGTGGATCTTGGTCTTGTGCTTGCGGATGTACTCCATGAAGGGAGTATTGACCCGCGGCAGGAACGAGGAGACGGGTTCCCAGGTATTGTGGGACGGCCCATAGCCTCGCCAACGAACCTTGAACTCCAGACCTCCTGGTGCCGAGGCTGTCGGACGCTGAGCCAGGATCTTCTCGACAGTATAGTCGTCCTGCTCAGCATAGTCATCATCCGAATCAGCCTCATGTGCGGCATAGCTCAGGGACACATGTTGGCCACGGAGGTCGGGTTCCCGCACACGGAGTTGACTCTCGTGGCGCTCCCGGAACTGTCCGTGACCCACCTTGATGCGGTAGGTGTCCTCACCAATCCTGCGGACCACCTCGCCGGGTGTGAACCAGGTCTTGGTGCGTCGGGTGCCCATAGGGCGGGGTCTGATCACCCACACCGGGTCTCCCACCCTGAACTTCTGCGCTGTCGAGCTCGGGGCAGACTTCTGACGCTCAGCATGCTCCTTCTCGAGCTGCTGGCGGATGTCCCGCGCCGTTTGCTCTTGCCGCGCGAAGAATTCCTTGGCATCCATAGCCATGCCGTCACCAGACAAGGGAAGTCCCCTACCCAGGGGGTCCCTGCCGAACAGAATCTGGTGAGGGGACAAACCGCCCGGAGTGGGGGTGTCATGACGGGCCTTCAGAGCAGGCCACATCTCCTCAAACCAGTTCCGACGTGGATTGGTGATGTGGATCTTGCGCAGCTTCTCGAACAGCTGCCGTCCAGCCACTTCAGCACGGCCGTTAGACCAGCTGAGATAGGCGACGCTCTTGGCGTGACGTATTCCCATGAGGGAACACATAGCCTTGAACCAGCCATCAGTAAACTGGGGCCCTCGGTCACTGCAAATGGTGCGGGGGATGTCAAAGACGGTCAGCCAATGACGAATCATCATGACTGCCACTTCCTTGGCAAGCAACCCCTTTTTGCGTGCCGGAACGGCTACAACGTAGCCGCTGTGGCGGTCCACACAGAGAACCACACAGTCAAAGGTCTCCTTGCCAATGTGCACTTCGGGCATGGAGAAGACGTCCATGGCCACGCTCTCCATGGGCTGGTCAGGAACCGGGGTCCATTGGGCTTCCCCCTTGACGTTCCGGTTATCGGGATTGCAGGCCTGGCAGACCGAGCAACCCTTCCTGACCTTCTTGATGGCGGTGTAGAGAACGATATGGTCGATCTCGAACCGACGCTGCATGTCAAGAGCTTGCTTCTTGACCCCTGGGTGCAGCATGTGGTGGTGCGAAGCTTCACACAGCTCGAGCACCCGGGACTCTGGTACTAGCAGCTTACCATTCCGGTAGAGCTTGCCATCTTCCTCAGTCAGCCCCTTTGGCCACTTCTGCCCGTCGTCAGGGTCGGTCACAGCCCTATACTCGGCCGCAAAGGCCTCAGACTTGGCGTAATCGTCGGTCCAGTCGTCCTGGAGGCAAGACTCCGGGAAGAGGTGCTTGTCGGACTCAGCCCCCTCAGGGGCGAGTACACTGGACGCTCCGCTCACCCTCGACGCGAGGGGGGCATCTGCAGCCATGACGACGAAGCATTTAGCACCCTCCTCCTCCATCAGGCGCTCCATCTCGATGATCCTCTTGGCTTCAGCGGTCTCAGCCTCATCGCCATGGGCAGAGATATCCGTCATGCCCTTGCTGGCGGGATAGGCCCACCTGCTGAGACAGTCCGCCACGGTGTTATCCTTTCCAGGAATATACACAACCGTAAGGTCGAACTTGGCGAAGGTCTCATGCCATCTTGCCCGTCGGGAGGCGGGACCTGAGGGGGTGTCCACGTGCTCCTTGTGCCACGACTGCAGACTCTGATGGTCGGTGCAGACGGTGACGGGATGGAGGGCTATGTACCCAGCCCATTTCCTGAGAGCCATGACGATGGCATACGCCTCCTTTTCACGGGGCGTCCACGTCCGTCTCTGGCCTTCCGCCAGGACCCGGCTCCAGAAGGCCACGGGCACGTGCCTCCCGTCGTCAAGCACTTGCTCCAACACCGCGCCAATGGTGTAGTCGGAAGCGTCGGTGCGCAGGACGAACCCTCGGTCGGGATCCACGAGGTGCAGACCCACTGCGGATAGCAGCGCCTGCTTCATCCCCTCAAAGGCACGGTCGGACTCAGCTGTCCAGACTAGAGCCTTCTTGGACCCCTTCTTGGTCTCGTCTCGGTTGCCCTTGAGCATGGTCGTCATGGGGGCTGCATACTCGGCATACATTTTGATATACCCCGAGTAGTAGTTGCAGAACCCCAGATACGCCCGTAGCTCAGAGACCGTCTTGGGCTTTTCCCAGTGCTCAATCGCAGCCACCTTGCCAGGTATGGGCTTTCGCTGCCCGTTCCCGACTACGTGGCCAGCGAAGACCACCTCGCTTACCGCAATGGTGGCCTTGTCACTGCTGCCCGTGAGTTTGTGCCGAACCAGAAGGTGCAGCACTCGAGTGACGTCCCTTTCATGTGCCTCCAGGAGCTCCTCGTAGCTCATACTGGGGTCCCCGGACGCGATCATCATGTCGTCCACGAAGGGGTCCGCACAGTCACGGACCGGCTCAAGCAGGTTCTCCAGCATCCGCTGAAAAGCCGCATTGCCGTTGGTAACGCCCATGGGCATCACCTTCCACTGGAGAGGTCCAAGTGGGGTGCTCATGGCTGTGCAGGCACGGGACTCCTCGGCGAGAGGCATCTGATGATAACCATATTTCAGGTCAATCACCGTGAAGATCCTCCGCCGGTGTTGTTTTTGCAGCATGTCCTCAATGAGGGGCAGCGTATAGCTGTCGTGCTGCGTTTGGGCGTTCAGGCCGCGGTAGTCGACCACGAGCCGCCACTCACCGGCAACCTTCTTGGGGACGACGAAGCAGGGAGAGGCCCACTCGGAGTGGCACGGCTCAAGCCAGCCTCTCTGGATGAAGTCACGGAGGATCTTCTCCATGGCCTCCTTCCTCTCGCCCCTCAGGGCGAACTCCCGGTGCCGATGCACACGGGGGTCCTGCTTCAGTCGTATCTTGGCCTCGCCATACGGTCCACGCACCGGTGGGGGAAGCACAGGCTTACCGCTGAAGAAGGTATCACCATACTTCTGGTTCAGCCTGGCCCTCAATGCCTGAATCTTGGGGCAATCATCGGATTCCGCCTTGGCTTTTCCGGGCACCTGGACCACGGAGCTTACTTGAGGGGTAGCTACTCCGCTCGCTTTGGGCTCAGGTGGTCTTCCCAGGTAGCCCAAAGGGCCATCCCTGGTCTTGCCTCGGAATAGATCGCCGTAGGTGGGTGGGTTACCCCCGATTGGCTCGTCCTGGCTGGACAGGTGGTCCAGTACCCTCCTTACGAAGGTATCCCCATCATAGGAACCAGAGACGATCGAGTCCACTTCCCACCAGGCTTTGTCCTGGCCCTTGCCCTCACGCTGGTTTCCCCAGTCGTGAAAGGGCTGATCCATATACCCCTGAACCAGATCCCACTCCTCTTCAGTGAGGGGCTCTTCCGATTCCGATTCTTCGATGTCAACAGGGGGAACCGCAAAGCATTGCCTCCAAGGCTCCGCTATGATGCGGTTGACACACACGAAGTCCGTGGTGTCGGCCTGATCAAGGCCCCCATCCACATAGTGGAATTCCGTTGGCCATCTCTGGGGTGGCATGGGCTGTCCCTTAGCGTCCTGATAGACACTCTCTCCAGCCGGTAGGACGACCTTGTTTAAGGTCATGTTGCTCAATGAGGCTACCCAATGTCGGGTACTTTCCTCCTCGGTGCATCCCATAGGAACAACCAGCACTGCCTTGGAGCGGTCCTTGCGAATCTTCGCTATCGCTCTTGGAATGTCCCAACGGGGGCAATGGATCCACATCAATCCCTGATGCGGACCCCAGTGCTTCTTCCACGCGGAGTCCTGTGCGCTCCAGTACTTCTCACACACCCGCAGATGGGCGGAGGTTCCTGAAGAGAACGCATCCAGGGCCAGATCCGACGCTCCCAAGTCCGCGACAACTCGGCTCGCCACTTCCGGCCTTACGCCGTACTTCTGGTTTGCAGGGCCAGTTGGCTCAGTGTCCAGCGCGGCCACTTCGAGCTGATTGCGTTCGGGGTGGATCCATTGGCATTCCACATGCTGCTCAGGTGACGAAAGCCACGAGAGTTGGTCGTCCTGGTACAGAGTCATGGAGGCCTGGGCCGGGAGAACGCCGGAATCCGTCTCCATCATGAAGTTGTACCCAACGATCATGTCCCAGTCCATCTCGGCCTCGTAGAAGCGACCGTGCAGGAGGATTTCCTTGCCGAGGTCTGGGCGGCTCAGCTCACGATGGTTCACGAACTGCAGCCCAATGGCCGCTTCCTTCGTGCCTCCCACCATGTACTGGCCGTTCGCCACCTTCAGCCTGACAGGTTTCCGACTGTCGGTCAGACACTCTGGTGGAAGTAGGCCAGCCTTGACCAAGCTGACTTGAGCTCCCGTGTCGACCAACACGTCGAAAACCTTTTCCACTTCCCCGCATAAGGCACGGACCTTAAGATGCAACTGCCGCTCGCGACCGACACGGCGCACAGCGTGCAAACTCAGGATCTCCGGCCGTTCCAGAAGCTCGACAAGCGACTGGTGCAGGTCGTGGACAATGGGCTCAGGCTGCCCATCTGCAGCATCCAGCTGCGGTCCGGGTGATCCTCCGATACTCTCGGATAGATCCTGAAGTACATCAAACACATTCTTGGTCGCGAAGGACGGACGGGTGCAAGGGTTCGTGCCTTCACTTGCCCTCACCCCGCCTCCGCGACTGGGTGCCGGACCGGGCCTTCCGCCCGCGGCAGTCCCCTTGTGCTTATCGACTCCCGACTGGGATGGTTCGGCGCTTCCCACGTCACCATCCTGCGACCGCGACCGCCCTAGCTGGGGCCCTTGGCTGCAGGGGCTCCGCTAGGGGGCGTCGGTTGTGGAAGAAGGGGTGTTCTCCTCCGCATCAACCTCGTTGACGCCCTTCTTCCTTCTCTCGCTGCGAGTAGGCTTCTTGTCCTTGTCCTTGTTCTGGTTGTTCTCCTTGTTCTTGTTGTCCGACCTGGAGACCCAGTTCCGCTTGATCTCCTGGATCTCCTTGGCCAACTCGGTCCCCTGCGACACCAGCTTGGAGAGCTCGTCCCTGTCCACCTCCACCTTGGCTTCCCGGATACCCGCGGGCGCACGCTTCTTCGACCCGTGCGCCTTCTTGTAAGCCTCCGTGTCGGCCTTGTGGACGGGGCATGTTCGGTGGTCATGGTTGAAGCCTCGCTTCCTCCCATAACACACGAAACAGCCCTGAGGGTGAGCTCGTATGAGCTCCCCAAAGGACAGCGGAGGGTCGCCAATGCGGCGAGGGTCCCTCTTCTCCTGCTTCCTCCAACCCTGCTGCAGGGGCTTCCAGTTCCCCGGATTGCTCCCCGCGCTCAGGTTCTTGGCCACGAAGGCACAAACGGCCACTTCGGCGGGCTCATCGTCGTCGTCATCGTCGACGAGAGTCTCATCGCCGCCGGCTCCCGCTGGGTCCATGGCAGCTTCCCCGCCAGGTCCCTCGCCAACGTAGTTGACGTCGCGGTCGCCGGGCCTCTACCCGCGGGTGTGGTGGAGGTTTCGGTACTCCTTGAGTACTTCCTCGCCAACCCACTCCAGGATCTCGTCGCAGCTCATCCGCGCCGGGATGGGCTGCAGATGGATGGTCTGGCCGCTCAGCTCACACTCGTCAAGGCGCCACATCGCGGCCTTCTTGCGATCGCCCGAGATGGTGATGAGAAGAGCGTTCCGCAGGGAGTGCCATTTGACATACCGGGCCAAGTTCTTCTTCGTCCAAGCCACCACGTTCGTATGATACTCTTTGGGGAGCATCATCTTGACCGTGTGGTTGGACTTGGCCCTCTTGGATTCCCCCTTGGTGACCCTCTTGATCCATGCTTCCGGCAGCATGGAGAGCAGGCGAGCCTGCTCGTCACCCTCGTTCCAGTCCTCCACGTTGCGGCGGAAGAGGGTGTATTTCCCTCGGAAGTCTCGCCAATCTCGTAGGCGGATCTCCCGTCCATCATGCTCAAGCTTGATGGACTTCCAGCGCTTGGCCGCCACCTGCGGAGCGTCCACCCGCTCCTGCTCGTTGAGCCACTTCTTGGCTTCCTTGAGGGTCTTGATTCTCCCCTCCTTGGTCGCCACGAAGTATAGCTCGCCGAGCACTTCCGGCAGGCGGTACCTGAACTGTCTGAAGACATATCTCTCCGCATCCGCGGGAGGTAGGTCTTCAGTGACGGTCAGCCCCAAATCGTCCAGCTTCTCCAAGAAGCGGTCCAGGTTGAGGGGGTTGCCGTCGTACATGGGGGGCTTGATGTCCTTCAAGTCTTCCCACACGGCGGCATCCGCGGCCTTAGAGACCATGAACGCCGGCCGCGAGGTCGATCGAGGTTCCCATCGGCCTCGCCCACGGACTCCCACGGCCGCCACGTCCATCTCCTCCATGGAATCCCTGTGGCTACGCCGCGGTTCCTCCACGTACGCTGAACCTAGATGTTCACGCCGTACTTCTTCCATGTACGCATCCTCATCACGGCGCCGGCGGCTGCGTTCAGCGGCCTCCCGTCGTACACCACGCGGCGGGCTGATGTTGAAATCCTCCAGGTCCAGGTCCAGGTCCTCACCTTCCCCGACATCCCACTCCACGTCTCCTCTGGGGACCTCGTCCCTGAGTCCACCATAACGTCCTCCAGCCATTGGGATTGGCACCGGGGCTGGTGCCGGGCGTCGGGGGCGTACAGGCGTCCGCGGTGGAGCACGGCGGTTGTGGTAGTCCGAGCTGAGCCACTCATCACGCCAATCCTCACTGCCACTGCCGGGCCGCACGCGCTCGTTGCGGCGGCCCGCGCTGTGGTGAGAGGGGGCGGTGAGAGAGGGGGCACTGGCGCTGGGGCGACTCCTGGGGGCTCCGCCAGGGGCGTGGTGTCTGCCTGGACCTGGTCCGGGTCCCCAGCCGTCGTCCGACGAGCCAGACTCCAGGGGTGGGTGGTCGCTGCCGACGCTCCCACGGGCTTCCAGCGCGTCCAGCCTCAGCTGCAGGCCGCTGATGACCGTGTTCAGCCGCCTGGTCTCGGCCCTGGCGATGTCCAGGTCTTTCTGCGCGCGCGCGGCGACCTTGGAGATGCGAGCCATCTCGCCCTTGCCCGTGCCTACCTTGCACTCGAGGGAAAAGACCCTCCTGCGGAGGTAGACAATCCACCGCCAGGTGGTATTCGGGTCGCCGTTCCCTGTTGGGTCGTCGGGGTCCCCAGGGGGTCCTCCAGGAGGGCCTCCGCCGGGTCCGCCCGGTCCAGGGGGTCCTCCCCCGCCCGGTGGTCCGCCTCCAGGGGGTCCGCTTGGTGGGCGTCCTCCTGGGGGTCCTGATGGTCCTCCGCCCGGGGGTCCCGGTGGGCCTCCGCCGGGTCGCCTCGGTGGGTCCGAGGATGGGCGCTTCTTCGTGATGCCGAAGTCCATGTCGTCATCCTCGTCCATGTCGCCCTACCTGGGCGTCTCGGTCTCGGAAGACTCCGAGCTCCGGTAGGGAGGAGGGAGATCCTCAGCCTCACCTTCCGGTTCCATGGGGACATCTCCGCCTCCACCGCCCGTCCAAGCCACCACTTGGCGATGTCGGCGGCCTCGTGCATCCCCGTCGCTGGCGGTGAAGAAGGGATCACTGTCGTGGGGGTGTCCACCCGCTGGCCTCCGCGGCCTCTCGGGGGTCTTCCCCTTGCCCTTCCTCCGTCGATGAGCAGTGGGGCCACTGCTCTCACTGCTGCCCGTGTCGGCCTCGTCCAGCGTCATCCTGGAGGAGGCGTCCCCTTCGAAAAGCTTTCGAAGGGTCTCCACTCGTGATCCTCCCGGGGGAGTCTCGCGGCGGAGTTTGGCCTCTGCCTCCTCCATTGCGGCGGCGGTGGCTGCGGCAGCCCGCACCTCCGCTTCCTCCTGGGTGCGAGCCGCCTCGGCTTCCCGGGCCTGCTGCAGCCGCGCCTTCTGCGCTTCCAACGCCGCCAGCTCCGCCTCCGTCTTGGCCTTCTCCTCAGCGACCTTCCGTCGCGCGGCTTCAATGGCGTCCTTCTTGGCGGCGTTCGCCTGGGCCTTTGCCGTCGCATCGGCGTGGGCCCTTTCCTCCGCCTCCTTCTTTGCCCTCTCTTGGGCAAGCGCCTCTTCCAGCGCCCTCACCTCGGCCTCCCTGCAGGCAATGGCCTCCTGCGTCAGGCGGGCTTCCTCGTCGGCTGCCGCCAACTCACCGTTGACCTGGGCTGTCGCTGCCCCATGGGCGGCCACGGCCGTGAGTCCGGCCGCAATGGCCGCCACGGTCTGGGCGTGGATGGCCATGCCATGCGCCCACTCCGCAGCCTCCTCCTGGGCGATGCCGACGGCGCCCTCCACGGCAGCGCTGTGCTGCCTCGACCGTTGCCGGGCAACCCGAAGGTTGCAGGGCACCCCACAGACGCGCTCACAGGCGCGCGCCACGTCCCTGTCGGGAGCAACGCTGCTGCTGGAGCTGGCCTGGTCGGCCGGCATCCTGCCGCGGTGGGCCGACTCCACGTCGCTGCTGGGGCCTGCTGAGGCCTGCTGGGGCTTCAGGAGCAGCGGACGGGGCTTGGCCTTGGTCTGCCTGGCGACTTGGATGAAGTCGCCGAGGGTGGCGTGGCCGGGGTGATGACCACCATTGGCCCGTTGGGGACTGGGGGCTGGGGTTCCGCCCTTGGCGCCTTGGGCGGCTTCGGCGGCCAGGGACTCCTGGTACTCCCGCCACCTCCGGTCCCGCTTCCCGTCCCCGGCGGACCGCTTCTCCTTCCCCGGAGACGCGCTGCTGCTGCCCTGCAGCCTGCGCTCGCTCCCCGGTTCCGGGAAGTTCTTCTCGATCATGTCCCACATGGAGACATTGATCGAGGCGCCCGACGGGTACACGTTGGGCTCCTCGTCCTCCTCAATCCCGTCGGGGCGCAGGCCTTCGCCAGGCCTGTCCGGCCGGGTCCACGTCCTCCAGCGCCTCTGCTGGAAGCGGAAGGCGAACCCTTCCGCCCGCAGCCAGTCCTCCACGGCCTGCAGGCGGTCGGGGGCGATGTCCGTGCGGAGCTCGAAGCTCCCGGGCATGCCGCCTTCGCACTGGGGGTGGCTGTGGCGGTAGTGCTGGTCCCAGACCAACCCACGCAGTAGGCGCACTGCATGGGGGTGGGGCCGCGGCCACGTCCTGCCCGCTTCTTGCCAGTTTACCATGGCAGCGGGAGCGTAGTTGGTCTTGAGGTCCTTGGTATGCACTCGTTCCACTCAACGAACTGGTGGTGGTTGTTGAGGCGGGTGCTGCAGCACTGGATTGGAAGTGCGGCTGGTGCTGGTCAGCCGGTGGTTGTGGAGGTGGTTGACGCGGCCTTGCTGGTCGGCCGATGGGTCCGGTCTGTGAACCTCCTTCACGGTCGCGGCGCGGTCAGGGCGATGCTCTGGACGGCGCTGCGGGCTCCGTGACGAACTCGGCGCTGTCGCTGGGCGGCGCTGCGAGCCGCTGCGCTGCGCTGCGAGGTGCTGGGCTGCGCTGCGAGCTGCGAGCTGCGAGCTGCTGCGCCGCGCTCCTCGGGGTTGGTGGCCCCGAGTGGCACGCGAGGGCTCGGTAACCCCGCGGCGGTGAAACGCTTTTGACGCGTTCCCGAGGGGGGCCGGCCACGGGACGCTGCGGTGGACACGCGCAAGTGAGCAGGCGGGCAAAGCACTACGCTCACAGGGGCATCAATGCGCTCATGTCATGTGACAAAGCGTTTCAGAATCCTTGCCACTTTGAAATGAGGGAACGAAAGTATGTACAGCAACACATCAGGATATGTACACATGGGGTTAAGACTAGACTGGGGTAAGGGCATTACAGGACAATAGACCTCTATCCCAACTCGTATCCCAATCCCAGATCCGACCCTCTCAGTGGCTGGTGGGGGCGGGGGCTCAAACACAACCCATGCCCTGCTCAGTCCGGACCCTGAAACCCTGCCAATCGGGGAGGTGTCCCGCCCAGCCACAGGCGAGTTCCTGAAAACCAAGGGGCTCCAAGGCCAACCGACAGTGGCTCCCCATGCTCCCTTAACTGCAGGTCCCAACTCACCTCTGAGCCAGAGATATGGCCCCGCCATTATCACCCAGGAGTTGGTAGCTGAAAATGGGCTGTTTCAGCCCAAACTGATATTAACTCAAAAATCCCCTAAATTGACCCCTTGTCCGGACCCGCCAGAGGTAGGGACGAGGCAACCGACCCTATGCCCTCCGAGTACGAACTCCTTGGAGCCCTCACCCAACCTGGTTCCCTCTGAGGTCCCGGCATCAGGGCAACACGGATGAGTCAAGTGGGGTCATGATGCCAAAATCACCAAAATTGGCGTCATTCCCACGCGTGGCTCGCCCGGCCAAGGTAAGGCCAGTGGCTCACAGGGTAGGAGGCAGGACCTAGGACTTATATCTCAGTGTACAACCTGGAATTAGGTCCGGGCTCCCTGTGGGCATGGAGAAATGGGGCCGCCAATTGACCACTCGGAAGGGGGAAATTGGGGTCCCAAAATGGGGTCATTTTGGCTGCTCAAAATGAGCCAAGATTCGGGGTGCTCCCAATAGTATATCTCCACGCCGGCTTGAAGATCGGATCCGCCATTCCATACGCAATCCACCGGGAGTCCAACGGAGACTCCCATGCCCTTGCCTCTCAAAGATCTCCATGCCACTCGGCGTGGTGACGATCCCAATTGGGTCCACAAATGCCAAAATGGCAAAATTGCCCACACTCACTTTGGGCTAGCGCCTTAACGAAGGATGCTCCGCTTCGCCCACGTGGTGTGTGAACCATGGGGACCAATACACATAACACCCATGTCATATATGGTCCATTGGTCCATGCGTCCGGCGTGCACGGGTGGGCTCAACATAGTGCACGGCGGGCAGAAAAAGTGGAAAATTGCTCAAAGAGGCCATACATGCGCACACTCATGGTTGGGGCAAATGAGGCACATGCCCGACTTGGACCGGAGTGTGCCATAGGATTGGTATCAAGTCATATATGTCCAACATATCTTTTGGGCGTCGCCCAACTCATCCGGTATTGGGAATGGTAGGGTCGCCAAGTGAGCCCATGGTTTGGGATAGTCCCAAATCGCCAACATGGCGGCCACGGTATGCCAAGCTCAAGAGGAGTTGTTCGCCGGGTCCAAGTTATGTTGGGGACCGAAGTATGTACCCTCATAACATACTTGGGTCATGATGTCAATTGAGCGCAACGTTGAGATATACGGTCGCCACTTGACATCATGACGAGCCAAAAACGGCAAAATTGGCACAAAGACACACAAAAGTGCATTGAAAGGTGCACAATTATATTTTAATATCTTCGGCTTGGATCGTGCAATTAACTAATCCTTCTAAACACAATGACTTGACACCAATGACCTTCGATCCCACATATGTGCTCCACTTGGGGCGCCTTGAAAGGTTACGAGCGCTACTTCCCAAGTGGGCACATGAAAATATGGAAAATTGCAAAACACACACCTTGCTCCCAACTCATCGCTTCGGGATCGCCACACAAGCTTCCCTTCACGAAGGTTAGGCTTGCAATTGATCGTAGAGAATAGGGAGAAGGGGCTTGCACAATATGAGGTCCATTGGCAGGGCCATCGCTCTTAGCCAAACCCGCCAAATGGGCAGGCAATACAACACATGGCACATACCACATATTGCCCAAAAAGGTAGCTCCCCCCACGATATGTCATGCCCCTCCAAGGGCATAACTTTGTGTCAATCGCTCATAGGAACTCAAGGAGAGTTCCTATGCAACACCAACACTTGCGCGCTACACTCGAAAGTTATCTTAACGCACGCAATATCATGGCCAAAGAGTTATAACGCAAACTCTACCCTCTTGACCATGATCCATTACACTAGCGCGCACGTGTGGAGACGCAAGGCATATAATGCTTCCTAAATTACGTCGGGAGTATTGTGAATACGTCCCACGTTTCCTTACTGTCATTCCTCGCAAACAACACGAGATATGACCCTCACAAGTGGCCTCACGAATCAACTTTGTTTTGCCCATATCTCTAAGACAAATGGAGGGCAAGATAAAAGGAAGGTTGATTCGTGCATAGGGAAGCACGTAGGTCCACTTGAAAGAGGACAAATCAAGTGCGGGGATGTCGAAGTCGAAAATCCGATTTCGACATCCTGAAAAATTCGGATTAAGGTTGCGAGTGTAAGATGTGAAAATTGCGGAAGCATCCATGCAGTTCCTGAAGACTTTGGAGCCTTCGTGACGGATTGCGTTAAAATTTCCATTAATAACAGTTAAACTGGCGGTTATGGTAAAGTCGCGATCCAACCGCCAGCCGTCAAAACAGTGAGTATCAGAACGGAAGCGTAAAAATCGACGGAAACAATACGAAAATAAAACCCTGTTGATTCCTGATATTCTGATACACAAATCTCCGCTGGCGGTGCATCGGTTGCCGATGCGGGGCTTTACGGCACGGAACACGCTCCCGCCGGGCTCGCACCGGGCGTCAATGGGCGCCTTCCGTACATGGGGTTAGTGGACCGGAGACCGGTCCTCCCTTCCGTACATAGGGTTAGTGGACCGGAGACCGGTTGTATGCCCTGCCCTAGCCATGGGGTTCTGGGTACCGCTTCACCACCAGTCGCCGCACCGGCCGAACCCTACGCCCTACACAACCCCGCAGCGGTACGGCAGCACCTCCGGGGACTCGGGGAACAGGATGTCGTGCTGTACCTCCGCACCTCCGCCACCAGCACCCCCATCCGGGCGGCCACCCTGGTCCAGGCGTCCACCCTGGGGGAAGGCCTCCGAGACTTCCTCTTTGACGCCTTCCTCCACATCGCCCGACACGAGCCCCCCCCACGCGCCACCCCAGACGGCGAGAGCCCGCCCCCCACAGGGAGCCGGATCTGGGTGCCCCCCATCGACTGGGGGCGACACCTGGTCGGACACCCCGTGCCGGGGCGGATGGACACCAAGGGCCGCACCCCCTACCACGAGCCCGACATGGCCCACCCCCCACCCGACGCCACCCCCGACAGCACCAAAGAGTGGGAGCGGGAAACATGGGTAGCCCGGATGGCCTCCCTGAGCAACTTCCGGCACAACGTCCCGGGGGACATCCCCACCCCCGACGAGCAGCAGCCAGCCCCCTCCACGTACATGACCGTCATGTACAATCTGCACTACACCCTCTCCACCACCAACTACCACGCACCCACAGACCACTGGATGGTACACGGCACCGACTCCCTCCTCCCCGCCGACTACACCCCCCCCCCCACACAACCCAGGCCCCGACACGTACGCCAGGGGGGACGACCCGGACGATCCCCACATCTGGGGAACGTGGGAACCCAAATCCCTGGACACGCTGCTCTCCATCCGCAGTGGCTACCAGGGCCTTGGTAGGGCGATGTATTGCCTCGCCAAGTGGACCCAACGGACCTGGGGGATCCCCACGGACCGATGGGTGTGGGTGGTCACGCTGCGCCCCCAGCAGAGGGAAGCCCCCCCAAACCGCAGGGGACCCACCCCCCCACGCCCCACCACCCTACAACTATGCCCGTACATGGTGGCAGCCCGCCTCATGTCGCTGCTGTGGCCGGGCCCAGACACCCCGACCCAAAACTACCCCCACCTCACAGAGGCGGACATGCCCGGCATCCAGCGATGCTTCTTCCAGACCCTCGACTACCTCCAGCAAACACACCCGCACGTCCTGGAGCAGATATGGCCACCCCCCGGGTAACCCACGTGCCGCGCAGCCGAGACAACGCCGCCACGCCAGCACCAGCACGCGAGGATCACCAGGGAAAACGCGCGCACACGCCCGGTGCCCGAACCTGCACCCTCGTTCTCGCTACTTACAGGACCCAGCATCATACGCCCGCCCCCGAGGCCCAGGACCCTCCGCCGTCTCCCACAGCCCTCTCCTCCGCCTCCGACTCCACAGCGTCCACCACCACGACCACCTCATCCACCACCACCACCACGTCCTCATCCAGCACTCAACCCCCCAGGCCGCGGGGGACACCTCCCAAACGGGCCTCCAAACCCGCCCCCACCGCGAGCAGCCCCGCCGCCGCCAAGGCCCACGCCCCGACGAAGCCCACACCCATGACCCAGCCGAAGCCCAAGACCGCCGCCAAACGGCCACCCAAACTAGTCAGCACGCCACGACCGCAACCCGCAGCCAAGCCCAAACCCAAGCCCAAACCCGACGCCACGACGGCAGCGCGAGCCCGGCCCCCTGAGGACGTTCTCTACGACATCCGGCCCCAGCCGCCCCAGGCCCGAAGGCAGCAACGCCCAGCGCGGCGCCCCCCCACCGTCACCGACGCCACCGCCACCACCTTCATGGCGGAGCGCGCCGCGGCCGAAGCGCGACGCACCTCGTCCCGCCACCTCTCAAAGCCCGCACCCCAGGCCCACGGACCGCTCCCGACCAAGCCAGAACGACGCCAGGGTCCACCAGCAGCGTCCCCGCCCCCCTACCGGCCCTCGATGACGACCCACATGCAACGCATGCCCCACTACCGCCGCCGCCGCGAATCCCCGCCCAACCCCGAGGCGGAGACCGTACGCGCACACACGCGGGTCCACATCCGCGTGCACCCCCACTCCCCACGCACCCCCACGGAACAGGACTACGAGGAATCCCCCAGGCCCACCACCGCCGCCGGTCCCCACGACCCCGTCACACCCACCCACGGCCACTCCTCCGCCCAAGACCGCAGGCCCGCCCACGAACAGTGGTGGCAGCGCTGGACCCACACGCAGCTCTTGGAGCTGCGGAAGTGGGCCCGGGGGGAGCCCTCCCTCGAGGGCCTGGTCCATCGGCCCCGCAAGGGGTCGGTGGAGAACTGCCGCCTCCGGCCGGCGGGGGGGTGGATGCCGCAGGCCGCATGGGAAGCCATGCTGGCCGATGCGCTCCACCCCCTGGGAGTCCACCCCCGCAACCTCCCCGCGCCCCAGGACCATCCGTATGTCCTCAGGCGCCTGCGAGAGACCCTCCAGGAAACGCAGCGAGACGGCATCCGCCTGTGGGACATCACCCAAAGCCCAGCCCCGCACGCACACACCCCCTCACCACCCCACAAGCGTCGGCGCACCGACACCGGCGACACCCACAGCACCCCAGGAGCCCTGCGCGCCACAGAACACAACACGCCTGACCCCCCGGCCAGCGGCGCCGCCATCTAACCCCGTTACCCAGCAAACCACCACCACGGGGCGCCACGCCAGGCCCCGCCCAGAAGTCACCAAACGAACCGGACGCCGAAGGAAGCCAACGCACACGACAACGAGCACCACTACGCCTAAAGGTGCCGAACCCAGGCCCGCTACCGTGGGCTCCTCTCCACTCTCAGCACGACACACACGTCGCTGGCGTCACTCCTCCGCCGTGCTGCCTCCCACGCCACCGCCCCGCCCCCCCCCCCTCCCGCCGCACGTCCCCACGCCGCCCAGCACCCAGCCCCACACACTGCGCCACAGCATCGCCCTAGTCCGGCTCCTCCACCATCGCGCCGCTTGGCACCTCACAGTAGACCGCCGTCCTGTGGTCCCGCTCCCCCCGGCACCGCTCCCGGGGCCGCACCCGGCCCACGTTGTGTTCGCCCCCACGTCGCGGGCCGCGGACATCCTCCCGCTCCTCGCCGCCACCCCTCCCGGGCATCGCATACTGCTTGCCGCCAACCCCTCGGTCCTCAGTGAGGTCCTCATCGGGCACACCGACGCCCTGCACGTGCGCCCGCTGCTGCCCAACCTGCACGCTGCGTACGCCCCCGGCAGGCCCGTCGACCCCTCCGTGTGGGACTCCCAGTGAGGCCACCGGCCACCGGCCGGCCCACACGCACCACCCCGCACTCGCCTCGGGCGCACGACCCCGTGGACGCCGCTACCCACACGCCCGGCCCCGCGCAACCGCCTAACCGAGCCAGAACCCAAGCACAAATGAAACCCGAGCGACACCCCGAAACCGCTAACCCTTGACTCCTAACCAAACCCGCCGAGGGAACAACGTAACCACAGCCCACACCCACAGCCCACACAGCCGCCTAACCAGCCAGCTCCAGAAGCAAAGAGACACCTCACCAAACCCACCCTGACCCAAACCCGTGTACATCAGGACGCGCGAGCCGCACCCCTGGGGCGCGACCGCCACCACAGCACCGACGACACACGCCAGAGGACACAACCCTATTGCACTGCCGCACCAGCTGTCCGTGCCTGTGCCTGCAGTGTACGCGCGCCCCTGTAATTCTCTTTTTTGTTTTTTCTTTTTTTTTTCCCAAAAAAAAAAAAGAACAAAAAAAGAAAAAAAAAACAAAAACAAAAAAAAAACGAAAATTAGGGGGGGAGGAAGAGGGACACAACCACCCATGGCACACGCGCACCGCACACAGCACGCACACCGGTGAACAGGAGCCCAGTGGCCCAGGACACCGCACATGCAACACAACACACCGAGCGAGCACACCGGTGAACAGGAGCCAGCTGGCCCAGGACACCGCAGACGCACCACAGCAAACCGCGCGGGCAGACCGGTGAACAGGAGCCCAGCGGCCCAGGACACTGCACACACGTAGGGCGGCCGAGGGACAGGAAAGAACCAATACCCCATGGGTCGGACGCACTGGGGCGACCCAGCCGACCCACCGGGCCAGTGGCAGGAGCGGTACTCCAAGGCCACTGGTCCGAGCCCGGCCAGGCTGCATCGGGGACCATGGCAAACGTCACCCGGAGCCATGGAAGCAACCGGTGACAGGCGAGCCGGTACACAGTCCAGGAGGGGGTCACCTGCCAAGCAGAGTGGCCCCGCAACTCAAGCCACAAGGGTGAGGCGGTCGTACCGTGGACAAGCGGGAGCAATACCCCTTGTGGTGAGAGATACTCCACACGGCTGGGCAGCCCCCCAGAGGTGCCGCCCAAAGGAGGGGGCATGTGGCCCTACCCATGGACACATGTGGGGACACCCTCCCACCTGGGACACATGGACCGGGTGGCCGCGACAATGCCTTCCCAAGCACATGCGGGAGCGGCTCAAGAGGCACCTGACATAGGGCAGTGGGAGGGACAGGACGTCACCTTGGTAAGACCTTCTTCCTGCAATGTCAAAGGAGGCATCCCGAGCTCCCGAAGATACCTACCTACCTACCTTACTCCCCCCTTGTGCGGTGGTGGCCACCACTGTCGCACTTTCAGGAAAACGGGATTTTCCCTTGGCCTTTCCTTGGTTTCCACATCTACTTTAAAATACTGATGGCTTCCCTCACACAGAAAAATAGGCGCTCACCATGGCTGGCACCTTTTTGCTGCTTTGTTCGTAACATATCCTACAGAAAGCTCAGCGCTCATGGCGCTACCGGGGTTCCTGTGGCTGGGTTGGGTTAGGTTGGGAGCATGCCAAAAACATGTGCATGTGCATCCCTCTTTCCAAGACGCAGCGCGACATAAACCCAACGCAAGACGCAATATACACACTCGCATGGGTTCTCGTAAACCTGCAGGCGATCTGTGACCTGTCTTAGGGCGAAGGGAGTCGTTAAAAAAAATGAAATTGCCCCTTGTTGGGGTCTTGGGTTCTGCTCAGACTCTCCAGGCTGCTGCGTTTCGGCCCGAACACGGCCTACTCAGCGAGGCTGCGCGTGGGTATCTGTACAGACAGGAATGGGAGAATTATGGACGAATCCACGCAAGCGCGAAGCGACAACACCTAAATCCGTCAAATGACGGCCTAGAATTTTTCTCAAACAACATACCTGACCAGAATCCAATTGTGCATCAGATGCACATTTTTATAAAAATTGTAGTCATCTCTCGATTTTCTAAATCAAGAAATTCCTACGCAGAAAAAGGCGGCGGGCAGGAGCGGCTCCTAGCGAAGTGCCGGAAAATACAGAAATAATGAGATTATAAACGTATGTCACACGTAGACAGGAAAATGACGAGACACACATAAATAAAGAAACATACAGATTCCACCCACACTGATAGAAAGAATCAAAAATCACAGAATTCCAAAATCAACGGGAGGACTTCAATGAGTCAGGTATAAACCTCAGGTGTGCTCGTCTCGTACGCAGCATGCACATTTCTCGTCTCGTGTCTCCGTGAACGAGTCTTGTAGCAGCGCTAACAAACGATGGAGGGCTAGATTAGAAAGATTGCAGATGATTAGAGGTCAGATCAGGGTGATTAGACATACACACAAGTGCATAGCGACGTTTTTCGCTTGCGCCTCGTTTTTCTCCTCACCTTGCTTCACTCTCCAGCGGTAGGTAAGGTAGGTAAGCCCCGGTGGGGCCACCCCCTGGTAGAGTTCGTGATCGTGGGTAGATTTAGGCAGCAAGACAGTGATTGGCTCAGGTTGTTCACAAACTCGTGCATGCTCGTGCATTCACACATGCATTAAAGGGTAGGCGACGCGAAATGCGCACGGTAAACCTTGTTTAGGTTACCCAGGGGCTCCTCGATACGTTTTTTAAGAGAACCTGAGGAGTCTCTTGACGCTTGCTTGCTTGACAGGGGTGTTTGAGGACAGTCTATTATAGGTCACACTGAGAAGCGTATAATACGTGGAGTGTGGCTTGGTTCCTCAGCCGCAAACACCCCTTCATTGGCCTTTGCTTTACAGGTGGGAGAGGTACAGGGTGATTGGTGCACGCAGCAGCTGCCTTCGGCGGCTAACCCATTTTTCTGCCCCAGCTAAACAGGGGCGCTGATCACACAATCAATTGACCCCGCCTCAGCCAGGAGTGGCGAGGGCAGTTCGACTCCATCGACATCCACGCTGTGCACGCAACAAGAGCACCCCTTCCCTCCAAGCCCTAGCAGGGAAATACGTTGTGGCGTCCCTGTTAGGCCACAGTTGCTTAGCAGTGCTGTGTTCTCTTGTCTTCTTCACAGGAGGGTCATTAGGACTCACGACTTGATCTTCAACACCACCAAGTAGAGCCTGCGTGTAGGAGTGGTAGTTCTGAGTGGGGGCTTGAGCCAGTTGCACAAGTGCTCGCCCACCAGGATGGTGCCACTGTAGGTTGGGTGTGTAGAGTAGTGGTGTCTCCTGTCCCGCGTGCTTTTCCTCGTGGGCAGGGGAGTGCGTTAGCTTTTGGCCTTTAGCAAAATTGGGCGTTTTGTATGCCCTTAGCACACTTGGCCACCCCTCCCCTCTAGTAGGTAGGGCTTTTGCCGTCTTCCCCCATGGATAGGCGCCAGCACAGAAATTGGGCGCCATAGGAGTGGTACCAGTAACTGACTAGGACCTTCCTACCGACATCAGCGAAGCCCGTTGATTCGGGAGCCACGCCCGGGAGAGAAGTGAGACACACACAGACATACGTAGCACACTAAGGGGTAAGGTTCAGTCCCTAGCTTTAGTCTTGGAGGCAAGCGTCTCAACGAACCTCAGCAACTCACCAAGGTTGTTCTGGGACAAGTAGTCAACCAGAACTGAGTTTAGGCGTCCCTCAGGTAGAACAAAAGCAGAGAAGGGCTCCCAAGTGGCCTCTTCGACTCCAAACCCTTCCCAGAGGGTGAGGAAGCGCCAACCCTGGCGCTGGCGGTGGCGTAGGACAGACTTCACCAGGTAGAAGCCCTCCTTAGCCATCTCCTCGGCGTTCATGTCGGGGAGTTCCCCTTCAACTTCTGTAGGGCTGGCAGCCCCTTGTAGGTCTAGGGCGGCGATTTCCTCGTCGTTCAGCTCCCACTCCTCCCCACAGAGGTCTTCAGGATCATAGTAGCGCTTCAGGTGTTGAGCAGCGCACACCAGGGTGCCCCCTAGACGGGGAGAACACCGCACGGTGATACGGTGTCCATCCACTGGTAGAATCTTGTACGGCCCGAGGTATGGGTCATCGCTGGTAGAGCGTGGCCAGGCAGGTAGTCGACTGTGGTGCACCAGCACCCAGTCCCCCTCTTGGTAGGTGGCCGGTACTTGGTGCTTGTTCTTCTTGTTCCAATGACGCTCCCTCACTCTCTGGAGCATAGCCTTGGCCTTGTCCACCTTCGCTTGTTGCTCTTGGACCCATTCACCCACAGAAGAATGGGTGTCCTCTGGATAGGGGGCATGTAGGAACCACGCCGGGCGCCCTAGGAATAGCTCATGGGGCAAGTAGCCAGTAGCTGAACTCTCTTGGGAGTTCATCATCACAGATATGACGGGGAGTAGTCTCAGCCAGTGTCTGGTGCGTTCAGTTTTGCACCATATCCTTACATTCTCCTTGAGGACACGGATCTGTCGCTCACATAGGGGGTTGCTCGTGTGCGAGTAGGGGATCCCCGTAGACACCTGGACATTGAGGGATCTCAGGACCCACTTGTACCAACCGGTATCTGAGCGTACTCGTACGTCCTTATCGGAGTTGATCTCCTTGGGCGCCCCATAGACACAAAACCACTCCTCCAGGAGTATCTTGATAGTCTCCTCCCCGGTAATGTGCTTGGTACATGGGAACACCCTGGTAAACCTGGTCAACCCACAGGTTAGCACGAGGGCAAAGTCATAGCCCCCGAAATTCGGCATCTCCGTGTAGTCCACGTATAGAACACTGTTAGCACAGTGAGGGATGGGCAGGGTCGAGTAGAGACCTCTGTCCCTGATATCCCCTGGTTTGCAGGACCTGCACCGGCACTTGTCCACGATAGGCTGGAGGGTTTTCCGCAGTTGGTCGTCAGTCCACGTAGTGTGGAACCACTGCTTGAATAGCCTCAGGGTACGGTCAGCACCCACATGACCGCTGGACTCATGGATCCACTTCAGCAGCGCTGGGACTCTGTCACTAGGTACCACGATGCGGTCCTCGTGCCAGAGGTAGCTCTCGTCCCTCTTCCACTGATCTTGGTTGACCAGGAGGGGTTCAAGGCGTTTCTCCAGGCGCTTGTAGATATGCCCAAACTCCTTCAGGTACTCCGATTGTTGGAGTCCATCCCGGGGGCGTATCATAGTCATGCTGAGGTCCAAGTGGACATCCATACGGCTGAACGCCTCCTTAGCCAGCGCTTCAGACCGGGCACCAATCAGGGCGTCGAAGTTGTTGCGGCTGATGTAGTCTGCACACTCGTTCTTCACTCCCTGGATATGGTGTACCGTCAGCCGTAGTTGACTAAGGTAGGTCCACCAGCGCCGTAGCTTGGCCTTCTCAGGTGGGGGGGCCTTCTGGAAAGTGCCGACCGGCTCTTGGTCGCACAGCCAGACCACAGGGTTACTCCCCAACAGTCGTAATTGTGAGGATAGCACTAGCATACCCGCGAGCAATTCCTGATCATAGGTGGAGTAGTTCCCCCTGGCCTGGTTCCACTTCCAGTTCCAGTGGCCCAGAGGTACTAGGACCCACTTGTCGTCAGGGTAGCTGTGCTTGAGGGTTCCATCTCGGTTGAGACCTTCCGTCCCCCATTGGGAAATGGCCAAGTTGAACTCCTCCTTCTCTAGTGCTTGCCATCCGAACAACGTTCCACCACCGCCCACATTGCTGGCGTTGGTCACCAGGATCATCTCCCCTTGTGCCCTAGGCACGCCCAAGCACTTAGCGTTGGCCACCTTGTCTTTGAGCTCGCCAAACGCTTGTTGCTCTTGTCGGCCCCAGCGCCAAGTAGTACTCTTCTTGATCAAGTCTGTCAGAATGGCGCTGGTGTAGGTGAAGTTTTTGATATGGCGGCGATAGAAGTTGCACGCCCCAATGAAACTGCATACATCATGAAGTCCTTTCTTGGGGTCTTCCTGTCGTACCTTAGCATCCATCAGGGGTTTGGCCTTAGAGGCCGCTGGGGTCCACCACCCATAGCCAATGTCAAACCCCAGGTACTGCATGGTCTCCTGCATGAACTCACACTTCTCCAGCTTGAGTCGTGTGTGGTTCTCTGGCAGACCGCAAAGAACTCACCCAAGAGGATTAGGTGGTCCTCCTGGGTATTGGTCCCGAGGCATACATTGTCGATGTGTGCTTCCATCTGCGCCCCACGGGATATAAGTTCCTGCACCTTAAGTCTCCTTCGTGGGATGGACAAGATCTTGTTCATCAGCTCTTGGAATAGAGCGGGTGCGTTGGCCACGCCAAATGGCATGACCTTCCACTTGAACACCCTCCCTGGAGGGGTGATGAAGGCCAGTAGTTCCTGAGCGTTGGGCGTCAGGTCCACTTGCCAGAATCCGCTCCTCCTGTCCATCTTGGTCTTGTAGCGACAGGAGGCTATCTTCTCAAGGGTAGACTCCATATTAGGAATGGACCCTGAGTGGTTCAGCGTTTTCTTGTTCAGCTCTCTGTAGTCTATTACCAGCCGTTTGGCTGTAGACCCAGGTTTAGCCACCAGGAAACAGGGGCTGCAGTGTAGGGGGTAGTCCCCGTCCTTGTACTCCAGGACTAGGCCAGCGTCGATACATTCTTGTATCTGTCGCTCAATCTCGTCGGCCTGCTATTTAGGAGCTGGATAGGGTCTCCTCCAGATCTTGTGACCGAAGAACTCGGGTTTCAGCTTGAGGTCCATCTGTACCAGCTTGTCACATGAAGCTGGAGGGGGTAGTTCTCCAAGCACCTCCAGATAGGTCCTTATAAGCTTCTGCACCCGCGGGTCCAATAGCTTGATCTTGTCCTCCATGTCCTCGTCAGAGTGTAAGTTGCTGGCCCCCTGCGTAATAGACGGCGGCAGGTGATCCTCCACCGACTCTTCGCCCTTGGTAGTGTCCTTCAACCCTTGGTAGGCATATAGAAGGTCTTGTTCAACCATCCCAGGTGGACGATGGCAACATAGGCACGCTCGAGGGGGTTCACATACACATTCCTCTGAGAGGTCGTCCTCCTCTCGGGTCCTCACATGGGCACCCCACACGCTCTTCATGAGCTTAAAATCTACCTCCTCTTGGCAGGTGGTGATCTTCTGTTCGAGGTCCTCCTTCAATTGGGATATATCTCCCATACATCCTTGCTTCAGTGGCCATGAGCTGCGGGTAGGCTTAGCGTAGCATAGCTTTTTCGCCACCAACTTCCTCTTGGAGTCCACATACTCCCTTAGCCTGGATCGAGGGTCCAGCTCTTTGTCCACGGGGTCTTCCACCCTCATGGAGAGTAGGGGCTTCAGTGGGGCGACGTACTCGGCGTTCTCCACTTCCTCCACACAGGTCTGCACGAAGAAGGCGTCATGCTCAGTTTCATCATCTGAGTGTATAGAGCTAGGTAGCTCGGATAGTCCACACTCAGAGACTCCATCAGGAACAGGTACATGGCAGGGAGAGTTGGGGGCGTTGGTGTCAGTCACGACGTATTCATCTCCTCCGCATGTAGTCTCAATAGCATTTTGAGGTTGGAGGTTTGAGGTTTGATTTTGCGGGTACTAGACGCCTTTGGGCCCCGGGGGGCCACCTGGTCGGGCAAGGTGATATCCTCCCCACCGGGTCCAAGTGGGGGGCCCTCCAAGACGCACCTCCTCCCTGGTGGCGGAGTCCCCCGGGTTCACAGGGCTCCGAGCCCCATCCTTCCCCGGCTTCCCCGTTTCGCCACTCCCCGGTCAGTGCATCAATTCGCAGCCGTGGCTGCGGGCGCTTACCCACTGCGTCGCCCTGCTAATGCGTGGTCGCCCGGGGCGCCAGCGCCGCTGGGCCCGTGCTACTGGCTTGTCGCCAGTTGGACCCCCTTGGGCTGGCGCGGAGGCTGCCTAGCCTAGGGGTTGGGGCGTGGCGCTGTGCGCCACTACTGCCTTGGCGGCTGCAGTGCCCCGTCTGTGTGTGCGCGGCGCTCACGGCCGGTTCGGGGGGTTCGGGCCGGTACCTGTCGTTGGGTCTCTCTCGTTTCCCCCTTCCCGCCCCGCGTGTTCCGCGCTGGAGTGTGGCGGGCCGTCCCGTCCGGGTGTCCCTTACCCTCGCTCGCTGGTACGCCATTCCACGTGGTCTGTGCGTTCCGCGCGCTCGGTCCGGTTGCCCTTCTGGTTGTCCCCGCGTGCCCTTTACGTGTGTGTGCGCTCGCGCTCCCGCGGCGTCCGCTCCCCCCCCTCCTGGGTGGTGTGGCGTGCGCACCTCGCGCGGTCCCGGCACTGGGCGCTGGTAGGGCCGTTCCACGTGGTCCGTGCTCCTCCGCGTGTCCTGCCCTGGTCCCTTGCTCCGTCTGGCGTGCTTGGGGGGGGGCGGTCCGGTCCCGGTTCCCCCTTACTTGGCTTGGGGTTGTGGGGGTGGCGGTAGGGCGTCCCCGGGGGGGGTGCCTTCTACTGTTGCGAGGGGCGTCTGGGGTCAGGCGCTCCCCCTCCCCCTCCTGCCCGCCCACTGGGCGGGCTGTTGGGGTCCGCCATCCACGTGTTGTGGGCGCGGGCGTGCGGGTGTGGGGGCCCTTCTCCGCCCCCTCGGCCTGCACGCAGTGTGGGGGCTGCGCGCCGCGGGGCGGGTCCGTGGCGTTTCGTGTGCCGGGGAGCGGGCTGGGGGGGGGGGGGGGGCGTGCGCCGTACCCCCCGTTTGTGCGGCTGGGGGGGGGCTGTAGGGCGGGGGGTCGCTCTGCCTCGTTCCGTCTCTCTGCCTTCCCTGGGCAGGCAACAAAGCCCATGTCACTGGCGTCGTGCTGTCCATGGGGGGTGTGGCCCCCCATACCACTCCGGTTCGTGCTCGCCCGCCTTCTCTGGGCGCGATCTGTGCGGCGTCCTGGCGCGTTGGCGCGGGTTTGCTTGTTCTCCGCGACCCCTGTGGGAGCCGGCGGCTGGGGTGGGGGGGCGGGTCGCGCTCCGGCTCCTCTCTCGGGCGGGGGGGGGGACCATCCCCCCTGCCTCGGGGGTCGGGGGCCGGGGCCCCCGCGGCTTGTGGGCCGGGGGGGGGCTGGGGGGGGGGGTCGCGCCGCGGCCTCCCTGCTCCCCTTCTGGGTGGCGGCCTGCGGTACTCAATCCTGGCCCCCCTCGTGTCGTCGGCGCACTCACTTCCGGCGTGCGCGTGCGGTCGGGGTCCCGGTGCCGCCCCGGGCCGGGGAGGGGTGAGGGGCGGCCCGTGGACCGCTCCCCCGGGGGCCCCTGCAGACCTGAACCCCCCCTCTGCCCTACCTGAGTGGGCTGTTGTCACCGGAGGGTCATGTAGGGCGCGGCCTCCATACTGTTCTGGTGCGCCGCCGTGCGCCGCCCCGAAGCTTGGTGCGCGCGTTGCCCCGGCACGCTGGTGTGGGCTCACCCTGCGGCCGCGACCCCCGCGGGAGCAGGCGGCTTGGGGCGCTGGAACGCGCGGTGTGCAGGTCCAGCAGCATCCCCCCCCCCCCGCGTCGCGTCGCGTCGCGGTCCCTTCTGGGTGGGAGGGGGCGTCCCCTCGGCTCCGGGGGGGCGGAGGGCCGCTCCTGTGGCTCCCAAGCTGGGGGGGGGGAGCGGGGGGGGGGGGGGGGTTGGGGGGGCCGCCCCCCCGCCCCCCCGCCCTGTGGGGCGTCGGCCTGCCATCTGTTGTCTCCGGCGTGCCCCCCCGGGGTATACTCGTGCCGTGGGGGGTGCCGGGCGGCCGCGGGCGTCGGGCGCGGTCCGGTCGGCCGCCGACGGGCCAGTGCGGCGGGGGGGGAGGGGGGGGGAACTCCCCCGCCCTGGTTTGCGCCCCCATCTTCCCCAGGCCCGCCTCTGATAGGGCCGCTCCGTTTGCGCCGTCCTGGGCGCCGCCTATCTGCCGTCGGGTGGCAGCGGGCGGGGCGTGCGGGCGCCTGCCTCGGCCGTGGTGCCCCCGCACCCCAGGTGCAGCGGCCTCTTTGGGGGGGGTGCGGGGCCGCCGTTTCTTCGGTCTGCCTCCGTCCGCTCTTGGGCCTGAGTGGGAGGGGGGGGGGGGGGAGTGGGGGGGGCCCTCTGGTCCCCTGGCGCCGCCTCCTGACGGGCGGGGGGGGGGGGCGGCATGGCGGTCCCGGCCCCGGGGGCCAGCCATCGGCTCGGGGGTCGCATCCTTCCCCCGCTGCCCTCTACCTAGAGCCGGACCCTCGTGCAGGCGTTCGCTGGGGCCCCTCATCCCCCCTGCCGTCGGCGTGCGGCGCTGGCCGGCCGGGGGCGGCCGTGAGGGTTAGCGGTCAGCGGTTAGCTGGCTGCGGGGCAGCAGGTTCCCCCCCGCACTCGTTGTCTCCGCCTCCCCTCCCGCGGGAGGTGGCGCGCGCTCCTTCGTCACGCCGTGCCGTGGGGGGGGCGTGGGTCGGGGGGCCCAGCTCCCCCCTCCACTTTCTGGCGTCTCCCGTCTGGGCCGTCATCTGCGCCGCCGCTTGTGTGGGGGCTGGGGCTGTGGCGGCGGCGGGTTGAGCCGGCGGTAGCGCCAGTGGGCGAGGGCGCTGCGCAGGGCCCGAGGGAGCCGGTTGTTGGCGTCCGCATCCATGATGCGGAGCACCGCTCCCCCTTCCAGGAAGGCCAGCCACGTCAGCCCCCTGTCGGGCCACGCCACCCGGATGACTTCCCCGAGGACCCTCTCTTGGTCCTCTGGGGCTGCCCACCCCCCCGGGGGTACCTCTCGGTTTCCTCCGTCCCTCCGGAGGAGCACGGCATCAAAGGGCCGGTTCCTCATCCCCCTGGTGGTCCCCTGGTTGGCCCAGCTCAACCACCCGTACACCTCCCCAACCAGGGGGAGGGCCTCCCCCCCAGAGGGTCCGGGACCGTGCCCCAGTCCCGGCCCCAGGGCCGGGCCCCCTCTGCCCCTCGCGCTGGACCCCCCGCTGCCCCTGTGCCTGCGGCGCCGATGCCGCGCCCCGCCCCCCCCCCCGCCGAGGCCATCCGCGCCAGCTCCGCTCTCGGCGCGGGGGGGGCTGGCTGGTGCTGGGGTCGTGGGGGTTGGGGGGGGACGAGCTCGCCGGCGTCAGGGTCGATGTTGTAGAGGTGGTGGTGGTGGTGGTGGTGGTGGTGGTGGGTGTGGTGCGCCGGCATCTGTTGGATGCCGTGGGGGATGCACCTCACCGGCTGCACGTCTGGCTGCGGGGGCGCCCCGCTCCCTGCCCCCCTCCCTTCCGCCCGCCCTCCCCCCCGGGCTCCCATGCCCTGTCCTGTCTGTCCCTCGGGGCCCGTCGCGCCCTTGCCCTTGCCCTTGGGCTCCTTTCCGGCCCCCTGCCCGTGCCGCGGGTCCCGCCCCCTGTCCCCCACGCCCCGGCCCGCCCGCTCGCCCACCGTCCCTCGCTCCGCTCCCTGCACCTGGGCGCCCTGCCCGCGCCCCTGCGCGCCCTTCCCGTGCCCTGGTCCCTTCCCGGCCCCCTGCCCTAAGGCGCGCCGTCCGCTGCCTGCGCTCTGTCCCCCTCCGCTGCTGCGCCCTTGGTCCCTGCCGCGCGTGCCCTGGCCTGCTCCTTGCGCGTGCTCCTGGGCACTTCTGCAGCGGTACCCAGAACCCCATGGCCAGGTTACGGCATACAACCGGTCTCCGGTCCACTAACCCCATGTACGGAAGTGTTCCGTGCCGTGAAGCCCCGCATCGGCAACCGATGCACCGCCAGCGGAGATTTGTGTATCAGAATATCAGGAATCAACAGGGTTTTATTTTCATATTGTTTCCGTCAATTTTTACGCTTCCGTTCTGATACTCACTGTTTTGACTGCTGGCGGTTGGTTCGCGACTTTACCGTAACCGCCAGTTTAACTGTAATTAATGGAAATTTTAACGCTACCCGCGACGAAGGCTCCAAAGTCGCCAGGAACTGCATTGATGCATCCGCAATTTTCATAATTAATACTCGCAACCTTAATCCGAATTTTTCAGGATGTCGAAATCGGATTTTCGACTTCGACATCCCCGCACTTGATTTGACCTCTTTCGAGTGGACCTACGTGCTTCCCTATGCACGAATCAACTTTCCTTTTCTCTTGCCCTCCATTTGTCTTAAAGATATGGGCAAAACAAAGTTGATTCGTGAGGCCACTTGTGAAGGTCATATCTCGTGTTGCTTGCGAGGAATTACGATAAGGAAACGTGGGATGTATTCACAATACTCCCGACGTAATTTAGGAAGCATAATATGCCTTGCGTCTCCACACGTGCGCGCTAGTGTAATGGATCATGGTCAATAGGGTAGAGTTTGCGTTATAACTCTTTGGCCATGACATTGCGTGCGTTAAGATAACTTTCGAGTGTAGCGCGCAAGTGTTGGTGTTGCATAGGAACTCTCCTTGAGTTCCTATGAGCGATTGACACAAAGTTATGCCCTTGGAGGGGCATGACATATCGTGGTGGGAGCCACCTTTTTGGGCAATATGTGGTATGTGCCATGTGTTGTGTTGCGTGCCCATTTGGCGGGTCCATTGCTCCAAGTCGAACCCGCCAATGGACCTCATATTGTGCAAGCCCCTTCTCCATGCTCCCTACGGTCAATTGCAAGCCTAACCTTCGTGAAGGGAAGCTTGTGTGGTGAACCCGAAGCGATGCGTTGGGAGCAAGGGGTGTATTTTGCAATTTTACATGTTTTCATGTGCCCACTTGGGAAGTAGCGCTCGTAACCTTTCAAGGCGCCCCAAGTGGAGCACATATGTGGGATCGAAGGTCATTGGTGTCAAGTCATTGTGTGTAGAAGGATTAAGTGATTGCACGATCCAAGCCGAAGATATTATAATATAATTATGCACCTTTCAAGGCACTTTTGTGTGTGCTTGTGCCAATTTTGCCATTTTTGGCCCGTCATGATGTCAAGTGGCGACCGTGTATCTCAACGTTGCGCTCGATTGACATCATGACCCAAGTATGATATGAGGGTACATACTTCGGTGCCCAACATATCTTGGACCCGGCGAATAACTCCTCTTAGGCTTGGCATACCGTGGCCGCCATGTTGGCGATTTGGGACTATCCCAAATCATGGGCTCACTTGGCGACCCTGCCATTCCCAATACCGGAGGAGTTGGGCGACGCCCAAAAGATATGTTGGACATATATGACTTGATACCAATCCTATAGCACACTCCGGTCCGAGTCGGGCATGTGCCTCATTTGCCCCAACCATGAGTGTGCGCATTTTTGGCCATTTTGAGCATTTTTCCACTTTTGCTGCCCGCCGTGCCCCATGTTCTAACCTTCGTGCACGCCGGACGCATGGACCAATGGACCATATATGACATGGGTGTTATGGGTAATGGTCCCCATGGTCCACACACCACGTGGGCGAAGCGGAGCCACCTTCGTTAAGGCGCTAGCCCAAAGTGAGTGTGGGCAATTTTGCAATTTTGACATTTGTGGACCCAATTGGGATCGTCACCACGCCGAGTGGCATGGAGATCTTTGAGAGCCAAGGGCATGGGAGTCTCCATTGGACTCCCGGTGGATCGCGTATGGAATGGCGGATCCGATCTCCAAGCCGGCGTGGAGATATACTATTGGGAGCACCCCGAATTTTGGCTCATTTCAAGCAGCCAAAATGACCCAATTTTGGGACCCCAATTTCCCCCTTCCGTGTGGTCAATTGGCGGCCCCAGTTCTCTAAGCCCATAGGGAGCCTGGACCTAGATCCAGGTTGTACACTCAGATATAAGTCCCAGGTCCTGCCTCCTACCCTGTGAGCCATTGGCCTTACCTTGGCCGGGCGAGCCACGCGTGGGAATGACGCCAATTTTGGTGATTTTGGCATCATGACCCCACTTGACTCATCCGTGGTGTCCTGATGCCGGAACCTCAGAGGGAACCAGGTTGGGTGAGGGTTCCAGGGAGTTCATACTCGAAGGGCATAGGGTCAGTTGCCTCGTCCCTACCTCTGGCGGGTCCAGACGAGAGGTCAATTTTGGAGTTTTTCAAGCTAATATCAGTTTGGGCTGTAACAGCCCATTTTCAGCTACCAACTCCTGAGTCATAATGGCGGGGCCATATCTCTGGCTCAGAGAGGAGTTGGGACCTGCCGTTATAGGGCGCATGAGGAGCCACTGTCGGTTGGCCTTGGAATGCATTGGCTCCCAGGAACTCGCCTGTGGCTGTGCGGGACACTTCTCCCATTGGCAGGGTTTCAGGGTCCGGACTGAGCAGGGCATGGGTTGTGTTTGAGCCCTCGCCCCTACCAGCCACTGAGAGGGTCGGACCTGGGATTGGGATATGAGTTGGGACTGAGTGTCTATTGTCCCTTGATGCCCTTACCCCAGTCCAGTCTTAACCCCATGTGTACATATCCTGATGTGTTGCTGTACATACTTATGTTCCCTCTTTGCAGAGTGGCAAGGATTCTGAAACGCTTTGTCACATGACACAGGCGTATTGATGCCCTTGTGAGCGTAGTGCCTTGCCTGCCTGCTCACCTGTGCGTGTCACCGCAGCGTCCCGTGGCCGGCCCCCCACGGGAACGCGTCAAAAGCGTTTCACCGCCGCGGGCTTACCCAACCCTCGCGTGCCACTCGGGGCCACCAACCCCGAGCAGCGCGTCGCAGCAGCGCGGCGCAGCTCGCAGCTCGCAGCGCAGCGCAGCGTCTCGCAGCGCAGCGCAGCGGCTCGCAGCGCCACTCAGCGACAGCGCCCAATTCGTCACGGAGCCCGCAGCGCCGTCCAGAGCACCGCCCTGACCGCGCAGCAACCGTGAAAGAGGTGCACAGACCCGGACTCCTGCATCAGCCCCATCGGCCGACCCGGAGTCCCATCGGCCGACCAGCAAGGCCGCGTCAACCACCTCCACAACCACCGGCTGACCAGCACCAGCCGCACATCCAGCCCAGTGCTGCAGCACCCGCCTCAACAACCACCACAAGTTCGTTGAGTAGAACGGGTGCACACCAAGGACCTCAAGACCAAGCACGCCCCCGCTGCCATGGTGAATTGGCAGGAAGCGGGCAGGACGTGGCCGCGGCCCCACCCCCATGCAGCACGCCTGCTGCGTGGGTTGGTTTGGGACCAGCACTACCGCCACAGCCACCCCCAGTGCGAAGGCGGCATGCCCAGGAGCTTCGAGCTCCGCACGGACATCGCCCCCGACCGCCTGCAGGCCGTGGAGGACTGGCTGCGGGCGGAAGGGTACGAGTACCGCCACCAGCAGAGGCGCTGGAGGACGTGGACCCGGCCGGACAGGCCCGGCGAAGGCCTGCGTCTTGACGGGATTGAGGAGGACGAGGAGCCCAACGTGTACCCGTCGGGCGCCTCGATCAACGTCTCCCTGTGGGACGTGATCGAGAGGAACTTCCCGGAACCGGGGAGCGAGCGCAGGCTGCAGGGCAGCAGCAGCGCGTCTCCGGGGAAGGAGAAGCGGTCCGCCGGGGACAAGAAGAGGGACCGGAGGTGGCGGGAGTACCAGGAGTCCCTGGCCGCCGAAGCCGGCCAAGGCGCCAAGGGCGGAACCCCAGCCCCCAGTCCCCAACGGGCCAATGGTGGTCACCACCCCGGCTCCACCACCCTGGGCGACTACATCCAAGTCGCCAAGCAGACCCAGGCCAAGCCCCGTCCGCTGCTCCTGAGGGCCCGGCAGGCCCCAGCAGGCCCCAGCAGCGACGTGGAGTCGGCCCACCGCGGGAGGATGCCGGCCGACCAGGCCAGCTCCAGCAGCAGCGTCGCTCCCGAAAGGGACGTGGCGCGCGCCTGTGAGCGCGCCTGTGGGGTGCCCTGCAACCGTCGGGTTGCCCGGCAACGGGCCAAGCAGTACAGCGCTGCCGTGGAGGGCGCCGCCGGCATCGCCCAGGAGGAGGCTGCGGAGTGGGCGCATGGCATGGCCATCCACACCCAGTCCATGGGGGCCATTGCGGCCGGACTCACGGCCGTAGCCGCCCATGGGGCAGCAACTGCCCAGGTCAACGGTGAGTTGGCGGCAGCCGACGAGGAAGCCCGCCTGACGCAGGAGGCCATTGCCTGCAAGGAGGCCGAGGTGAAGGCGCTGGAAGAGGCGCTTGCCCAAGGGAGGGCAAAGAAGGAGGCGGAGGAAAGGGCCCACGCCGAAGCGACGGCTAAGGCCCAGGAGGACGCCGCCAAGAAGGAAGCCATCGAGGCCGCGCGACGGAAGGTCGCTGAGGAGAAGGCCAAGACGGAGGCGGAGCTGGCGGCGTTGGAGGCGCAGAAGGCGCAGCTGCAGCAGGCCCGGGAAGCCGAGGCGGCTCGTGCTCGGGAAGAAGCCGAAGCGCGAGCTGCCGCAGCCACCGCCGCCGCCATGGAGGAGGCAGAGGCCAAACTCCGCCGCGATACTCCCCCGGGAGGATCACGAGTGGAGACCCTTCGAAAGCTTTTCGAAGGGGACGCCTCCTCCAGGATGAAGCTGGATGAGGCGGACACGGGCAGCAGTGGGAGCAGTGGCACCACCGCCCATCGACGGAGGAAGGGCAAGGGGAAGACCCCCGAGAGGCCGCGGAGGCCAACGGGTGGACACCCCCACGACAGTGACTGAAGCGGTACCCAGAACCCCATGGCCAGGTTACGGCATACAACCGGTCTCCGGTCCACTAACCCCATGTACGGCGTGTTCCGTGCCGTGAAGCCCCGCATCGGCAACCGATGCACCGCCAGCGGAGATTTGTGTACCAGAATATCAGGAATCAACAGGGTTTTATTTTCATATTGTTTCCGTCAATTTTTACGCTTCCGTTCTGATACTCATTGTTTTGACTGCTGGCGGTTGGATCGCGAATTTACCGTAACCGCCAGTTTAACTGTTTATAATGGAAATTTTAACGCTATCCGTCACGAAGGCTCCAAAGTCGCCAGGAACTGCATGGACGCTTCCGCAATTTTCATAATTAATACTCGCAACCTTAATCCGAATTTTTCAGGATGTCGAAATCGGATTTTCGACTTCGACATCCCCGCACTTGATTTGACCTCTTTCGAGTGGACCTACGTGCTTCCGTATGCACGAATCAACTTTCCTTTTATCCTGCCCTCCATTTGTCTTAAAGATATGGGCAAAACAAAGTTGATTCGTGAGGCCACTTGTGAAGGTCATATCTCGTGTTGCTTGCGAGGAATTACGATAAGGAAACGTGGGATGTATTCACAATACTCCCGACGTAATTGAGGAAGCATTATATGCCTTGCGTTTCCACACGTGCGCGCTAGTGTAATGGATCATGGTCAATTGGGTAGAGTTTGCGTTATAACTCTTTGGCCATGATATTGCGTGCGTTAAGATAACTTTCGAGTGTAGCGCGCAAGTGTTGGTGTTGCATAGGAACTCTCTTTGAGTTCCTATGAGAGATTGACACAAAGTTATGCCCTTGGAGGGGCATGACATATCGTGGTGGGAGCTACCTTTTGGGGCAATATGTGGTATGTGCCATGTGTTGTGTTGCGTGCCCATTTGGCGGGTCCATTGCTCCAAGTCGAACCCGCCAATGGACCTCATATTGTGCAAGCCCCTTCTCCATACTCCCTACGGTCAATTGCAAGCCTAACCTTCGTGGAGGGAAGCTTGTGTGGTGATCCCGAAGCGATGCGTTAGGAGCAAGGTGTGTGCTTTACAATTTTCCATATTTTCATGTGCCCACTTGGGAAGTAGCGCTCGTAACCCTTCAAGGCGCCCCAAGTGGAGCACATATGTGGGATCGAGGGTCAATGGTGTCAAGTCATTGTGTTTAGAACGATTAAGTGATTGCACGATCCAAGCCGAAGATATTATAATATAATTATGCACCTTTCAAGGCACTTTTGTGTGTCATTGTGCCAATTTTGCCATTTTTGGCTCGTCATGATGTCAAGTGGCGACCGTATATCTCAACGTTGCGCTCAATTGACATCATGACCCAAGTATGTTATGAGGGTACATACTTCGGTAGCCAACATATCTTGGACCCGGCGAATAACTCCTCTTAGGCTTGGCATACCGTGGCCGCCATGTTGGCGATTTGGGACTATCCCAAATCATGGGCTCACTTGGCGACCCTGCCATTCCCAATACCGGAGGAGTTGGGCGACGCCCCAAAGATATGTTGGACACATATGACTTGATAGCAATCCTATGGCACATTCCGGTCCGCGTCGGGCATGTGCCTCATTTGCCCCAACCATGAGTGTGCGCATTGTTGGCCATTTTGAGCAATTTTCCACTTTTGCTGCCCGCCGTGCACTATGTTCTAACCTTCGTGCACGCCGGACGCATGGACCAATGGACCATATATGACATGGGTGTTATGGGTAACGGTCCCCATGGTCCACACACCACGTGGGCGAAGCGGAGCCGCCTTCGTCAAGGCGCTAGGCCAAATTGAGTATGGGCAATTTTGCCATTTTTGCATTTGTGGACCCGATTGGGATCGTCACCACGCCAAGTGGCATGGAGATCTTCGAGAGCCGAGGGCATGGGAGTCTCCATTGGACTCCCGGTGGATCGCGTATGGAATGGCGGATCGGATCTTCAAGCCGGCGTGGAGATATACTATTGGGGGCACACCGAATTTTGGCTCATTTCAGGCAGCCAAAATGACCCAATTTTGGGACCCCAATTTCCCCCTTCCGTGTGGTCAATTGGCGGCCCCAGTTCTCTAAGCCCATAGGGAGCCTGGACCCAAATCCAAGTTGTACACTCAGATATAAGTCCTAGGTCCTGCCTCCTACCCTGTGAGCCATTGGCCTTACCTTGGCCGGGCGAGCCACGCGTGGGAATGACGCCAATTTTGGTTATTTTGGCATCATGACCCCACTTGACTCATCCGTGTTGCCCTGATGCCGGGACCTCAGAGGGAACCAGGTTGGGTGAGGGCTCCAGGGAGTTCGTACTCGAAGGGCATAGGGTCAGTTGCCTCGTCCCTACCTCTGGCGGGTCCGGACGAGGGGTCAATTTTGGGAATTTTTGAGTTAGTTTCAGTTTGGGCTGAAACAGCCCATTTTCAGCTACCAACTCCTGGGTGAGAATGGCGGGGCCATATCTCTGGCTCAGAGTGGAGTTGGGACCTGCCGTTATAGGGCGCATGAGGAGCCACTGTAGGTCGGCCTTGGAGCCCCTTGGCTTCCAGGAACTCGCCTGTGGCTGGGCGGGACACCTCTCCCATTGGCAGGGTTTCAGGGTCCGGACTGAGCAGGGCATGGGTTGTGTTTGAGCCCCCGCCCCCATCAGCCACTGAGAGGGTCGGACCTGGGATTGGGATATGAGTTGGGACTGAGTGTCTATGATCCTGTGATGCCCTTACCCCAGTCCAGTCTTAACCCCATGTGTACATATCCTGATGTGTTGCTGTACATACTTTCGTTCCCTCTTTGCAGAGTGGCAAGGATTCTGAAACGCTTTGTCACATGACACAGGCGTATTGATGCCCTTGTGAGCGTAGTGCCTTGCCTGCCTGCTCACCTGTGCGTGTCACCGCAGCGTCCCGTGGCCGGCCCCCCACGGGAACGCGTCAAAAGCGTTTCACCGCCGCGGGGTTACCCAACCCTCGCGTGCCACTCGGGGCCACCAACCCCGAGCAGCGCGTCGCAGCAGCGCGGCGCAGCTCGCAGCTCGCAGCGCAGCGCAGCGTCTCGCAGCGCAGCGCAGCAGCTCGCAGCGCCACTCAGCGACAGCGCCGAGTTCGTCACGGAGCCCGCAGCGCCGTCCAGAGCATCGTGCTGACCGCGCAGCGCCCGTGGAAGGAGTGCACAGACCAGGACTCCTGCATCAGCCCCATCGGCCGACCCGGAGTCCCATCGGCCGACCAGCAAGGCCGCGTCAACCACCTCCACAACCACCGGCTGACCAGCACCAGCCGCACTTCCAATCCAGTGCTGCAGCACCCTCCTCAACAACCACAACCAGTTCGTTGAGTTGAACGAGTGCACATCAAGGACTTCGAGACCATCTACGCCCCCGCTGCCATGGTGAATTGGCAGGAAGCGGGCAGGACGTGGCCGCGGCCCCACCCCCATGCAGCACGCCTGCTGCGTGGGTTGGTTTGGGACCAGCACTACCGCCACAGCAACCCCCAGTGCGAAGGCGGCATGCCCAGGAGCTTCGAGGTCCGCACGGACATCGCCCCCGACCGCCTGCAGGCCGTGGAGGACTGGCTGCGGGCGGAAGGGTACGAGTACCGCCACCAGCAGAGGCGCTGGAGGACGTGGACCCGGCCGGACAGGCCCGGCGAAGGGCTGCGCCCCGACGGGATTGAGGAGGACGAGGACCCCAACGCCTACCCGTCGGGCGCCTCGATCAACGTCTCCCTGTGGGACGTGATCGAGAGGAGGTTCCCGGAACCGGGGAGCGAGCGCAGGCTGCAGGGCAGCAGCAGCGCGTCTCCGGGGACGGAGAAGCGGTCCGCCGGGGACAGGAAGAGGGACCGGAAGTGGCGGGAGTACCAGGAGTCCCTGGCCGCCGAAGCCGCCCAGGGCGCCAAGGGCGGAACCCCAGCCCCCAGTCCCCAACGGGCCAATGGTGGTCACCACCCCGGCTCCACCACCCTTGGCGACTACATCCAAGTCGCCAAGCAGACCCAGGGCAAGCCCCGTCCGCTGCTCCTGAGGGCCCGGCAGGCCCCAGCAGGCCCCAGCAGCGACGTGGAGTCGGCCCACCGCGGGAGGATGCCGGCCGACCAGGCCAGCTCCAGCAGCAGCGTCGCTCCCGAAAGGGACGTGGCGCGCGCATGTGAGCGCGCCTGTGGGGTGCCCTGCAACCGTCGGGTTGCCCGGCAACGGGCCAGGCAGTACAGCGCTGCCGTGGAGGGCGCCACCGGCATCGCCCAGGAGGAGGCTGCGCAGTGGGCGCATGGCATGGCCATCCACGCTCAGACCGTGGCGGCCATTGCGGCCGGACTCACGGCCGTGGCCGCCCATGGGGCAGCGACTGCCCAGGTCAACGGTGAGTTGGCGGCAGCCGACGAGGAAGCCCGCCTGACGCAGGAGGCCATTGCCTGCAAGGAGGCCGAGGTGAAGGCGCTGGAAGAGGCGCTTGCCCAAGGGAGGGCAAAGAAGGAGGCGGAGGAAAGGGCCCACGCCGAAGCGACGGCTAAGGCCCAGGAGGACGCCGCCAAGAAGGAAGCCATCGAGGCCGCGCGACGGAAGGTCGCTGAGGAGAAGGCCAAGACGGAGGCGGAGCTGGCGGCGTTGGAGGCGCAGAAGGCGCAGCTGCTGCAGGCCCGGGAAGCCGAGGCGGCTCGTGCTCGGGAAGAAGCAGAAGCGCGAGCTGCCGCAGCCACCGCCGCCGCAATGGAGGAGGCAGAGGCCAAACTCCGCCACGAGACTCCCCCGGGAGGATCGCGAGTGGAGACCCTTCGAAGGCTTTTCGAAGGGGACGCCTCCTCCAGGATGAAGCTGGATGAGGCGGACACGGGCAGCAGTGGGAGCGGTAGCACCACCGCCCGTCGACGGAGGAAGGGCAAGGGGAAGACCCCCGAGAGGCCGCGGAGGCCAGCGGGTGGGCACCCCCACGACAGTGACCCCTTCTTCACCGCCAGTGACGGGGATGAACGAGCCCGTCGACATCGCCAAGTGGTGGCTTGGACGGGCGGAGGTGGCGGAGACGTCCCCATGGAAGGTGAGGATGAGGATCCCCCTCCTCCCTACCGGAGCTCCGAGTCCTCCGTGACCGAGACGCCCAGGTGGGGCGACATGGACGAAGATGACGACATGGAGTTCGGCATCACGAGGAAGCGCCCATCCTGGGACCCACCGAGGCGACCCGGCGGAGACCCACCGGGACCCCCTGGCGGAGGACCGTCAGGACCCCCTGAAGGACGCCCACCAAGTGGACCCCTTGGAGGCGGACCACCGGGCGGGGGAGGACCCCCTGGACCGGGCGGACCCGGCGGAGGCCCTCCTGGAGGACCCCCTGGGGACCCCGACGACCCACCAGGGAACGGCGACCCGGATACCACCTGGCGGTGGATTGTCTACCTCCGCAGGAGGGTCTTTGCCCTCGAGTGCGAGGTAGACACGGGCAAGGTCGAGATGGCTCGCATCTCCGGGGTCGCCGCGCGCGCGCAGAAGGACCTGGACATCGCCAGGGCCGAGACCAAGTCGCTGACCAACGTCGTCAGCGGCCTGCAGGAGAGGCTGGATGCGCTGGAAGCCCGTGGGAGGGTCGGCAGCGACCACCCACCCCTGGAGTCTGGCTCGTCGGACGACGGCTGGGGACCCGGACCAGGTCCAGGCAGACCCCACGCCCCCGGCGGAGCCCCCAGGAGTCGCCCCAGCGACAGTGCCCCCTCTCTCACCGCCCCCTCTCACCACAGCGCGGGCCGCCGCAACGAGCGCGTGCCGCCCGGCAGTGGCAGTGAGGAATGGCGCGATGAGTGGCTCAGCGCGGACTACCACAACCGCCGTGCCCCACCGCGGACGCCTGTACGCCCCCGACGCCCGGCACCAGCCCTGGCGCCAATCCCCAGAGCTGGAGGACGTTATGGTGGACTCAGGGATGAGGTCCCCAGAGGAGACGTGGAGTGGGATGTCGGCGAAGGTGAGGACCTGGACCTGGACCTGGACCTGGAGGAGTTCGACATCAGCCCGCCGCGTGGTGTACGACGGGAGGCCGCTGAACGCAGCCGCCGGCGCCGTGATGAGGATGCGTACATGGATGCAGTACGGCGTGAACATTTCGGTTCAGCGTACGTGGAGGAACCGCGGCGTAGCCACAGGGATTCCATGGAGGAGATGGACGTGGCGGCCGTCGGAGTCCGTGGGCGAGGGCGATGGGAACCTCGGTCGACCTCGCGGCCGGCGTTCATGGTCTCTAAGGCCGCGGACGCCGCCGTGTGGGAAGACTTGAAGGACATCAAGCCCCCCATGTACGATGGCAACCCCCTCAACCTCGACCGCTTCTTGGAGAAGCTGGACGATTGGGGGCTGACCGTCACTGAAGACCTACCTCCCGCGGATGCGGAGAGATATGTCTTCAAACGGTTCAGGTACCGCCTGCCGGAAGTGCTCGGCGAGCTCTACTTCGTGGCGACCAAGGAGGGGAAAATCAAGACCCTCAAGGACGCCAAGAAGTGGCTCAACGAGCAGGAGCGGGTGGACGCTCCGCAGGTGGCTGCCAAGCGCTGGAAGTCCATCAAGCTTGAGCATGATGGACGGGAGATCCGCCTACGGGACTGGCGTGACTTCCGAGGGAAATACACCCTCTTCCGCCGCAATGTGGAGGATTGGAACGAGGGTGACGAGCAGGCTCGCCTGCTCTCCATGCTGCCGGAAGCATGGATCAAGAGGGTCACCAAGGAGGAATCCAAGAGGGCCAATTCCAACCACACGGTCAAGATGATGCTCCCCAAGGAGTATCATACGAACGTGGTGTCTTGGGCGAAGAAGAACGTGGCCCGGGATGTCAAACGGCACTCCCTGCGGAACGCCCTTCTCATCACCGTCTCGGGCGATCGCGAGAAGACCGCGATGTGGCGCCTTGACGACTGTGAGTTGAGCGGCCAGACCATCCGTCTGCAGCCCATCCCGGCGCGGATGAGCTGCGACGAGATCCTGGAGTGGGTTGGCGAGGAGGTACTCAAGGAGTACCGAAACCTCCACCACACCCGCGGGTTGAGGCCCGGCGACCGCGACGTCAACTACGTTGGCGAGGGACCTGGCGGGGAAGACGCCATGGACCCAGCGGGAGCCGGCGGCGATGAGACTCTCGTCGACGATGACGACGACGATGAGCCCGCCGAGGTGGCCGTTTGTGCCTTCGTGGCCAGGAACCTGAGCGCGGGGAGCAAGCCGGGAAACTGGAAGCCCCTGCAGCAGGGTTGGAGGAAGCAGGAGAAGAGGGACCCTCGCCGCATTGGCGACCCTCCGCTGTCCTTTGGGGAGTTCATACGAGCTCACCCGCAGGGCTGTTTCGTGTGTTATGGGAGGAAGAAAGGCTTCAACCATGACCACCGAACATGCCCCGTCCACAAGGCCGACACGGAGGCTTACAAGAAGGCGCACGGGTCGAAGAAGCGTGCGCCCGCGGGTATCCGGGAAGCCAAAATGGAGGTCGACAAGGACGAGCTGGCCAAGCTGATGTCGTCGGTGGGGACCGAGTTGGCCAAAGAGATCCAGGAGATCAAGAGGAACTGGGTCCCCAGGTCAGACAACAAGAACAAGGAGAACAACCAGAATGACCAGAACAAGGACAAGGACAAGAAGGGTAAAGGAGGAGGTAAAGGGGGAAGAAAGAAGGGCGTCAACGACGTTGAGGCCGAGGAGAACACCCCCTCTTCCACAACCGACGCCCCCTAGCGGAGCCCCTGCAGCCAAGGGCCCCAGCTAGGGCGGTCGCAGGATGGTGACGTGGGAAGCGCCGAACCATCCCAGTCGGGAGTCGATAAGCACAAGGGGACTGCCGCGGGCGGAAGGCCCGGTCTGGCGTCCAGTCGCGGAGGCGGGGTGAGGGCAAGTGAAGGCACGAACCCTTGCACCCGTCCGTCCTTCGCGACCAAGAACGTGTTTGATGTACTACAGGATCTATCCGAGAGTATCGGAGGATCACCCGGACAGCAGCTGGATGCTGCAGATGGGCAGCCTGAGCCCATTGTCCACGACCTGCACCAGTCGCTTGTTGAGCTTCTGGAACGGCCGGAGATCCTGAGTTTGCACGCCGTGCGCCGTGTCGGTCGCGAGCGGCAGTTGCATCTTAAGGTCCGTGCCCTATGCGGGGAAGTGGAAAAGGTTTTCGACGTGTTGGTCGACACGGGAGCTCAAGTCAGCTTGGTCAAGGCTGGCCTACTTCCACCAGAGTGTCTGACCGACAGTCGGAAACCTGTCAGGCTGAAGGTGGCGAACGGCCAGTACATGGTGGGAGGCACGAAGGAAGCGGCCATTGGGCTGCAGTTCGTGAACCATCGTGAGCTGAGCCGCCCAGACCTCGGCAAGGAAATCCTCCTGCACGGTAGCTTCTACGAGGCCGAGATGGACTGGGACATGATCATCGGGTACGACTTCATGATGGAGACGGACTCCGGCGTCCTCCCGGCCCAGGCCTCCATGACCCTGTACCAGGACGACCAGCTCTCGTGGCTTTCGTCACCTGAGCACCATGTGGAATGCCAATGGATCCACCCCGAACGCAATCAGCTCGAAGTGGCCGCGCTGGACACTGAGCCTACTGGGCCAGCGAACCAGGAGTACGGCGTAAGGCCGGAAGTGGCGTACCGAGTGGTCGCGGACCTGGGAGCGTCGGATCTGGCCCTGGATGCGTTCTCTTCAGGAACCTCCGCCCATCTGCGGGTATGTGAGAAGTACTGGAGCGCCCAGGACTCCGCGTTGAAGAAGCACTGGGGTCCGCATCAGGGATTGATGTGGATCCATTGCCCCCGTGGAGACATTCCAAGAGCGATAGCGAAGATTCGCAAGGACCGCTCCAAGGCAGTGCTGGTTGTTCCTATGGGATGCACCGAGGAGGAAAGTACCCGACATTGGGTAGCCTCATTGACCGACATGACCTTGAACAAGGTCGTCCTACCGGCTGGAGAGAGTGTCTATCAGGACGCTAAGGGACAGCCCATGCCACCCCAGAGATGGCCAACAGAATTCCACTATGTGGATGGGGGCCTTGATCAGGCCGACACCACGGACTTCGTGTGTGTCAACCGTATCATAGCAGAACCTTGGAGGCAATGCTTTGCGGTTCCCCCTGTTGACATCGAAGAATCGGACTCCGAAGACCCCCTCACTGAAGAGGAGTGGGATCTGGTTCAGGGGTATATGGATCAGCCCTTTCACGACTGGGGAAACCAGCGTGAGGGCAAAGGCCAGGACAAAGCCTGGTGGGAAGTGGACTCAATCGTCTCCGGTTCCTATGACGGGAATACCTTCGTGCAGAGGGTGCTGGATCACATGTCCAGCCAAGACGAGCCGCCTGGCGGTAACCCACCCACCTACGGCGATCTGTTCCGAGGCAAGACCAGAGATGGCCCTTTGGGCCACCTGGGAAGACCACCTGAGCCGAAAGCGAGCGGGGTCGCTACCCCTCAAGTAAGCTCCGTGGTTCAAGTGCCCGGAAAAGCCAAGGCGGAGTCCGATGACTGCCCCAAGATCCAGGCGTTGAGGGCCAGGCTGAAGCAGAAGTATGGCGAGACCTTCTTCAGCGGCAAGCCTGTGTTCCCCCCACCGGTGCGTGGACCGTATGGCGAGGCCAAGATACGACTGAAGCAGGACCCCCGTGTGTATCGTCACCGGGAGTTTGCCCTGAGGGGCGAGAGGAAAGAGGCCATGGAGAAGATCCTCCGTGACTTCATCCAGAGAGGCTGGCTTGAGCCGTGCCACTCCGAATGGGCCTCTCCTTGCTTCGTCGTCCCCAAGAAGGTTGCCGGTGAGTGGCGGCTCGTGGTCGACTACCGCGGCCTGAACGCCCAAACACAGCACGACAGCTATACGCTGCCCCTCATTGAGGACATGCTGCAAAAGCAACACCGGCGGAGGATCTTCACGGTGATTGACCTGAAACATGGTTATCATCAGATGCCTCTCGCCGAGGAGTCCCGTGCCTGCACAGCCATGAGCACCCCACTTGGACCTCTCCAGTGGAAGGTGATGCCCATGGGCGTTACCAACGGCAATGCGGCTTTTCAGCGGATGCTGGAGAACCTGCTTGAGCCGGTGCGCGACTGTGCGGACCCCTTCGTGGACGACGTGATCATCGCGTCCGGGGACCCCAGCATGAGCTACGAGGAGCTCCTGGAGGCACACGAGAGGGACGTCACTCGAGTGCTGGACCTTCTGGTTCGGCACAAACTCACGGGCAGCGGTGACAAGGCCACCATTGCGGTAAGCGAGGTGGTCTTCGCTGGCCATGTGGTCGGGAACGGGCAGCGAAAGCCCATACCTGGCAAGGTGGCTGCGATTGAGCACTGGGAAAAGCCCAAGACGGTCTCTGAGCTACGGGCGTATCTGGGGTTCTGCAACTACTACTCGGGGTATATCAAAATGTATGCCGAGTATGCAGCCCCCATGACGACCATGCTCAAGGGCAACCGAGAGGAGACCAAGAAGGGGTCCAAGAAGGCTCTGGTCTGGACTGAAGAGTCCGACCGTGCCTTTGAGGGAATGAAGCAGGCGCTGCTATCCGCAGTGGGTCTGCACCTCGTGGATCCCGACCGAGGGTTCGTCCTGCGCACTGACGCTTCCGACTACGCCATAGGCGCTGTGTTGGAGCAAGTGCTTGACGACGGGAGGCACGTGCCCGTGGCCTTCTGGAGCCGAGTCCTGGCGGAAGGCCAGAGACGGACGTGGACGCCCCGTGAAAAGGAGGCGTATGCCATCGTCATGGCTCTCAGGAAATGGGCTGGGTACATAGCCCTCCATCCCGTCACCGTCTGCACCGACCATCAGAGTCTGCAGTCGTGGCACAAGGAGCACGTGGACATGCCCTCAGGTCCCGCCTCCCGACGGGCAAGATGGCACGAGACCTTGGCCAAGTTCGACCTTACGGTTGTTTATATTCCTGGAAAGGATAACACCGTGGCGGACTGTCTCAGCAGGTGGGCCTACCCCGCCAGCAAGGGCATGCAGGATATCTCTGCCCATGGCGATGAGGCTGAGACCGCTGAAGCCAAGAGGATCATTGAAATGGAGCGCCTGATGGAGGAGGAGGGTGCCAAATGCTTCGTCGTCATGGCCGCAGATGCCCCCCTCGCTTCGAGGGTGAGCAGAACGGTCAGTGTACTCGCCCCTGTGGGTGCCGCGGGCGGAAGGCCCGGTCCGGCATCCCCTGTGGGAACTGAGTCCGACAAGCACCTCTTCCCGGAGTCTTGCCTCCAGGACGACTGGACCGACGATTACGCCAAGTCTGAGGCCTTTGCGGCCGAGTATAGGGCTGTGACCGACCCTGACGACGGGCAGAAGTGGCCAAAGGGGCTGACCGAGGAAGATGGCAAGCTCTACCGGAATGGTAAGCTGCTAGTCCCGGAGTCCCGGGTGCTCGAGCTGTGTGAAGCTTGGCACCACCACATGCTGCACCCAGGGGTCAAGAAGCAAGCTCTTGACATGCAGCGTCGGTTCGAGATCGACCATATCGTTCTCTACACCGCCATCAAGAGAGTCAGGAAGGGTTGTTCGGTCTGTCAGGCCTGCAATCCCGATAACCGGAACGTCAAGGGGGAACCCCAATGGACCCCGGTTCCTGACCAGCCCATGGAGAGCGTGGCCATGGACGTCTTCTCCATGCCCGAAGTACACATTGGCAAGGAGACCTTTGACTGTGTGGTTCTCTGTGTGGACCGCCACAGCGGCTACGTTGTAGCCATTCCGGCACGCAAAAAGGGGTTGCTTGCCAAGGAGGTGGCAGTCATGATGATTCGTCATTGGCTGACCGTCTTTGACATCCCCCGCACCATTTGCAGTGACCGAGGGCCCCAGTTTACTGGTGGCTGGTTCAAGGCTATGTGTTCCCTCATGGGGATACGTCATGCCAAGAGCGTGGCCTATCTCAGCCGGTCTAACGGCCGTGCTGAGGTGGCTGGACGGCAGCTGTTCGAGAAGCTGCGCAAGATCCACATCACCAATCCACGTCGAAACTGGTTCGAGGAGATGTGGCCTGCCCTGAAGGCCCATCATGACACCCCCACTCCGGGCGGTTTGTCCCCTCACCAGATTCTCTTCGGCAGAGACCCCCTGGGTAGGGGACTTCCCTTGTCTGGTGATGGCATGGCTATGGATGCCAAGGAGTTCTTCGCGCGGCAAGAGCAAACGGCGCGGGACATCCGCCAGCAGCTTGAGAAGGAGCATGCTGAGCGTCAGAAGTCCGCCCCGAGCTCGACAGCGCAGAAGTTCAGGGTGGGAGACCCGGTGTGGGTGATCAGACCCCGCCCCATGGGCACCCACCGCACCAAAACCTGGTTCACACCCGGCGAGGTGGTCCGCAGGATTGGTGAGGACACCTACCGCATCAAGGTGGGTCACGGACAGTTCCGGGAGCGCCACGAGAGTCAACTCCGTGTGCGGGAACCCGACCTCCGTGGCCGACATGTGTCCCTGGACTACGCCAAACATGAGGCCGATTCGGACGACGACTATGCTGAGCAGGACGACTATACTGTCGAGAAGATCCTGGCTCAGCGTCCGAAGGCCTCGGCACCCGGAGGTCTGGAGTTCAAGGTTCGTTGGCGAGGCTATGGGCCGTCCCACGACACCTGGGAACCCGTCTCCTCGTTCGTGCCGCGGGTCAATACTCCCTTCATGGAGTACATCCGCAAACACAAGACCAAGATCCACGTTTCGGACTTGGCAGCACTCACCCGGGCGATTGCAGCCAGGGGTGCCTGATCAGCGCCCTGGGCTCTCCCCTGATGTGTTGTGAGCGCTTGTGAGGCCGACGAGTCGTCCCTTACTTGCTTGCTCTCTTCCATCTTTCGGTGACAGAGTGGCCATATACCCCCCCCTGCTGAATCCAGAGGAGGATGGCCCCTCTCTTCTTCTACTCGTCACTCCCCCCCCTGCTGAATCCTTGGGAAACCAGGTAGGGCGACTGACCTTCATAATTCTGAGCTCCTGGGGCCTTGAAGCCCATACGACGTTGCGCAACGGATGCCGCTGTCATCGGCATTGCGATTTTTTGGTGTGTGGTCTGGTTCCATGGCATTTTCGGAATCCAGACCAGTCGACGTGTGTCTCGAGACTATATATGCCTGAACTCAGGCGTTATCCTGTCCATCCTCCTGCATTTGCCTTATCCTGACCGTGGCGTGGTTTGGCACTCTGTTCTGAGTGTGTTTACACGCCTATTTACCCAAATTGTTGCTTGTTTTTCTGCCCTCCAGGATGTGTGCATCTGTATGTTAAGTGTCATCAGCCCATCGCTGAGGGATGGACTGTTTTTCACCACGAATTGGGATACAGAGGCGCCTTGAGTCGCCGTGTACATATCCTTACAGCCTGGTCCAGCCTGGACCAGTACTTGATTACAGATTCTACTGCTTGAGTGCCCGTGATACCGTGTTGCCCTATTCGCTGTGATGTGTGGAGATCCTGATGGCGCCAGGCGGGAAGCCCAGTTGCCTGACTACACTCCCAGCGGTCCGCCACTGTCAGTCCCAGTGTGAGCCTACCGATTCGCAGACGCACTTGCATTCGGATGGCGGCCTCCGGTGCTCCTGACCTCGGTCAGTCTGCCTGGGAAACTGGTGGTTTGAGGAGTCGACGCCTCCGCCCACACTGCATGAGGACTCCCTCATGTATGGCCTTTGTGGCAGTAGGGCGAGGGAAAAGACGGCCTTGATGCCCGATCCCTTCAGGAGGAGTTCCCTTACGATTTGGGGTTCGTAAGGAGTTCGACTATGGCACTCTGGACTCGCGTCGTATGGATATGGACATGGTGCGCCCGAGGAAGGACCCGTGGGGACTCTCCCCAGTCGGCGGGCCTTGGGAAGCTTGGGGTAGCCTGATGGATCTTTGTGGTCGCTCTCGACTTGTGGGGCCACCTCGGCCGTCGTGTGACGCCTATGTTGGCCGTGTATGCCACTGCCACTGTGGTGGTGACCGTAGCAGCCGGCACCCGGTGCGCCTGGTATGGGTTAACGGGTCCCTTGGATGCCGAACAATCGCCGCCAGGACCCGGGACTTGATACTTGATACTATACATGTGCTACGAGCTGTTACAGCAGCATACCTATCCCACTGTGGGATACCTATCTTACTGTGACTTACTGAAGTGAGGATGTGACACCCCCCCCCCTTTCAGGGAGTGGTCCTGGGTACCCGCTGCCATGCGTGGGTGTTATCGAGCCCCCCCAGGGTTTGCTCTAAGGAGGGGGGTGAAGCGGTACCCAGAACCCCATGGCCAGGTTACGGCATACAACCGGTCTCCGGTCCACTAACCCCATGTACGGCGTGTTCCGTGCCGTGAAGCCCCGCATCGGCAACCGATGCACCGGGAGCGGAGATTTGTGTACCAGAATATCAGAAATCAACAGGGTTTTATTTTCATATTGTTTCCGTCAATTTTTACGCTTCCGTTCTGATACTCATTGTTTTGACTGCTGGCGGTTGGATCGCGAATTTGCCGTAACCGCCAGTTTAACTGTTTATAATGGAAATTTTAACGCTATCCGTCACGAAGGCTCCAAAGTCGCCAGGAACTGCATGGATGCTTCCGCAATTTTCATAATTAATACTCGCAACCTTAATCCGAATTTTTCAGGATGTCGAAATCGGATTTTCGACTTCGACATCCCCGCACTTGATTTGACCTCTTTCGAGTGGACCTACGTGCTTCCGTATGCACGAATCAACTTTCGTTTTATCCTGCCCTCCATTTGTCTTAAAGATATGGGCAAAACAAAGTTGATTCGTGAGGCCACTTGTGAAGGTCATATCTCGTGTTGCTTGCGAGGAATTACGATAAAGAAAACGTGGGATGTATTCACAATACTCCTGACGTAATTTAGGAAGCATTATATGCCTTGCGTTTCCACACGTGCGCGCTAGTGTAATGGATCATGGTCAATTGGGTAGAGTTTGCGTTATAACTCTTTGGCCATGATATTGCGTGCGTTAAGATAACTTTCGAGTGTAGCGCGCAAGTGTTGGTGTTGCATAGGAACTCTCCTTGAGTTCCTATGAGAGATTGACACAAAGTTATGCCCTTGGAGGGGCATGACATATCGTGGTGGGAGCTACCTTTTGGGGCAATATGTGGTATGTGCCATGTGTTGTGTTGCGTGCCCATTTGGCGGGTCCATTGCTCCAAGTCGAAACCGCCAATGGACCTCATATTGTGCAAGCCCCTTCTCCATACTCCCTACGGTCAATTGCAAGCCTAACCTTCGTGAAGGGAAGCTTGTGTGGTGATCCCGAAGCGATGCGTTAGGAGCAAGGTGTGTGCTTTACAATTTTCCATATTTTCATGTGCCCACTTGGGAAGTAGCGCTCGTAACCCTTCAAGGCGCCCCAAGTGGAGCACATATGTGGGATCGAGGGTCAATGGTGTCAAGTCATTGTGTTTAGAACGATTAAGTGATTGCACGATCCAAGCCGAAGATATTATAATATAATTATGCACCTTTCAAGGCACTTTTGTGTGTCATTGTGCCAATTTTGCCATTTTTGGCTCGTCATGATGTCAAGTGGCGACCGTGTATCTCAACGTTGCGCTCAATTGACATCATGACCCAAGTATGATATGAGGGTACATACTTCGGTAGCCAACATATCTTGAACCCGGCGAATAACTCCTCTTAGGCTTGGCATACCGTGGCCGCCATGTTGGCGATTTGGGACTATCCCAAATCATGGGCTCACTTGGCGACCCTGCCATTCCCAATACCGGAGGAGTTGGGCGACGCCCCAAAGATATGTTGGACACATATGACTTGATATCAATCCTATGGCACATTCCGGTCCGAGTCGGGCATGTGCCTCATTTGCCCCAACCATGAGTGTGCGCATTTTTGGCCATTTTGAGCAATTTTCCACTTTTGCTGCCCGCCGTGCACTATGTTCTAACCTTCGTGCACGCCGGACGCATGGACCAATGGACCATATATGACATGGGTGTTATGGGTAATGGTCCCCATGGTCCACACACCACGTGGGCGAAGCGGAGCCACCTTCGTCAAGGCGCTAGGCCAAATTGAGTATGGGCAATTTTGCCATTTTTGCATTTGTGGACCCAATTGGGATCGTCACCACGCCAGGTGGCATGGAGATCTTTGAGGGCCAAGGGCATGGGAGTCTCGGTTGGACTCCCGGTGGATCGCGTATGGAATGGCGGATCTGATCTCCAAGCCGGCGTGGAGATATACTATTGGGAGCACACCGAATTTTGGCTCATTTCAGGCAGCCAAAATGACCCAATTTTGGGACCCCAATTTCCCCCTTCCGTGTGGTCAATTGGCGGCCCCATTTCTCTAAGCCCATAGGGAGCCTGGACCTAGATTCAAGTTGTACACTCAGATATAAGTCCTAGGTCCTGCCTCCTACCCTGTGAGCCATTGGCCTTACCTTGGCCGGGCGAGCCACGCGTGGGAATGACGCCAATTTTGGTGATTTTGGCATCATGACCCAACTTGACTCATCCGTGTTGCCCTGATGCCGGGACCCCTTCTTCACCGCCAGTGACGGGGATGAACGAGGCCGTCGACATCGCCAAGTGGTGGCTTGGACGGGCGGAGGCGGCGGAGACGTCCCCATGGAACCGGAAGGTGAGGATGAGGATCCCCCTCCTCCCTACCGGAGCTCCGAGTCCTCCGTGACCGAGACGCCCAGGTGGGGCGACATGGACGAGGATGACGACATGGAGTTCGGCATCACGAGGAAGCGCCCATCCTCGGACCCACCGAGGCGACCCGGCGGAGACCCACCGGGACCCCCTGGCGGAGGACCTTCTGGACCCCCTGGAGGACGCCCACCAAGTGGACCCCCTGGAGGCGGACCACCGGGCGGGGGAGGACCCCCTGGACCGGGCGGACCCGGCGGAGGCCCTCCTGGAGGACCCCCTGGGGACCCCGACGACCCACCAGGGAACGGCGACCCGGATACCACCTGGCGGTGGATTGTCTACCTCCGCAGGAGAGTCCAGTTGCTCGAGCTGGAGGTAGACACGGGCAAGAGCGAGATGGCTCGCATCTCCACGGTCGCCGCGCGCGCGCAGAAGGACCTGGACATCGCCAGGGCCGAGACCAAGTCGCTGACCAACGTCGTCAGCGGCCTGCAGGAGAGGCTGGACGCGCTGGAAGCCCGCGGGAGCGTCGGCAGCGACCACCCACCCCTGGAGTCTGGCTCGTCGGACGACGGCTGGGGACCCGGACCAGGTCCAGGCAGACCCCACGCCCCCGGCGGAGCTCCCAGGAGTCGCCCCAGTGCCAGTGCCCCCTCTCTCACCGCCCCCTCTCACCACAGCGCGGGCCGCCGCAACGAGCGCGTGCCGCCCGGCAGTGGCAGTGAGGAATGGCGTGATGAGTGGCTCAGCGCGGAGTACCGCAACCGCCGTGCTCCACCGCGGACACCGATACGCCCCCGGCGCCCCGCACCACCACCTGGGCCACCACCTGGCCCGGTGCCAATCCCAACGGCTGGAGGACGTTATGGTGGACTCAGGGACGAGGTCCCCAGAGGAGACGTGGAGTGGGATGTCGGCGAAGGTGAGGACCTGGACCTGGACCTGGAGGAGTTCGACATCAGCCCGCCGCGTGGTGTACGACGGGAGGCCGCTGAACTCAGCCGCCGGCGCCGTGATGAAGAAGCGTACATGGAAAGAGTACGGCGTGAACATTTTGGTTCAGCGTACGTGGAGGAACCGCGGCGTAGCCACAGGGATTCCATGGAGGAGATGGACGTGGCGGCCGTGGGAGTCCGTGGGCGAGGCCGATGGGAACCTCGGTCGACCTCGCGGCCGGCGTTCATGGTCTCTAAGGCCGCGGACGCCGCCGTGTGGGAAGACTTGAAGGACATCAAGCCCCCCATGTACGATGGCAACCCCCTCAACCTCGACCGCTTCTTGGAGAAGCTGGACGATTGGGGGCTGACCGTCACTGAAGACCTGCCTCCCGCTGATGCGGAGAAGTATGTCTTCAAACGGTTCAGGTACCGCCTGCCGGAAGTGCTGGGAGAGCTATACTTCATGGCGACCAAGGAGGGGAAAATCAAGACCCTCAAGGAAGCCAAGAAGGGGCTCAACGAGCAGGAGCGGGTGGACGCTCCGCAGGTGGCGGCCAAGCGCTGGAAGTCCATCAAGCTTGAGCATGATGGACGGGAGATCCGCCTACGAGAGTGGCGAGACTTCCGAGGGAAATACACCCTCTTCCGCCGCAACGTGGAGGATTGGAACGAGGGTGACGAGCAGGCTCGCCTGCTCTCCATGCTGCCGGAAGCATGGATCAAGAGGGTCACCAAGGAGGAATCCAAGAGGGCCAAGTCCAACCACACGGTCAAGATGATGCTCCCCAAGGAGTATCATACGAACGTGGTGGCTTGGGCGAAGAAGAATGTGGCCCGGGATGTCAAACGGCACTCCCTGCGGAACGCTCTCCTCATCACCGTCTCGGGCGATCGCGAGAAAACCGCGATGTGGCGCCTTGACGATTGTGAGTTGAGCGGCCAGACCATCCGTCTGCAGCCCATCCCGGCGCGGATGAGCTGCGACGAGATCCTGGAGTGGGTTGGCGCGGAAGTACTCAAGGAGTACCGAAACCTCCACCACACCCGCGGGTTGAGGCCTGGCGACCGCGACGTCAACTACGTTGGCGAGGGACCTGGCGGGGAAGATGCCATGGACCCAGCGGGAGCCGGCGGCGATGAGACTCTCGTCGACGATGACGACGACGATGAGCCCGCCGAAGTGGCCGTGTGTGCCTTCATGGCCAAGAACCTGAGCGCGGGGAACAAGCCGGCAAACTGGAAGCCCCTGCAGCCAGGTTGGAGGAAGCAGGAGAAGAGGGACCCTCGCCGCATTGGCGACCCTCCGCTGTCCTTTGGGGAGTTCATACGAGCTCACCCTCAGGGCTGTTTCGTGTGTTATGGGAGGAAGAAAGGCTTCAACCATGACCACCGAACATGCCCTGTCCACAAGGCCGACACGGAGGCTTACAAGAAGGCGCACGGGTCGAAGAAGCGTGCGCCCGCGGGTATCCGGGAAGCCAAGATGGAGGTGGACAAGGACGAGCTGGCCAAGCTGATGTCGTCGGTGGGGACCGAGTTGGCCAAGGAGATCCAGGAGATCAAGCGGAACTGGGTCCCCAGGTCCGACAACAAGAACAAGGAGAACAACCAGAACAACCAGAACAAGGACAAGGACAAGAAGCCTACTCGTGATGAGAGGAGGAAGAAGGGCGTCAACGACGTTGAGGCCGAGGAGAACACCCCCTCTTCCACAACCGGCGCCCCCTAGCGGAGCCCCTGCAGCCAAGGGCCCCAGCTAGGGCGGTCGCAGGATGGTGACGTGGGAAGCGCCGAACCATCCCAGTCGGGAGTCGATAAGCACAAGGGGACTGCCGCGGGCGGAAGGCCCGGTCCGGCGCCCAGTCGCGGAGGCGGGGTGAGGGCAAGTGAAGGCACGAACCCTTGCACCCGTCCGTCCTTCGCGACCAAGAACGTGTTTGATGTACTACAGGATCTATCCGAGAGTATCGGAGGATCACCCGGACCGCAGCTGGATGCTGCAGATGGGCAGCCTGAGCCCATTGTCCACGACCTGCACCAGTCGCTTGTTGAGCTTCTGGAACGGCCGGAGATCCTGAGCTTGCACGCCGTGCGCCGTGTCGGTCGCGAGCGGCAGTTGCATCTTAAGGTCCGTGCCTTATGCGGGGAAGTGGAAAAGGTTTTTGACGTGTTGGTCGACACGGGAGCTCAAGTCAGCTTGGTCAAGGCTGGCCTACTTCCACCAGAGTGTCTGACCGACAGTCGGAAACCTGTCAGGCTGAAGGTGGCGAACGGCCAGTACATGGTGGGAGGCACGAAGGAAGCGGCCATCGGGCTGCAGTTCGTGAACCATCGTGAGCTGAGCCGCCCAGACCTCGGCAAGGAAATCCTCCTGCACGGTAGCTTCTACGAGGCCGAGATGGACTGGGACATGATCGTCGGGTACGACTTCATGATGGAGACGGACTCCGGCGTCCTCCCGGCCCAGGCCTCCATGACCCTGTACCAGGACGACCAACTCTCGTGGCTTTCGTCACCTGAGCACCATGTGGAATGCCAATGGATCCACCCCGAACGCAATCAGCTCGAAGTGGCCGCGCTGGACACTGAGCCCACAGGGCCAGCAAACCAGGAGTACGGCGTAAGGCCCGAAGTGGCGAACCGAGTGGTCGCGGACCTGGGAGCTTCGGATCTGGCCCTCGATGCGTTCTCTTCAGGAACCTCCGCCCATCTGCGGGTATGTGAGAAGTACTGGAGCGCCCAGGACTCCGCGTGGAAGAAGCACTGGGGTCCGCATCAGGGATTGATGTGGATCCATTGCCCCCGTTGGGACATTCCAAGAGCGATAGCGAAGATTCGCAAGGACCGCTCCAAGGCAGTGCTGGTTGTTCCTATGGGATGCACCGAGGAGGAAAGTACCCGACATTGGGTAGCCTCATTGACCAACATGACCTTAAACAATGTCGTCCTACCGGCTGGAGAGAGTGTCTATCAGGACGCTAAGGGACAGCCCATGCCACCCCAGAGATGGCCAACGGAATTCCACTATGTGGATGGGGGCCTTGATCAGGCCGACACCACGGACTTCGTGTGTGTCAACCGCATCATAGCGGAGCCTTGGAGGCAATGCTTTGCGGTTCCCCCTGTTGACATCGAAGAATCGGATTCGGAAGACCCCCTCACTGAAGAGGAGTGGGATCTGGTTCAGGAGTATATGGATCAGCCCTTTCACGACTGGGGAAACCAGCGTGAGGGCAAGGGCCAGGACAGAGCCTGGTGGGAAGTGGACTCGATCGTCTCTGGTTCCTATGATGGGAACACCTTCGTGCAGAGGGTGCTGGACCACATGTCCAGCCAGGACGAGCCAATCGGGGGTAACCCACCCACCTACGGCGATCTATTCCGAGGCAAGACCAGAGATGGCCCTCTGGGCCACCTGGGAAGACCGCCTGAGCCGAAAGCGAGCGGGGTCGCTACCCCTCAAGTAAGCTCCGTGGTTCAAGTGCCCGGAAAAGCCAAGGCGGAGTCCGATGACTGCCCCAAGATCCAGGCATTGAGGGCCAGGCTGAAGCAGAAGTATGGTGACACCTTCTTCAGCGGTAAGCCTGTGTTTCCCCCACCGGTGCGTGGACCGTATGGCGAGGCCAAGATACGATTGAAGCAGGACCCCCGTGTGTATCGCCACCGGGAGTTTGCCCTGAGGGGCGAGAGGAAAGAGGCCATGGAGAAGATCCTCCGTGACTTCATCCAGAGAGGCTGGCTTGAGCCGTGCCACTCCGAATGGGCCTCTCCTTGCTTCGTCGTCCCCAAGAAGGTTGCCGGTGAGTGGCGGCTCGTGGTCGACTACCGCGGCCTGAACGCCCAAACGCAGCACGACAGCTATACGCTGCCCCTCATTGAGGACATGCTGCAAAAGCAACACCGGCGGAGGATCTTCACGGTGATTGACCTGAAACATGGTTATCATCAGATGCCTCTCGCCGAAGAGTCCCGTGCCTGCACAGCCATGAGCACTCCACTTGGACCTCTCCAGTGGAAGGTGATGCCCATGGGCGTCACCAACGACAATGCGGCTTTTCAGCGGATGCTGGAGAACCTGCTTGAGCCGGTGCGCGACTGTGCGGACCCCTTCGTGGACGACGTGATCATCGCGTCCGGGGACCCCAGCATGAGCTACGAGGAGCTCCTGGAGGCACACGAGAGGGACGTCACTCGAGTGCTGGACCTCCTGGTTCGGCACAAACTCACGGGCAGCAGTGACAAGGCAACCATTGCGGTAAGCGAGGTGGTCTTCGCTGGCCACGTAGTTGGGAACGGGCAGCGAAAGCCCATACCTGGCAAGGTGGCTGCGATTGAGCACTGGGAAAAGCCCAAGACGGTCTCTGAGCTACGGGCGTACCTGGGGTTCTGCAACTACTACTCGGGGTATATCAAGATGTATGCCGAGTATGCAGCCCCCATGACGACCATGCTCAAGGGCAACCGAGAGGAGACCAAGAAGGGGTCCAAGAAGGCTCTGGTCTGGACTGAAGAGTCCGACCGTGCCTTTGAGGGGATGAAGCAGGCGCTGCTATCCGCAGTGGGTCTGCAGCTCGTGGATCCCGACCGAGGGTTCGTCCTGCGCACCGACGCTTCCGACTACGCCATAGGCGCTGTGTTGGAGCAAGTGCTTGACGACGGGAGGCACGTGCCCGTGGCCTTCTGGAGCCGAGTCCTGGCGGAAGGCCAGAGACGGACGTGGACGCCCCGTGAAAAGGAGGCGTATGCCATCGTCATGGCTCTCAGGAAATGGGCTGGGTACATAGCCCTCCATCCCGTCACCGTCTGCACCGACCATCAGAGTCTGCAGTCGTGGCACAAGAAGCACGTGGACACCCCCTCAGGTCCCGCCTTCCGACGGGCAAGATGGCACGAGACCTTGGCCAAGTTCGACCTTACGGTTGTGTATATTCCTGGAAAGGATAACACCGTGGCGGACTGTCTCAGTAGGTGGGCCTATCCCGCCAGCAAGGGCATGCAGGACATCTCTGCCCATGGCGATGAGGCTGAGACCGCTGAAGCCAAGAGGATCATCGAAATGGAGCGCCTGATGGAGGAGGAGGGTGCTAAATGCTTCGTCGTCATGGCTGCAGATGCCCCCCTCGCTTCGAGGGTGAGCAGAACAGTCAGTGTACTCGCCCCTGTGGGTGCCGCGGGCGGAAGGCCCGGGCCGGCACCCCCTGTGGGAACTGAGTCCGACAAGCACCTCTTCCCGGAGTCTTGCCTCCAGGACGACTGGACCGACGATTACGCCAAGTCTGAGGCCTTTGCGGCCGAGTATAGGGCTGTGACCGACCCTGATGACGGGCAGAAGTGGCCAAAGGGGCTGACTGAGGAAGATGGCAAGCTCTACCGGAATGGTAAGTTGCTAGTACCAGAGTCCCGGGTGCTCGAGCTGTGTGAAGCTTGGCACCACCACATGCTGCACCCAGGGGTCAAGAAGCAAGCTCTTGACATGCAGCGTCGGTTCGAGATCGACCATATCGTTCTCTACACCGCCATCAAGAAGGTCAGGAAGGGTTGCTCGGTCTGTCAGGCCTGCAATCCCGATAACCGGAACGTCAAGGGGGAACCCCAATGGACCCCGGTTCCTGACCAGCCCATGGAGAGTGTGGCCATGGACGTCTTCTCCATGCCCGAAGTGCACATTGGCAAGGAGACCTTTGACTGTGTGGTTCTCTGTGTGGACCGCCACAGCGGCTACGTTGTAGCCGTTCCGGCACGCAAAAAGGGGTTGCTTGCCAAGGAAGTGGCAGTCATGATGATTCGTCATTGGCTGACCGTCTTTGACATCCCCCGCACCATTTGCAGTGACCGAGGGCCCCAGTTTACTGGTGGCTGGTTCAAGGCTATGTGTTCCCTCATGGGGATACGTCATGCCAAGAGCGTCGCCTATCTCAGCCGGTCTAACGGCCGTGCTGAAGTGGCTGGACGGCAGCTGTTCGAGAAGCTGCGCAAGATCCACATCACCAATCCACGGCGGAACTGGTTCGAGGAGATGTGGCCTGCCCTGAAGGCCCATCATGACACCCCCACTCCGGGCGGTTTGTCCCCTCACCAGATTCTGTTTGGCAGGGACCCCCTGGGTAGGGGACTTCCCTTGTCTGGTGATGGCATGGCTATGGATGCCAAGGAGTTCTTCGCGCGGCAAGAGCAAACGGCGCGGGACATCCGCCAGCAGCTTGAGAAGGAGCATGCTGAGCGTCAGAAGTCCGCCCCGAGCTCGACAGCGCAGAAGTTCAGGGTGGGAGACCCGGTGTGGGGGATCAGACCCCGCCCCATGGGCACCCACCGCACCAAGACCTGGTTCACACCCGGCGAGGTGGTGCGCAGGATTGGTGAGGACACCTACCGCATCAAGGTGGGTCACGGACAGTTCCGGGAACGCCACGAGAGTCAACTCCGTGTGCGGGAACCCAACCTCCGTGGCCGACATGTGTCCCTGGACTACGCCAAGCATGAGGCCGATTCGGACGACGACTATGCTGAGCAGGACGACTATACGGTCGAGAAGATCCTGGCTCAGCGTCCGAAAGCCTCGGCACCCGGAGGTCTGGAGTTCAAGGTTCGTTGGCGAGGCTATGGGCCGTCCCACGACACCTGGGAACCCGTCTCCTCGTTTGTGCCGCGGGTCAATACTCCCTTCATGGAGTACATCCGCAAGCACAAGACCAAGATCCACGTTTCGGACTTGGCAGCACTCACCCGGGCGATTGCAGCCAGGGGTGCCTGATCAGCGCCCTGAGCTCTCCCCTGATGTGTTATGAGCGCTCGTGAGGCCGACGAATCGTCCCTTACTTGCTTGCTCTCTTCCATCTTTCGGTGACAGAGTGGCCATATACCCCCCCCTGCTGAATCCAGAGGAGGATGGCCCCTCTCTTCTTTTATTCGTCACTCACCCCCCCTGCTGAATCCTTGGGAAACCAGGTAGGGCGACTGACCTTCATTTTTCTGAGCTCTTGGGGCCTTGAAGCCCATACGACGTTGCGCAACGGATGCCGCTGTCATCGGCATTGCGATTTTTGAGTGTGTGGTCTGGTTCCATGGCATTTGCGGAATCCAGACCAGTCGGCGTGTGTCTCGAGACTATATATGGCCTGAACTCAGGCGTTTTCCTGTCCACCCTCCTGCATTGCCTTATCCTGACCGTGGCGTGGTTTGGCGCTCTGTCCAGAGCGTGTTTACACGCCTATTTACCCAGATTATTGCTTGTCTTTCTGCCCTCCAGGATATGTGCATCTGTATGTTAAGTGTCATCAGCCCATCGCTGAGGGATGGACTGCTTTTCACCACGAATTGGGATACAGAGGCGCCTTGAGTCGCCGTGTACGTAATCTTACAGCCTGGTCCAGCCTGGACCAGTACTTGATTACATGTTCTTCTGTTTGAGTGCCTGTGATACCGTGTTGCCCTATACGCTGTGATGTGTGGAGATCCTGATGGCGCCAGGCGGGAAGCCCAGTTGCCTGACTACACTCCCAGCGGTCCGCCACTGTCAGTCCCAGTGTGAGCCTACCGATTCGCAGACGCACTTGCATTCGGATGGCGGCCTCCGGTGCTCCTGACCTCGGTCAGTCTGCCTGGGAAACTGGTGGTTTGAGGAGTCGACGCCTCCGCCCACACTGCATGAGGACTCCCTCATGTATGGCCTTCGTGGCAGTAGGGCGAGGGAAAAGACGGCCTTGATGCCCGATCCCTTCAGGAGGAGTTCCCTTAAGATCTCGGGTTCTTAAGGAGTTCGACTATGGCACTCTGGACTCGCGTCGTATGGATATGGACATGGTGCGCCCGAGGAAGGACCCGTGGGGACTCTCCCCAGTCGGCGGGCCTTGGGAAGCTTGGGGTAGCCTGATGGATCTTGGTGGTCGCTCTCGACTTGTGGGACCACCTCGGTCGTCGTGTGTCGCCTATGTTGGCCGTGTATGCCACTACCACTGTGGTGGTGACCGTAGCAGCCGGCACCCGGTGCGCCTGGTATGGGTTAACGGGTCCTTTGGATGCCGAACAATCGCCGCCAGGACCCGGGACTTGATACTTGATACTATACATGTGCTACGAGCTTATACAGCATCATACCTATCTTTACTGTGACTCACTGAAGTGAAGATGTGACACCCCCCCCCCCTTTCAGGAGGTGGTCCTGGGTACCCGCTGCCATGCGTGGGTGTTATCGAGCCCCCCCCAGGGTTTGCTCTAAGGAGGGGGGTGAAGCGGTACCCAGAACCCCATGGCCAGGTTACGGCATACAACCGGTCTCCGGTCCACTAACCCCATGTATGGAAGTGTTCCGTGCCGTGAAGCCCCGCATCGGCAACCGATGCACCGCCAGCGGAGATTTGTGTATCAGAATATCAGGAATCAACAGGGTTTTATTTTCATATTGTTTCCGTCAATTTTTACGCTTCCGTTCTGATACTCACTGTTTTGACTGCTGGCGGTTGGTTCGCGACTTTACCGTAACCGCCAGTTTAACTGTAATTAATGGAAATTTTAACGCTACCCGCGACGAAGGCTCCAAAGTCGCCAGGAACTGCATTGATGCATCCGCAATTTTCATAATTAATACTCGCAACCTTAATCCGAATTTTTCAGGATTTCGAAATCGGATTTTCGACTTCGACATCCCCGCACTTGATTTGACCTCTTTCGAGTGGACCTACGTGCTTCCCTATGCACGAATCAACTTTCCTTTTCTCTTGCCCTCCATTTGTCTTAAAGATATGGGCAAAACAAAGTTGATTCGTGAGGCCACTTGTGAAGGTCATATCTCGTGTTGCTTGCGAGGAATTACGATAAAGAAAACGTGGGATGTATTCACAATACTCCCGACGTAATTTAGGAAGCATAATATGCCTTGCGTCTCCACACGTGCGCGCTAGTGTAATGGATCATGGTCAATAGGGTAGAGTTTGCGTTATAACTCTTTGGCCATGACATTGCGTGCGTTAAGATAACTTTCGAGTGTAGCGCGCAAGTGTTGGTGTTGCATAGGAACTCTCCTTGAGTTCCTATGAGCGATTGACACAAAGTTATGCCCTTGGAGGGGCATGACATATCGTGGTGGGAGCCACCTTTTTGGGCAATATGTGGTATGTGCCATGTGTTGTGTTGCGTGCCCATTTGGCGGGTCCATTGCTCCAAGTCGAACCCGCCAATGGACCTCATATTGTGCAAGCCCCTTCTCCATACTCCCTACGGTCAATTGCAAGCCTAACCTTCGTGAAGGGAAGCTTGTGTGGTGAACCCGAAGCGATGCGTTGGGAGCAAGGGGTGTATTTTGCAATTTTTCATGTTTTCATGTGCCCACTTGGGAAGTAGCGCTCGTAACCTTTCAAGGCGCCCCAAGTGGAGCACATATGTGGGATCGAAGGTCATTGGTGTCAAGTCATTGTGTGTAGAAGGATTAAGTGATTGCACGATCCAAGCCGAAGATATTATAATATAATTATGCACCTTTCAAGGCACTTTTGTGTGTGCTTGTGCCAACTTTGCCATTTTTGGCCCGTCATGATGTCAAGTGGCGACCGTGTATCTCAACGTTGCGCTCGATTGACATCATGACCCAAGTATGATATGAGGGTACATACTTCGGTGCCCAACATATCTTAGACCCGGCGAATAACTCCTCTTAGGCTTGGCATACCGTGGCCGCCATGTTGGCGATTTGGGACTATCCCAAATCATGGGCTCACTTGGCGACCCTGCCATTCCCAATACCGGAGGAGTTGGGCGACGCCCAAAAGATATGTTGGACATATATGACTTGATACCAATCCTATGGCACACTCCGGTCCGAGTCGGGCATGTGCCTCATTTGCCCCAACCATGAGTGTGCGTATTTTTGGCCATTTTGAGCATTTTTCCACTTTTGCTGCCCGCCGTGCCCCATGTTCTAACCTTCGTGCACGCCGGACGCATGGACCAATGGACCATATATGACATGGGTGTTATGGGTAATGGTCCCCATGGTCCACACACCACGTGGGCGAAGCGGAGCCACCTTCGTTAAGGCGCTAGCCCAAAATGAGTGTGGGCAATTTTGCAATTTTGACATTTGTGGACCCAATTGGGATCGTCACCACGCCAGGTGGCATGGAGATCTTTGAGGGCCAAGGGCATGGGAGTCTCCATTGGACTCAGGGTGGATCGCGTATGGAATGGCGGATCCGATCTCCAAGCCGGCGTGGAGATATACTATTGGGAGCACACCGAATTTTGGCTCATTTCAAGCAGCCAAAATGACCCAATTTTGGGACCCCAATTTCCCCCTTCCGTGTGGTCAATTGGCGGCCCCATTTCTCTAAGCCCATAGGGAGCCTGGACCTAGATTCAAGTTGTACACTCAGATATAAGTCCCAGGTCCTGCCTCCTACCCTGTGAGCCATTGGCCTTACCTTGGCCGGGCGAGCCACGCGTGGGAATGACGCCAATTTTGGTGATTTTGGCATCATGACCCCACTTGACTCATCCGTGGTGTCCTGATGCCGGGACCTCAGAGGGAACCAGGTTGGGTGAGGGCTCCAGGGAGTTCGTACTCGAAGGGCATAGGGTCAGTTGCCTCGTCCCTACCTCTGGCGGGTCCGGACGAGAGGTCAATTTTGGAGTTTTTCAAGCTAATATCAGTTTGGGCTGAAACAGCCCATTTTCAGCTACCAACTCCTGAGTGATAATGGCGGGGCCATATCTCTTGCTCAGATGGGAGTTGGGACCTGCCGCTGAGGGAGCATAGGGAGCCACTGTCGGTTGGCCTTGGAGTGCATTGGCTCCCAGGAACTCGCCTGTGGCTGTGCGGGACACCTCTCCCATTGGCAGGGTTTCAGGGTCCGGACTGAGCAGGGCATGGGTTGTGTTTGAGCCCTCGCCCCTACCAGCCACTGAGAGGGTTGGACCTGGGATTGGGATATGAGTTGGGACTGAGTGTCTACTGTCCCTTGATGCCCTTACCCCAGTCCAGTCTTAACCCCATGTGTACATATCCTGATGTGTTTCTGTACATACTTATGTTCCCTCTTTGCAGAGTGGCAAGGATTCTGAAACGCTTTGTCACATGACACAGGCGTATTGATGCCCTTGTGAGCGTAGTGCCTTGCCTGCCTGCTCACCTGTGCGTGTCACCGCAGCGTCCCGTGGCCGGCCCCCCACGGGAACGCGTCACTTCCCCTGTCCCCTCCTGTCCCCCGCTCCGCGCTCCCGTGGCTGGCACGCAGGTCTGCCTGCGCGCCGTCCCCTCCTTCCTGGATCACGCTCTGGGTGTCCCGCTGTCTTTGCAGCTGCGGCAGCGTGACGCCTGGCGGCGAGCGCTCGGGCGCCGGGGGGCGGACGTGCCGCGCCCGCCCTTGGGGGAAGGGCTTGGGGGGGAACGGCTTGGGCGGACTGGTGTGGGTGTGAGTGGGGTTGGCGTGGGTGCGGTACTTCGCGCTCTCCCTGCCCACTGCTGCTGCTGCGGCGGCCGCCGGCGAGGCGCCCGTGGCCCGTACGGGGTCCTGCCCCTGCTTTCGCGGCGTGCTGGGGGTCGCGGCGTGGCCGGCCGAGGCGGTGGCGCGGCTTGCCGGGGCCGCGGTCGCAACCCCTCGCGCGCCCTCCTCGCTCTCCTCTGCGGCTGCGGCAGCCCTCGGCGATGCTCCCGGTTCCTGTGCCGGGGCTACCCCCCGTGTCGGCGGCGTGCCGGGGGCCGCGGTCGGGGCCGTGGCGTGGCTCGCTGGGGCTGCGGTCTCCGCTTCCTGCGCGTCTGGGGCCCCCTCCTGGGGCGGGGCGGCAGGGCTTGCTGCTTGGGCGGCGGGGGCGGTCACCTCGGCTGGCTCAGGCTCCTGGGCTGGCGGCGGCGGCCCGGCCAGCACCGCCGCCTCCGCCAGCCTCCGCTCCTCGCGCTCCGCGGGGGTCTCCCCCGTCCACTCCGGGGAGACGGGGGAGCGGGAGCGGGACCGGCGGTGGTGGCGGTCGTCCCGCTGGGGGGAGCCATCGGAGTCTGCCATCACCGTTATCCTGGTAGGCATGCGTGGTGGCAGGCGCGCCCTTCCCACTACCTCCTGGTGCATCAGTGCCGTGCCGTGGGCAGTGCCGTGCGGTGCTCTGCGGGGGGGAGGGGGGGAGGGGTCGGGGGACGAGCTGTGGCGTCAGCCCCGCACGGGCGGGGGCCAGCGGCCATCCATTGGCATTGGGAGGGGAGGCGGGGGAGCCACGCGGCCCACGTGTTGCGCCACAGCCCCCAGTCTGGGGCGGGGCCCAGGGCCCTGGGCCCCCAGGGGTCGTCGGGTGGTGTCGGGGGGAGCCGCACTAGGTGGACCCCCGTAACCGCGGTGACCTCCTGTGTTTGCAGGAAGGTGTGTACCCCGTCCCGCGCCGCAGGCGCCAGGAGGGGGGGGCGGCGTACAGGTGGTGCCCCATAGAGGTGGGTGGCACCGATCCCCAGGACTCGTTCCGGGTCCCCGCGGGTCGCGACGACGAGGAGGAGCAGGAGGGGGCCAGGGCACTCTTGCCAGAGGACCTGCCCCCTGTGGTTGGCACCCCTGGTCCTGGAGAGGAGGGGGGACAGGTCTGGGTTGGCCCAGCCGCGGGGCGCGTGCGTCGCTGGCGGGAGGGCGGGGCACCAAGTGGGCTCCTGGGGAACGCCTCGCATACGATGGCGTACGGGGGGGTAGGCCTGGTGCTGTCGTACACCGGGTCGGTCGGTCGGGGGCGGGCGGGCGCCTCGTCCGCGCCTTCCACGAACACCGTGATCTCGCCCACCTCCAGGTCCTCGTCCGGTGGGTGTAGAAGGTGGAGCGCCGCATCCAGCTCGGACACTCCACCCGGGTATGTGGCCCGCGCCTGGTTCAGGTACGGGGCCGCGTCCACGGGGTAGCGCGTCCTGGGGGCGTGCAGCAGGGCTGGGGCGCTGCTGCGGAGGGACATGGCGACCCCGCTCCCGTCAGCTGCAGGGTATCCCCCATGGACAGGGGCCGGCCCGACTGGTTGGACTCATGCCAGTCCATCCAGTGCCCGTAGAGGGCCGCCTCCGGGCTGATGAGCCCCGGCTGGACGGTGTTCACGATCCGGTGCATCGCCAGGAGCAGCGTAGGGGCCCCCGCTCCGTTCAGGGCGCGGACGGCCGGGAGGGCGGTGTCGTTGAGGAGAGCCCTCGCACTGCCCGTCAGGTCACGCCGTGCGGCAGCGTGCGCCTCGTGCGCCTCCGCCACCGCGTCCGCCACCGGGCCCCGGACGGCCGCCTCCTGCGCTTTGCGGGGGTCCCTGGGGTGTCCCGGCCCATCCTCCGGTCGGCGTGGAATGGTACTGCGGGCTCTGCAAAGGCATATAGTAGGTCTTGTTCAACCATCTCCGATGCACGATGGCAACATAGGCACGCTCGAGGGGGTTCACATACACATTCCTCTGAGAGGTCGTCCTCCTCTGGGGTCCTCACATGGGCACCCCACACGCTCTTCATGAGCTTAAGATCTACCACCTCTTGCCAGGTGGTGATCTTCTGTTCGAGGTCCTCCTTCAATTGGGATAGATCTCCCATACATCCTTGCTTCAGTGGCCATGAGCTGCGGGTAGGCTTAGCGTAGCATAGCTTTTTCGCCACCAACTTCCTCTCGGAGTCCACATACTCCCTTAGCCTGGATTGAGGGTCCAGCTCTTCGTCCACGGGGTCTTCCACCCTCATGGAGAGTAGGGGTTTCAGTGGGGCGACGTACTCGGCGTTCTCCACTTCCTCCACACAGGTCTGCACGAAGAAGGTGTCGTGCTCAGTTTCATCATCTGAGTGTATAGAGCTAGGTAGCTCGGATAGTCCACATTCAGAGACTCCATCAGGAACAGGTACATGGCAGGGAGAGTTGGGGGCGTTGGTGTTAGTCACGACGTATTCATCTCCTCCGGGTATAGTCTCAATAGCATCTTGAGATCGTAGTGGATCCTTCAAGTCACCCAAGGCAAGTCCATGGCTTTCTCGTTGTATAGCCTGGACCAGAGTCGGGTCCAGATCCTCCCAGGGGATGGAGGTAAGACCTCCGTCCACCACGCTGAGCATACTCCCCCATCCTGGTTTCCCAATAGGCGTCTTACGCCCCAGAGGCACGTAGATGGCCTCATCAGGTAAACGAACAGAGCTGATAGTCAGCCTGTCAAGGAGGTTTCGCCAGTATTCGTTGGCCCCATGGGCTCCCCAATCAGGGGAACACAGGACCATACGGGAACGTTCCAAGGCCACCTTGGTCAGGATCTTCCCCAGTTCACTGAACCTGTCGTTCCCGTAGGCCATCCCGAAAGAGGGCCAGTAAAATTTGTAGCTGCAGTTCTTCCCCTTGCTGCAGTAAAGGTTGAGGACATGCTGCTTGTCGCTGGCGAACAACTCCACACTCAGGTCTTCTCTAGAGTAACCCAACTCCTTCAGACCTTGGTCTAGGACTTCCCCCAATAGTTGATAGTCCTCAGTTTTGGAGGCCGCCATCATGTTCTAGGGCTCCTCCTTTGATATCCTCAGGTAGCTTGAGTAGGTAGGTAGGTGCACTCGGTCGTTGAGAGGCGCCCCTTGGTTCCCCCTGGCGTCGCCCCTGTGACGAACGGGAAGAGGCTCCGCGCGTGAAGAGGGGAGGCGGCTTACATCCCGCTAGACCTGACTGTTGGCCCCCAAACAAAGCGGCCCTGGGCAACACCGGGAGGGCTGATTGCCGCCGGCGTGACGTGCTTGTCTCGCCGGGAGAGTGTGCCCCCGTGCTTGCACACGTCCCCTCCTTTGGGCGGAACCCTAGAGGTTCACCGGACTTCCTGGCGTATCCCGTTCCGAAGGCATGCATACACATTCTTGGTACTAGGGCTCCGAGGCGCTTGGGTGTCGCACGCTCCGCCTCGAGTCCCAAAGCAGCGCAGGCCTTAGGATGCAGCCTTACCCCCGGTCTCCGCATGGCGTTTGGCCGGGTCACCTGCATGGCACGGGCTGCCCCAGTGCCCGGGCTGTGGGCACTGGGTTTCCTACTGTTGTGCGGCGTTTGTGTTTGGGTCCGGTTTGCGGTTGGGTGTGGGTTTTGTTAACCCCGCCAGTCCTGGCTGGGGTCTTGGGTGGGTGTGTTTGGGCACGGTTTGTGGTGTTGTCCCTCTCTTGCCAGCTGGTTGTGGTGTTCATGGTTGGGCTTACGTTTGGGCCTGCTTATGGGACGTGTGTGGTTTCGTGCTCGCTCCGCTGGCCCCCCGCCGTTTCCGGTTCGGGTGTGCGGTGTGGGCGTGCGTGCTGGGCCCGGGTCTCGGCTGTGCCCCGCCTTTCTTGGCTTGGTTGTCGGGGTGTGTTTTTTGCGCTTTTTTTTTTTTTTGGCTTTGTGGTGTCGGTTGCTGGGTTTCCCTGTCCCGGGCCTTGTGGTCCCTGTCCCCCCATCCCCTGTCTTTGGGGCTGGGCTGCTGGCTCTTTTTTTTTTTGTGGTGTGTGTCTGCATGTTTCGGTGTCCACTTTCCCGCTGGGCCGCTGTTCCTGGCTTGGTGTTGCCGGTTTTGGCTGGATGGTCCCCCTGTGCCTCTTTGGGGGTCCTGTCTTTGGTGCCTTCTGGGTGGGGGGTTTGGCCGCCTCTGGTGGTGTTGGCGGGCGGTTTCATGGCTGCGGGGTGTTTTCGCGCCCCCCCCTCCCCTCCCCCCTCTTTTTTTGGGGGGGGGGGGGGGGGCTGCCTGTTCCTCCCTCTGCCTTCCCTGGGCTGGCGCACGCACTGGCCCGCATTCAGTGTGGTCTTCCGGGCTGCTGTTGGCGGTTGCGTTCTGTTTGGCCGTGTTCCGGCCCTATGGGTCGGGTGGGCTATGTACACGTTGGGCTCGGCGCCCCTTCCTGCCGGGTTAGGTCCTGGCTCTGCGGTAGCTCCTGCTGCCTGTTCCAACCCGGATGTTCCAATCTGGGGCGTCTGGCCGCCCTTTGTCCCCCGGATGATCCAGCCCGGCCTGCGGCGGCTCGTGCTGCTTGATCCATCCCGGATGATCCAGTCCGTGGCGTTCGGCCGCTGCTTGTCCCCGGCTGTTCCAGTCCGGGGGTCGGCTGCCCCTGCTCCTTGTTCCGTCCCGGATGCGCCTGTCCGGGGCATCTAACCGCCACTTGTCCCCAGATGCTCCGGTCCAGGGGCCGGCGGCCCCTGCTGCTTGTTCCGCCCCGGATGTTCCAGGCCGGGATGTCGTGACTCCTTCCTCCGCATTTTGTGGTCTTTTCGCTTCGACCGCTCCTTCTTGTTCTGCCCCGGATGACCCAGTCCTGGGCACTCCTTATCTTCTTCTGCTCTTGGCTGCTTGTGCTCGGCCTCGTCTTGGTCACCCCTACTCTGCATCTCCTCAGGCTCCTCTTCTTTGCCGCTCCACTGCTTCTCCTCGGCCTCGTCCCCTTGGCTGCACCACCTCATTCCCGCATCGTCGTCCACTCGTGTGCATCGCTGAATCTCCTGGGCCTTGTCCTCTTCTTGGCTTCTCTGCTTCTCCTCAGCCTCGTCCTTCACTCCGCTTTGCTGCATCTCCACTGCCTCGCCCTCCTGGCCGCTTCTCTTGCTCTCCGTGGCCGTCGTTCTCGTCCGTCGCGTTCGGCCGCCGCTTGTCCTCGGACGTTCCTGTCCGGGGGGGCGGCTGCCCCTGCTCCTTGTTCCGTCCCGGATGCGCCCGTCCGGGGCGTCTGGCCGCCACTTGTCCCCCGATGCTCCAGTCCGGGGAGTGGCGGCCCCTGCAGCTTGTTCCGCCCCGGATGTTCCAGTCCGGGTTGTTCTGACTCCTTCCTCCGCATTTTGTGGTCTTTTCGCTTCGGCCGCTCCTTCTTGTTTTGCACCGGATGATCCAGCCCTGGGCACTTCATGTCTTCGTCTGCTCTTGGCTGCTTGTGCTCGGCCTCGTCTTGGTCACCCCTACTCTGCATCTCCTCGGGCTCCTCCTCTTTGCTGCTCCGCTGCTGCTCCTCGGCCTCGTCCCCTTGGCTGCTTCACCTCATCCCCGCGTCCTCGTCCACTTGTGTGCATCGCTGCATCTCCTGGGCCTTGTCCTCCTCTTGGTTTCTCTGCTTCTCCTCGGCCTCGTCCTCCACTCTGCTTCGCTGCATCTCCCCTGCCTCGCCCTCGTGGCCGCCTCTCTTGCTCTCCGTGGCCGTTATTCTCGTCCGTGGCGTTCGGCCGCCGCTTGTCCTCGGATGTTCCAGTCCGGGGGGGCGGCAGCCCCTGCTCCTTGTTCCGTCCCGCGTGCGCCGCCCTACGCTACGGGGTGGCGCAGTGCTGAATCCTGGATGAGACCGCACGCGGCAGCGTGGACATCCAGGAGGCTGTCGACTGAGTCACCCACGCGGGACGGGCGGCAGTGGCCTTGCACACCCGGGGCCGCCACGGCGGACTTGCAGGGGGGATCATTGTGGAGCCCTCGGGTATGGTGCTGGTCCTGGCGGCTGACATGGTCTGAGGGCTGCTCCACGCATCCCGTGTGCGGCGGGCGCGCCCACAGTGGACCATCCAGGTGTACACCCCCCAACGGGCGCGGCCCTTCTCCACGTGGGCGGTGCTCGCCGTCATGTGGCACCTGGCACCGGAGGACGCCCCCACAGGGACCGCGGAGGAAATTGCTCGGGACTTCCACACCTGGCCGGCTGACCAGGGGTACCCCTGGCGCAGGCCCCGGGGCGGCCTCTCAGTGGCACCCGCGGCAGAGGGGCTCAGCCTCGCGGCAACCCTCCAAAAGCACCCCGACAAGAGGGCACGCCACTTCCTGCAGACGGGCACGGCCCCGGCCGCCCCGCCAGACTCTGAGTGGCGATGGGACGCAGGGGAGGCGCAACGCTGCCCGGCCCCTGGGTCCTCCCGTTGTGGTATTTACCCATGGGCACCCTGGCCCACGCCACTCAAGCCGTCAAGGGGGCTTTCCCGCAGCCGCTCCTCCCCGGCGTGGCCCTGCTCCGCAGCCTGCAGGCGGGGGCCGCCTGGGTACGGTGGAGCAAAGGAGGCGGGCGCTCGAGCCCCTATCTCCCTCTGGTCCAGGGCCAGGAGCTACTCCACGCTGAGGGCATGGGGACCGTGGAATGGGGGGCAATCGTGCCCGGCACGGCGTGCAGGCGGATCACCGCGGCCGCCCCACAGCCCATGCGATCGCCGCCGGCGTGCCACCGCCTCCTACGGATGGTCCCCTCTTTGGCCCCCCAACACGCCTTTATGAGGGACGTATGGAGGGCCATACTGAGCCACACCAGGGAGTGGCTAACGAACCCGGGTGCACGGTACCTGCCGGGGCCGGTGCTCGAACAGCTCACGGCCCCCACACCCGGGGTCCGCCACACCCTGCACAGGGCGTCGGTTCCCACGGAGCAGCTCAACGACGAGGTGCTAGACCTGGCGCTGGAGCCGCTGCGGGTGCTTTACCCGCAGACCCACATCCCACCCGCGGGAACGTCCAACCGCCTGGGCCGCCTGGGTTTGCAGCGCCGCGTCGAGGCCGCGCACCCGGGAGGTGTGGTGGAACAGTGGCTAACGCTCCGCACATGGTTCGCCGCGCAAGGCCACTGGTACCTACACCAACTCCTCTTCCTACCACGGGCGGCACCGGAGCACCGCGGGCAAAACCCGTATCACACGCACCCGGAGTGCCCAGGCGCGCAGAGCTTCCCGCAGCCAGTCCCGCCCGCCCTCTCGCCAGGGCAGGGTACGGAGGCGGTGCAGCAGGGCCCCCCGCTCAACACCGCCACCACGGTACAACAAAGGGGAAGCGACGGCGCGGATGGTGCCGAACCGGACGTCACGAACTGCGGAGCGGTGGCCTGGACGGTGGCCTGCAGGCACCTCGCCCGAGATACCACGGGGCTCAGGCAGTACAGACCAGCGGACTGCACGGCGCTGGCGTCCGCGGTCGCGGCCGTCACCATGGGTCCCGTGGCGGCGTGGCCGGCGCAACTGCTGCCCCACGTCCCCTGCCGCGACACGCAGCCCCGCCAGCCGGCCGCAACGCACGCGCCGACGGCACCCCTCACAGCGGAGCAGGTATACGTCGTCGCGGCGGCGCTGCTGGCGGACGGCGGGGAGAGCTTCGTCCACCACCACGGCCCGGTGCAGATTGCGGGAAGCATACAAGGGCCACAGCGCGATGCACCCCACCCGTTGCAAGCCACACTCCGCGGGCGCACCCGCGTCTGGGATGCGGGCGGCGGCACACCCCCTCCCGGGCCTCAGCAGGGGGAGGCACTGGTGCTGCAGACGGCAGGCTACCAGGCCATCCTGCATGGCCACGCCGGAGGGTACCGGTCGCACGTCCTGGCCGGGGGCCGCTGGACTGTCTGGCACAGCACCGCCAGGCAAGGGGCATTCCCGCCCCTGCCCCACGTCGACTGGCAGCAGGGGCCCACCCAGGCCTACTATATGTCGGCGGACCCCTGGCCGCTGGCAGTCCTGCTACACACCGTCAGCGCCCCCAACAAGAGGCAGGAACCGGGATGGGTCAACCCCCCCGCACTGGTGTGGAGCCCCGACCAGGAGGAGCATCTACGGGCCGCGTGGCAGGGAGACGCCATCAGGGCCACGGACGTCCTTGACTTCCACGCGGGGCGAATCACGCACGCCCGCCCGGCGGGTACCCTGGCGGTGGCCCAACGGGGACAGCAGAACCCACAGTGGGTGGTCTGCATGTTCAGCCCGGCGGACACGCACATCGTCGTCTGCGACCCCGAGCGCCTGCCAGGGCCCGAAGCCGTGGTCTGCGTGGCAGACTGTACCCGCCTGATCGTCAAGGCGCTACGGGAGGGCGAACACCACACCCTCCTGCTCCAGGTCAGGCTGAAGGACAACGCCCAGGCGGCGAGGCCGGGGGTGTGGCTGGCAGCGGCGCACCCCGCCAACCTAGAGCTCCAGCTGGCGGTCCCGACCACAGTGTACCACTGGCTACAAGCCTCTCACGACCTGCGATGAAGGGGCAAGCCCGGCTGCCAAATCGGCTTCACAAACTGGCAATCATGGCTGCAAGCAGACGCGCAGCGCGATGCCATCCAGATTCTGGGGCCTGCGCCCGCGACACGAGCCCTCGATCCGGCGGCCCTGGGCCGCGCGCTGGCGCCACACACGGTTCCACTGGCCAACCTGCCCTTCGAACCAGCGACGGAGGGCGCCATCCGGAAGTTGGTGCCGCTCCCCCCGGCGCGAGGGGCCACGGAACCAACGAAATGCCCCCTGTGTGCAGACAAGTACTACACAAGCGGGGCAATGCTGGAACACCTGGCGTGGCACGCGGTGCATGCTGCAGCCCCGGTGGACGACAAGGAGGCGGCCTCCAACATCCTGCAGGGGAGGGCACGGAGGTCCCCATGGCACGCCCCGTACGCCCGGCGCCCCCCGCTCCAGGCGGCCGACCACGCAGACGGCGATGAGAAGGCACCCGGAGCGGCCCCAGGAACCGGCGGTGCGGCCCAACAAGGGTCCATCCCCGCGGGGCTGGCCCCCCTGGCCCCCCTGTGGGCCCCGCTGGGAATGGCCTCGCACCCCATGGCCCTGGCGCATGCGGATGCCCTGGCTGCACCGGCGGACCCAGCGGCGATGCCGATGCGGGATAGCTGACTCCAGGAGGACACGGCGGACGACGCCCTATGGCTCCTCTCGTGGAACCTGCGCAACGGCCTCGTACCGCCAGACCGGTCCCTCCGGGACACGCTCTGGCGGCGCCGGGGGCCGGCAGCCTGCACCGACAAGGAGCACCTCATCACCGGCATGCTACCCCGGGCGGGGGGCTTGCCATCATGCTCCAGGAAACGGGGCTCGCCACCCAGGTGCAGGAGATGCACGTGGCCGCGGCGCTCCGGGACAAGGGGTACACCCCCTTCTTCAGCAGCCAGCTGGCGGAGACGGGAGCCAAGTCCACCTCGAGAGGGGGGGGCCTCCTCACCGCGGTCAGCAGGGAGTACGCGGCGGAGCACGAGGTGCTCAGTTTCACGGAACTCGTCCCCGGGAAGGCCGCGGCCCTGGAGATCCGCAGGACGGGGGAGGCCTCACCCTCATCAACGTCCAGAGGCCGCAAGCAGGCTGCTCCCCGTGGGCGGGACGGGCGGCGTTCTGGGCCGACATACAAATGTATGTCACGGCACGCAGCCTCGGTGGGAGACACCCGGTGGTCATCGCCGGCGACACCAACATCTACATGGATGCCACCACCAACCCGGCCACGGAGCACTTCTGCGTGGGCTGGGAGGCCTGCGGTTTCCTGAGGGCCACGGCAGGCGGCGAGGAGGACATGACCCCCACGCTCCACCCTTCCCAGCACAGGGTGGACACCTTCCTGGTCAACGAGCCCCTCCTGCCGTGGTCCCTGCGGGAAAGCGTCTGGGCTCGCGGCATGGCACACCCCCAGGTGATCGGCACGGACCACCTCCCGGTCTGCCTGGCCTTGCCGGGCCTCCTCAGCGCAGCGCGGCGCGCGGCGGTGCCCACCCCCTACAGCCACACGGAGGGCCGCCTTCTCCCGTACGACGCCGAGGCCGCACCCGTCCAACACTGCCTGTGGGCGGCGGTCACCGCCGCGCAGGATGAACCCTCCCTGGCGCCCTGGCTGGGTCCAGCAGAGCAGCAAGCCTACAGGTCCATGCCCGCGGCCGCGGTCGACAAGGTGTTCAAAAACCTCCACGCGGCGCATGACGCCCTAGCGCGTGTGGTGGGACGCTGGCAGCCGTCCCCGGCGGGGACGGACCCGGCGGAGTGGGACCCCCCGGAGAGCGGAAAGTTGCTCCAGGCGGCGGTCCTCCGCTATGACACCCTGGCAGCGTGCGCGCCGGCGGCGTACCAGGCAGAAGCGGCACGGCATGGCATCTGGTCTGAGGCGGCGCTCCGGCTCGCGGAGGAGCTGCGGGGTGCGTCGCCCGGGTTGCGCCCGACCACACAGGGCCAGCTACAGGAGGAGCTGGAGAGGCAAGCAGCCGCCCTCGAGGAGGACATTCGCCAACTCCGCACACTCCTGGGGGCAGACCGCAAGCGCTCCATCAAGGACTTCTGGCGCCGCCCCGCCCCCGACATCGCCCAGCGATGGAGAGCCGTGCGGGGAGCCATAGAGGTAGAGGCCCCGGCCCGTCAACCCTCTGGAACGTGCGGGTCCCCAACACCCAAACGATCCTCACGGAGGCCCACGACGTGATGTTCGCAGTTCGCGCCTTCTGGCGGGAACTGTATGACAAACGCCCGCCAGACCTCCCAGGCTTCCAGGCAGTCCTCGGCCGCCATGTCCCCCGGGTCCCTGACGGGGCCTGGACACAGGTCCAGCAGTACTCCATGCAGGACCTGCAGTCCGCCCTGGACGAGGCCGATGGCAAGGCCCCAGGTCCCAACCACGTGGAGGCCCGTTTCATCAAGGCCCTCCCGGCACCCGTCCAGTGGCTCCTGGTCCACTCCTACCGGGCCATCCTCCGTGGCGCCCCGCCGCCGATGCACTGGAGGGACGCGCACATCTGGCTCAGCTTCAAGGTACCGGGCTCCGCCAGACTGGACGACTACAGGCCCATAGCCCTGGGCCAGCTGGACTTGAAGCTGCTCACGGGCCCCCTCACCCAGCGCATCACGGAAGTGCTCACACGGCACGGAGTGGTCAGCAACTGGCAGCAAGGGGCTCTCCCTGGCTCCAACATAGGCCCCCCACTGTTCATGGCGCAGCGGCAGCTCCAGCGGGGAAGGCCCAACTACGTTTTCTCCTTCGACGCCCGCAAGGCCTTCGACACTGCCCCGCACGGCGCCCTCCACCTCATCCTGCGCCACCTCTCCGTGCCGCCGGGGGTCATCGACCTCCTGCTCTTCCTCCACACGTGCGCCAGGGTGCGCATCGTCACCGCACACGGGCTAACGCAGCCCGTCCACATGCTGCGCGGCTTCCGGCAGGGCAACCCCGAGAGCCCCCTGCTGTACGCGCTCCTCCTGGAGCCCCGGCTCAGGGCGCAGGGGCACCGCCTGCGCCCGCCGGGAGGGGCCGAGCAAGGCCTCATCCAGGCCTACATCGACAACCTGCTGGTAGTGGCCCACACGCTGCAGCACTTCATGGAGGGCGTGGAGGCGGTGGCCGCATACCTAGGGATGATGCACATGGAGCTCAACCCCCGCAAGTGCGCCATGGCCACCACGGAGGGGGTCCCGGGCCTGCAGCTGCACCTCTGTCCCCACCTGAAAAACCCATGGCACTGGGTACCAGCGGCGGACGCTGTCCCCTACCTGGGACTCCAGCTGCAGCCGGACGGGGAGTTCTCCCTGCAGCGCAAGCACCGGCTACGCCTGGCGGCGGTGCACCACTGGTGCATCAACACCCTCGCGCCACCAAAAGTGGTGCAGGACGTCATCCTGGCGATCCTCAGGGGGGTGACACAGTACGTCGCCCCTTTCATCGCCGACGACTCCGACACTGCGCGCCACCTGGACCACATCACGGTCCAGGTCGCGAAGGACAGGGCGAGGTACGCCTTTGACGCCTCGCGGGACAGCCTGCAGGATGACCGGACCCTGGGGCTCACACGGGTGCCAACCCGGTGCCAGCAGGGAGCGATGGCCCTCGTGGGTACACTCGTCCACCACCGCTCAACCTCCGTGCGCGCCGAGGTCACCAAGATGTTCTGGGAAATAGCCGGCGCGCACGGAATATGTCCTGAGGTGCACTACCCCGTCCCGGAGTTCGCAACTCTAGCGGGGGGTGACTGGGTCCAGCTCATACCCCGGGCCCTGGCCGCCCTGGGAGTGGGGCTGTACAACCCTATCGCGTGCCCCAGGGCGGCCCACGTCCAACTACAGTCCCCACCGGGCAACATCGTCACGCTGCGCACCGCCAAGCTACGACAGCGCGACACGTGCCGCCTGACGGTGCCGCACACAACGCCGTGGCATGGGCACCACGGGCCACGCCACCCCTTCCCCGACAACGACGACCCGTGGCCGACGGGGGTGCGGCAATGCCTCAACCAATGTGCCGATGAACACCTCCACTATTGCCGCCGCGAGCTTGAGCCCACCAACCACCCCGGGTGGCGCGACGCCTTGGTCCACCTCTTCCACACCACTGGCACACGGGACCTCCGCCTGAGACTCGTCCACCCCACGAGGGCTAAGCAGGACGCCCACACCGGCCCACGGGTGACCCCGGACGGCCTGCACCTCCACGTCGGGCGCTACCGCCGCCGGGGCGGCCTATCCCCCCCCACGCGGGGGGCGGCGTACCACCCGCCAGCAGCCCTCATGTACATCCTCCACGACGTACTCGCGGAAAGCGAGCACCGAGAGCCTAACGCGGATGTGGCGTGGCCCGAGCCCCTGCGCCCCCGGCCCCACGCGCCGACGCCGCTGTGGTTGGTGACCACGGACGACCAATGCACCCGAGCGGCGGGGCAAGCGCAGCTCCAGGCCGAGAGGGTAATACTGCAGGTGGGGGCAGGCCAGCCCAAGCCCCGTGGACTCCCCCGTGGCACCGCCCTGCTGGTAGCTACGGGGGTGCCGCACGACCCACACATGGCAGTGCACGCGCTGGAGGACCAGCTGGAGGACAGGGGACACCTGGTGGTGCACCAGCACGGAGGCCCGGCGTGGCTCAAGGAACATGTGACGGCACTTCGGTCCTGGGCAAGCACGATCGCCGGAGCGGAAATCCGGCTGCAGGACCACCCGGCGATCAGCCCCGGCGACACCAGGGCGCTGAGCGTGGATCAACTGACCCCCAGCCACCCCGACGTCCGGTGGCACTCTGCTGACCTCAACGTGGGGTGGCTCAGCCCCACCGGGTACTACTGGATCCCGGAGGCCTGGGGCCACACCTCTTCCGACGCGTCAGGGGGGGGACCCTGCAAACACGCCACCAGCGTCGCTCTCGCCGCCGACGTCACCCGCACGTGGGCGGTGGCCATCTCGGGCACAGTGCCCGACGGAAGGGGGTGGCCGCCTCCCTCCCCCTACAATACGGCGCCCACCGACCATGGGTCCACACGGTGGACGCCGAAGTCATCCTCCACCTCCTGTGACACGCAGATTGCGAGCGGACCACGGGGGTCCCCGCGGGCGCGGCGAAGGTTGTCAACCAGATGCCCCTACGGTGGCTCCGGGACGGCCTGTGCGCGCGAGGGCAACACGCCAGGCACCCGTTCTGGTACGCCCGAGCCACCTCGCACCACAGTGACGCCCTACTGCACAAGGCGGACTGGGCGGCGTCCCACGACACCGTCCTGCAGAACACGCCCCCGGACCCTGGCAACGCCCAACTCATTGTCGCCGGCCGTGACGGCCACCTCGATCTACGGCCCCCCACGATGCGGGCGCTCGGCGAGGTCGCGCAGCGGGCGCAGACGAACCATGCACTGACACACCGAGGACACACACCTTTGGGCGCGGCCCACGCCACAGCCTATGTCCACGCCCGGGACCTCACCGCGACGGCCACCAACCCCCGGGCGCTGCGGGCCAGAGACGGCCACACGCCGGTGCAGCGCAGGCCCCGCGTCCGTAAGGAGCGGCTCTCCGGCATCGCCGTCCTCCCACAACCGTGCCTCCTATGCGGCGGCCCGGAGGAGACCCCGGTGCACATGCACGTGGGGCGCCCCCACTCACGGCTCCTCTGGCCCCACTACCGCCAGGCGGTACACGAGGCGGCCCGCCACCTCCCACCCGGGGACAAAGCGCTGTGGGTGGCCTCGTGGCGCTCCGCAGGCGCCACATGGACGGAGGTGTTCTGCTCCGGACTGGTGCCCCAGCGGAGGCGCAGCTCCGCGCCATAGCCCGCCACGACCTGCCGGGAGGGACCTCTGTGGACGATTTCCTCCACCACATGCTCCGGCTGGGGGACTTCGCATGGGAGCTTCGCAACCACCGGCTGGAGCAACTGCTCCGCGAGCCCCTAAGCGCAGCGGCCCGGGCGCACCGATGGCTCACCGCGGTGGAGGGCGACCACCCCCCCCCTCCCCCGCGCCCTAACAAGGACTTCGTAGCCTCCCTCCGTGTCGTGAATGGCACTCTCGAGTGCCCGCCACAAGAGGGCCCCCACCCGTACCAGGACCTGCCGGGGGGTTTCTCGAAGCACCTACAAGACGCCCTCTTCCCACCGTGGATCATCGGGCGCGGCTCCACGACCGCGTGGGAGGCACACATAGTGGGTGAGGAGTGGGTGCGCGAGTGGAGCCGGTGGTGCGCCGCCACGCGCGCCCCGGAGACCCCTGCGGAACGATACGCCGGCATCCCGCTCGGGGGATGGGGGCCGGACACCCGGCCGAGACCCACCGTGATCCGCGGGGCGGGACCTGACCACCCGTGGGACGCGGCGACGGGGAAATGGCTGCAAGCGGCCCCAGGGTCGCAAACAAGATGGACTGGGGACGTGTCCTCACTCGTCAGGACGCCCGTCCCCCCCCGCATCGTCCTTCACGCCGCCAACGTACTCCGGCCTACAGAGATACGCAATTGGGGACACCTCACGGCCACCGTCAGATGGCACCCCCCAGAGGACGGGGCTGCCCAGCTCGCCGTGGCGCACTTCAAAGCTGGGGGGCCGGTATACGACGACGCCCTGTCCCGGCTGGGCGACATCCAGGGGCCCTTGCTCCTCATGCCCCCCACCGACATTGCAGCCGCGCTGCGCCAGGAGCTGGACCGCTGCGAAGGGCTGCGAGTGGGATGGGAGGCAGTCGCGGACGGCACCCTACTGGCCCTCCTCCACCGGGACGCCGCAAACGGGTGCCAATGGGATACGCTGGCGCCCCACCTCACCGGGCGCCACGTGTACATGGCAACCCCCCCCCAGGGGCACCCCCGTCCGGCGTGGGACGACCTCATCGCCGCCTTCCATGACCACGGGATTCTCCCCGACGACACGTGGCGGGAGGTCCAGCGGAAGACGCTCGGCAGGGACTACCGGCGCCGCGTCCGTGCCCGCCTGCTGGAGATCCGGGACCCCCTCCGACAAAGGTGGGACGACCTCTGGTTCCGCCATCTCGACCCTTGGTCGCCGCCCTCCCATCTCCCACACACCTGCCGGCTCTGCGGGGAATGTGACACGGTGTCCTCCGCAGCGTCGACAGGCGCAACAGATGCGCGCGGTGCGCCCAGGTGGCCGCGTGCTCCTGGCCCGAACCTCCCGCAGGCCCGCGCAGGCGCACAGGGGAGGAGGCGCTGCACCGGCGCATCGAGGGGGCACACGCCCCCTCACACGAACGCGCGGGGCCCGCGGGCGCTGCCTTTCTGTGGATTCACGTGCACCTGCGGGACCCCACATCCGTTGCGCACCTGTCGCACCTGTTCGCGCCCTGACCCCCACCCGCCGCCGCCCTTTGCAGAGCCCCCAGTACCATGCCACGCCGACGGGGGGATGGGCCGGGACACGCCAGGGCCCGCCGCAAGGCGCAGGAGGCGACCGTCTGGGGCCTAGTTGCCGACGCGTCGGCGGAGGCGCACGAGGCGCACGCTGCCGCACGGCGTGACCTGACGGGCAGTGCGAGGGCTTTCCTCGACGAGACCGCCCTCCCGGCGGTCGCGCCCTGAACGGAGCAGGGGCCCCTACGCTGCTCCCGGCGATGCACCGGATTGTGAACGCCATCCAGCCGGGGCTCATCAGCCCGGAGGCGGCCCTCTACGGGCACTGGATGGAGTGGCGAGAGTCCAACTGGTCGGGCCGGCCCCTGTCCATGGGGGACACCCTGCGGCTGACGGGAGCGGGGTATGCCATGTACCTCCGCAGCAGCGCCCCAGCCCTGCTGCACGCCCTCAGGACGCGCTACCCCAGGGACAGGGCCCCTTACCTGAACCAGGCGCGGGTCACATACCCGGGGGGAGTGTCCGAGCTGGATGCGGCGCTCCACCTTCTACACCCACCGGAGGAGGACCTGGAGGTGGGCGAAATCACGGTGTTCGTGGAAGGCGCAGACGAGGCGCCCGCCCGCCCCCGGCCGACCAACCCGGTGTACGACGGCACCAGCCCGACCCCCCCGTACGCCATCGTATGCGAGGCATTCCCCAGGGAGCCCACCTGGTGCCCCGCCCTCCCGCCGGTGACGCACGCGCCCAGCGGCTGGGCCAGCCCAGACGTGTCCCCCCCCCTCTCCAGAACCAGGGGTGCCCACCACAGGGGGCAGGTCCTCGGGCAAGAGTGCCCTGGCACCCCCCTGCTCCTCCTCGTTGTCGCGACCCGCGGGGACCCGGAACGGGTCCTGGGGATCAGCCCCATCCACCTCTATGGGGCAGCACCCGTACCCCGCCCCCCCCTCCCGGCGCCCGCGGCGCGGGACGGGGTACACACCTTCCTGCGAACACAGGAGGTCACCGCCGTTACGGGGGTCCACCTAGTGCGGCTCCCCCCGGCACCACCCGACGACCCCCGGGGGCCCAGGGCCCTGAGCCCTGCCCCAGACTGGGAGCTGTGGCGCCACGCGTGGGCCGCGTGGCTTCCCCGCCTCCCCTCCCAATGCCGATGGATGGCCGCCGGCCCCCGGCCGTACGGGGCTGAGGCCACAGCCGGCTTCCCACCCCCTCCCCTCCTCCCACCCTGCAGAGCACCGCACGGCACTGCCCACGGCACGACACTGATGCACCGGGAGGTAGTGGGAAGGGTGCACCTGCCACCACGCATGCCTACTAGGATAACAGTGATGGCAGACTCCGATGGCTCCCCCCAGCGGGACGACCGCCACCACCGCCGGTCCCGCTCCCGCTCCCGTGTCTCCCCGGAGTGGACGGGGGAGGTCCCCGCGGAGCGCGAGGAGCGGAGGCTGGCGGAGGCGGCGGTGCTGGTCGAGCCCGGTTGGGCAGCCACGGGCACCCTCCGCCGACACCGGGCCGTCAACCCAGGAGCCTGAGCCAGCCGAGGTTACCGCCCCCGCCGCCCAAGCAGCAAGCCCTGCCGCCCCGCCCCGGGAGGGGGCCCCGGACGCGCGGGAAGCGAAGACCGCAGCACCAGTGAGCCACGCCGCGGCCCCGACCGCGGCCCCCGGCACGCCGCCGACACGGGGGGTAGCCCCGGCGCAGGAACCTGGCGCATCGCCGAGGGCTGCCGCAGACGCAGAGGGGAGCGGGGAGGGCGCGCGAGGGGTTGCGACCGTGGCCCCGGCAAGCCGCGCCACCGCCTCGGCCGGCCACGCCGCGGCACCAAGCACGCCACGAAAGCGGGGGAAGGACCCCGCACGGGCCACGGGCGCCTCGCCGGCGGCCGCCGCAGCAGCAGCAGTGGGCAGGGAGAGCGCGAAGTACCGCGCCCACGCCAACCCCACCCACACCCACACCAGCCCCCCCAAGCCGTTCCCCCCCAAGCCCTTCCCCCCGGGGCGGACGCGGCACGTCCGCCCCCGGGCGCCCGAGTGCTCGCCGCCGGGCGTCACGCTGCCGTAGCTGCAAAGGCAGCGGGACGCCCGGCGCGTAATCCAGGAAGGAGGGGACGGCGCGCAGGCAGAGCTGCATGCCAGCCACGGGAGCGCTGAGCAGGGGACAGGAGGCGACGGGGGAAGTGCCCAGGAGCACGCGCAAGGAGCGGGCCAGGGCACGCGCGGCAGAGAGCAAGGGTGCAGCAGCGGAGGGGGACAGAGCGCGGGCAGCGGACGGTGCGACTCAGGGCAGGGGGCCGGGAAGGGGCCAGGGCACGGGAAGGGCGCGCAGGGGCGCGGGCAGGGCGCCCAGATGCAGGGAGCGGAGCGAGGGACGGTGGGCGAGCGGGCAGGCCAGGGCGTGGGTGACAGGGGGCGGGACCCACGGCACGGGCAGGGGGCCGGGAGGGGGCCCAAGGGCAAGGGCAAGGGCGCGACGGGCCCCAAGAGACAGGGGGGACGGGGCATGGGAGCCCGGGGGGGAGGGCGGGTCGAAGGGAGGGGGGCGGGGGGTGGGGCGCCTCCGCAGCCGGACGTGCAGCTCGTGAGGTGCATCCCCCCCGGCATCCAACAGATGCCGGCGCACCACACCCACCACCACCACCACCACCACCACCACCTCTACAACATCGACCCTGATGCCGGCGAGCTCATTCCCCCCCAACCCCCACGACCCCGGCACCAGCCAGCCCCCCCCGCGCCGAGAGCGGAGCCGGCGCGGATGGCCTCGGCGGGGAGGGGGCGGGGCGCGGCACTGGCGCTGCAGGCACAGGGGCAGCAGGGGGAGCCGGCGCGAGGGGCAGAGGGGGCCCGGCCCTGGGACCGGGACTGGGGCACGGTCCCGGACCCTTTGGGGGATGAGACCCTCCCCCTGGTAGGGGAGGTGTATGGGTGGTTGAGCTGGGCCAACCAGGGGACCACCAGGGGGATGAGGAACCGGCCCTTCGATGCCGTGCTTCTCCGGAGGGACGGAGGAAACCGGGAGGTACCCCCGAGGGGGTGCGCAGCCCCAGAGGACCACGAGAGGGTCCTCAGGTCAGTGATCCGGGCGGCGTGGCCTGACAGGGGGCCGACGTGGCCCGCCTTCCTCCAAGGGGGAGCGGTACTCCGCATCACGGACGCGGACGCCAACAACTGTCTCCCCCGGGCCTTGCGCAGCGCCCTCGCCCACTGGCGCTACCGCCGGCGCAACCCGCCGCCGCCACAGCCCCAGCCCCCACACAAGCGGCGGTGCAGGTGACGGCCCAGACGGCGGACGCGAGAAAGTGGGGGGGGGAGCTGGGCCCCCCGACCCACGCCCCCCCCACGATACGGCGTGACGGAGGAGCGCGCGTCACGTCCCGCAGGAGGAAGGGCAGAGACAACGAGCGCGGGGGGGAACCTACTGCTCCGCAGCCCGCTAACCGCTGACTGCTAACCCTCACGGCCGCCCCGGGCCGGCCAGCGCCGCGCAACGACACCGGGGGGGACAAGGGGCCTCAGCGAGGGCCTGCACGAGGGTCCGACTCTAGGTAGAGGGGGGCGGGGGAAGAGTGCGACCCCCCAGCCGACGGCTGGCCCCCGGGGCCGGGACCGCCAAGCCGCCCCCCCTCGGCCGTCAGGGGGCGGCACAAGGGGACCAGAGGGCCCCCCCCACTCCCCCCCCCCCCTCCCCGTCAGGCCCAAGAGCGGACGGAGGCAGACCGAAGGAACAGCAGCCCCGCACCCACCCCGGAGAGGCCGCTGCACCCGGGGTGAGGGGGGACCACGGCCGAGGCAAGCGCCCGCACGCCCTGCCCGCTGCCGGCCGACGGCGGACCGGCGGTGCCCTGGACGGCGCAAACGGAGCGGCCCCTTCAGAGGCCGGCCCGGGGAAGACAGGGGCGGGAACCAGGGCGGGGGGGTTTCCCCCCCCCTCCCCCCCCCCCCCCCACCGCACAGACCCATTGGCGGCGGACCGGACCGCGCCCGACGCCCGCGGCCGCCCTGCAACCCCCACGGCACGATTATACCCCGGGGGGGCACGCCGGAGACAACGGATGGCAGGCCGACGCCCGACGGGGCGGGGGGGCGGGGGGGCGCCCCCCCCCCCCCCCCGCTCCCCCCCCCAGCTTGAGGGCAACAGGAGCGACCCTCCGCCCCCCCGGAGCCGAGGGGACGCCCCCCCTCCCCAAGAAGGGACCGCAACACGAGGGGGGGGGATGCGGCTGGACCTGCACACCGCGCGCCCAAGCGACTCCAGCCGCCTGCTCCTGCGGGGGTCGCGGCCGACAGGCGAGCCCACACCAGCGCGCCGGAGCAGCGCGCGGACCAAGCCTGGGGGCGGCGCACGGCGGCGCACCAGAACAGTATGGAGGCCGCGCCCCCCATGACCCTCCCATGACCACAGCCCACTCAGGGCGGGCAGAAGGGGGGTTCAGGTCTGCAGGGGCTCCCGGGGGAGCGGTCCACGTGCCGCCCCCCCCCCTGGCCCGCCCCCCGGCTCACGAACGCCACGGACCCGCCCCACGGGGGGCGCATAGCCCCAAGCCAGGTAGGGGGACGGCCCCCCACCACCCCTCGCGGCACGCAGCCCCCACAGGGCGTGCAGGCCAAGGGGACGGTGTAGGGCCCCCACACCCACACACCCGCGCCCACAGCACGTGGGTAGCGGACACCAACAGCCCGCCCAGTGGGCGGGCAGTCGCGGGAGGGGGAGCGCCTGACCCCAGACCCCCCCCGCAACAGTGGAAGGCACCCCCCCCGGGGACGCCCTTCCGCCACCCCCACAAACCCAAGCCAAGTAGGGGGGAACCGGGACCGGACCGCCTCCCCCCAAGCACGCCAGACAGAGCAAAGGACCGGGCCAGTACACGCGGAGGGGCACGGACCACGTGGGACGGCCCTACCAGCGCCCAGTGCCGTGACCGCGCAAGGTGCGCACGCCACACCACCCAGGGGGGGGGGGAGCGCACGCCGCGGGAGCGCGGGCGCACACACACGCAAAGGGCACGCGGGGACTACCAGAAGGGCAACCGGACCGAGCGCGCGGAAAGCACAGACGGTGTCGAATGGCGTACCAGCGAGCGAGGGTAAGGGACACCCGGACGGGACGGCCCGCCACACGCAGCGCAGGACACGCGGGGCGGGAAGGGGGAAACGGGAGAGACACAACACCAGGTACCGACCCGAACCCCCCGAACCGGCCGCGAGCGCCGCGCGCACACGGACGGGGCACTGCACCCGCCAAGGCAGTAGTGGGGCACTGCGCCACGCCCCAACCCCTAGGCTAGGCAGCCTCAGTGCCAGCCCAAGGGGGTCCCACTGGCGACAAGCCAGTAGCACGGGCCTGGCGGCGCCGGCGCCTCGGGCGACCAGGCATTAGGGGGGCGACGCGGTGGGTAAGCGCCCGCAGCCACGGCTGCGAATTGATGCACTGACCGGGGAGTGGCGAAATGGGGAAGCCGGGGAGGGACGGGGCTCCGAGCCCTGTGAACCCGGGGGACTCCGCCACCAGGCAGGAGGTGCGTCTTGGATGGCCCCCCACTAGGACCCGGTGGGGAGGATATCACCTGGCCCGACCAGGTGGCCACCCGGGGCCGAAAGGCGTCTAGTACCCGCAAAATCAAACCTCAAACCTCAAACCTCGGATGTTCCAGTCCAGGGGGCGGTTGCCCCTGCTCCTTGTTCCGTTTCGGATGCGCCCGGTCCGGGGCGTCTGGCCGCCACTTGTCCCTTGATGCTCTCGTCCGGGGGGTGGCGGCCCCAGCTGCTTGTTCCGCCCCATATGTTCCAGTCCAGGTTGTCGTGACTCCTTCCTCCGCATTTTGTGGTCTTTTTGCTTTGGCCGCTCCTTCTTGTTTTGCCCCGGATGATCCAGCCCTGGGCACTCCATGTCTTCGTCTCCTCTTGGCTGCTTATGCTTGGCCTCGTCTTGGTCACCCCTACTCTGCATCTCCTCGGGCTCCTCCTCTTTGCCCCGCGGGGGCGCTCCCCAGCCTCGTCCCCTTGGCTGCTCCACCTCATTCCCGCGTCCTCGTCCACTTGTGTGCATCGCTGCATCTCCTGGGGCTTGTCCTCCTCTTGGTTTCTCTGCTTCTCCTCAGCCTGGTCCTCCACACCGCTTCCCTGCATCTCCCCTGCCTCGCCCTCGTGGCCGCTTCTCTTGCTCTCCGTGGCGGTCGTTCTCGTCCGTGGCGTTCGGCAGCCGCTTGTCCTCGGATGTTCCAGTCCGGGCGCGGCTGCCCCTGCTCCCTGTTCCGTCCCGGACGCGCCCAACCGGGGAGTCTGGCCGCTGGGTGTCCCCTGATGCTCCAGTCTGGGGAGCGGCGGCCCCTGCTGCTTGTTCCGCTCTGGATGTTCCAGTCCGGGTTGTCGTGTCACCTTCCTCCGCATTTTGTGGTCTTTTCGCTTCGGCCGCTCCTTCTTGTTTTGCCCCGGATGATCCAGTCCTGGGCACTCCATGTCTTCGTCTGCTCTTGGCTGCTTGTGCTCGGCCTCGTCTTGGTCACCCCTACTCTGCATCTCCTCGGGCTCCTCCTCTTTGCCGCTGCACTGCTTCTTCTCGGCCTCGTCCCCTTGGCTGCTCTACCTCATCCCCGCGTCCTCGTCCACTTGTGTGCATCGCTGCATCTCCTGGGCCTTGTCCTCTTCTTGGCTTCTCTGATTCTCCTCGGCCTCGTCCTCCACTGCGCTTCGCTGCATCTCCACTGCCTGGCCCTCGTGGCCGCTTCTCTTGCTCTCCGTGGCCGTCGTTCTCGTCCGTGGCGTTTGGCCAGCGCTTGTCCTCGGATGTTCCAGTCCGGGGGGCGGCAGCCCCTGCTCCTTGTTCCGTCCCGGATGCGCCCGTCTGGGGCGTCTGGCCGCCACTTGTCCCCAGATGCTCCAGTCCGGGGGGTGGTGGCCCCCGCTGCTTGTTCCGCCCCATATGTTCCAGTTGGGGTATCCTGACTCCTTCCTCCGCTTTTTGTGGTCTTTTCGCTTCGGCCGCTCCTTCTTGTTTTGCCCCGAATGTTCCAGTCCTGGGCACTCCATGTCTTTGTCTGCTCCTGGCTGCTTGTGCTCGGCGTCGTCGTGGTCGCCCCTTCTCTGCATCTCCTCGGGCTCCTCCTCTTTGCCGCTCCACTGCTTCTCCTCGGCCTCGTCCCCTTGGCTGCTCCACCCCATCCCCGCGTCCTCGTCCACTTGTGTGCATCGCTGCATCTCCTGGGCCTTGTCCTCTTCTTTGCTTCTCTGCTTCTCCCCGGCCTCGTCCTCCACTCCGCTTCGCTGCATCTCCACTGCCTCGCCCTTGTGGCCGCTTCTCTTGGTCTCCGTGGCTGTCGTTCTCGTCCGTGGCGTTCGGCTGCCGCTTGTCCTCGGATGTTCCAGTCCAGGGGGCGGTTGCCCCTGCTCCTTGTTCCGTTTCGGATGCGCCCGGTCCGGGGCGTCTGGCCGCCACTTGTCCCCAGATGCTCCAGTCCGGGGGCTGGCGGCCCCAGCCGCTTGTTCCGCCCCGGATGATCCAGTTGGGGTATCCTGACTCCTTCCTCCGCTTTTTGTGGTCTTTTCGCTTCGGCCGCTCCTTCTTGTTTTGCCCCGAATGTTCCAGTCCTGGGCACTCCATGTCTTCGTCTGCTTCTGGCTGCTTGTGCTCGGCGTCGTCTTGGTCGCCCCTTCTCTGCATCCCCTCGGGCTCCTCCTCTTTGCCGCTCCACTGCTTCTCCTCAACCTCGTCCCCTTCGCTGCTCCACCCCATCCCCCCGTCCTCGTCAACTTGTGTGCATCGCTGCGTCACCTTGGCCTTGTCCTCATCTTGTTTTCTCCGCGTCTCCCCGTCCTCGTCCTCCATTCCGCTTCGCTGCATCTCCCCTGCCTCGCCCTCGTGGCCACCTCTCTGGCTCCCCGTGGCGCCCGCTGCTTGTTCTGCCCTGGTTGATCCTGTCCTTGGCGTCCACCGCCACTGGTCCCTGGATGCTGCTGTCCGGGGGGCGGAGGTTCCTGCTGCTGGTCCGCTCCGGACGATCCAGTCCGGGGCGTCCGGTCTCTCTGGCGCTGCTTGGCCTCGCCTCCCCTTTGGTGTCGCTCCTCGGCCGTGGTTGTGTGGTTGTGGCGCGCGCTGTCCGGGTTTGTGGCACCCAGCGGCCGTTGTTGCCTGGCACCTGTCTGTGTGCCGTGGTTGTGGCCGGCGGCGTGCCTCTCTGGCGTGCTTTGTGGCCCCGCGTGGTGCGCCGCGCCTAGTCCGGTCCGGTCGCTCTCGGTGCTCCGGTCGGCTTTTCCGACAGTGTGGTGCCTTTTCCCATCCTGGGGGCTTTTGCCCCCGGATTTACTGGGCGGCTGCGCGGGGCACGCGGAGGCCGGCCGAGAACCGGGCTCATTGTGCCTGCCGCTGGCCCCCGCCAAGGCAGGGGCGCTGGGCGCACTCCGCGTCGTACCCGTTTGGGGCCCCGCGATGGGGTTGTCCCTGGCGGGTCCCTCCGGCGTCAGTCTTGGGCTGCTTGCACTGCGCTGGTTGGCGTGTGTGGACCCGGTCACTGACGTTTCCAGTTTCCCGTACCGTCCGTCGTTCGACAGGAGACTCAGCCAGTGCACCGGTGCTGCTTCGTGTGGACGCCGACACCTCCCCTTGCGGGTGGGAGGACCCCACGCTCGGGTCCCGTGCGTGTGTGCGTGTGCTCGTCCTTCCTGGCCGGGTTGGGCGGGCCGGCCTCCCGGGCGCGTTTCGGTGCACCTCACCTTTTCCTCTGGCCGCTCTGTCTTTCGGCTTTGCTCGGCCCCCTCCGGGCTGGGGTTGCCCCTTTCTTGGTCCTTTGTTGGCCCTCTGCTTGTTCCCCCCCCCCCCTTGTTTTTTTTCTTCCGCGCGCGCCCTTTGTCTCTTGCTTTCTTTGGTTTCCGGCCCCGGGTGCCTTGGGCCTTGGCGCTTTATTTTTCTTTCCTCCCCCCCCCCCCCGGCCTGTGGGTTTTTTTTTTCTGCGCCCCCTTTGTCTTTGGCTTTCTCTGGTTTCCGGCCCCGGGTGCCCTGGGCCTTGGCGCTGTGTGCTGTTTGTTTGGTTGGCCTCCCGCTTCTCGGCTTTCCGTGCTCTCTCGCCTCGTTTGTGTTTCCCGCCCGGCTGTTGGCTGCTCCCTGGTGGTTGCTGCCCACCCCTTTCCCCCCTTTTCGTGTCTCGCGGTTTTTGTCGCAGCCTCTCGGTGCTCGGTTTTTTTTTTCGTTGTGCGTCCCCGTTGTCTCTGGCTTTCGCTGGTTTCCGGCCCCGGGTGCCCTGGGCCTTGGCGCTGTGGGGTGTTTGTTTTGTTGGCCTCCCGCTTCTCTGCTCCCCGTGCGCTCTTGCCTCGTTTTTGTGTCCCGCCACACCGTTGGCTGCTCTCTGGTGTTTGCTGCCCCCCCCCCACCCCTTTCTGTGGAGCTGTTTTCGTCGCTCGGTGCTCCGCTTTTTTTTTTCGCTCTTCCGTTCCGCGCCCCCGTTGTCTCTGCGCCCGCTGTCTCTGGCTTTCTCTGATTTTGGGCCCCGGGTGCCCTGGGCCTTGGCGCTGTGTGCTGTGTGTTTTGGTGGCCTCCCGCTTCTCGGCTCGCTGTGCGCTCTCGCCTCCAAACCACCCCCCCCTTTTGTGTCTCGCGGTTTTCGTCGCTGCCTCTCGCTGCTCGGTTTTTTTTTCGTTGTGCGCCCCCGTTGTCTCTGGCTTTTTCTGGTTTCCGGCCCTGTGTGCCCTGGGCCTTGGCGTTGTGTGTTGTTTGTTTCCCGCGCGGCTGGTTGTGGTGCCCCGTGTTTTGCTTCGTACAGCGTCTTGTCGTGTGGTGCTGCGGTCTGTGGTGTGTTTTGTGCTGTGCCCGGTTTTGTGTGGCGTGCGTGTGTCTGGTTGGGTTCTTGCGCCGGGTTGTGGTGGGTCTTGTTGTGCTGTTTTATTTGTGCTTTGACGTCGTGCGTTGCTGCGTTCTCTGCTGGTTTTTTTTTTCGTGGTCACTTGCCTTTCTGTGGTGCTCCGGTCTGTTTCGGTGTCTGTGCTCTGCTTGTGCGGTGCGGTGCCGGTCTGCCTGCGGCGTTGCTCTCTGTGCGTTGCTCTCTTGCCCCTGCGGCGCTGGCTGGTGTTTTGTGTTGTTGTCTGTTGTGTTTGCGTGTTTGCTGTTGGGCCTGGCTGTCCTCTGTTGCCTCCTGTTGGGTCCTGGTGGGTCCTGGTGTCGTGTTTTGGTGGTGTGCTGTGCTGTATCCCTGGGTGCTGTGCTGCGCCGCGTTGCTGCGTGTCGTGCTGCCTGGCGTTGCGTTGTTCCGCGCTTTGTTGTTTTGTTTTGCTCTGCTTGGTGCTGTCGCACGCTGTGTCGTGTCTTGGGGCGCTGTCCGTCGTCCTGTGGTCCTGTGTCTTCGGCACTGTGCTTTGTCTTGTCTCGCCGCGCTGTGTGTGTTTTGCTGTGGTGTGTTGCTGCCTGGTGTTGTGCTTTGTGCCGTGTGCGTCCTGGGGTGTCGCGCTGTGCGTTCCTTGTCCTCTCCGCCCTGTGCGGTGTTGCTGTGCTTCCCTGCTCTCCCTTGGTGCCCTGCTCCCCTGTGCTGTGCCCTGTGGTGGTGTGCTGCCGTGTGGTGTTGTGGTGTCCTGTCCTGCTGCCTTGTTTTTTGGTTTCTCCTACTTGTCAAAACCGCTGAAAAATTCGTTTTTAATTAAAATAAAAATTTTCAAAATAAAATAAAATTATACACTATCCAACGCACGCACACTGGCACACCTGCAGGCAGCAAGACCACGTCTGCTTTACTGCCTTACCTGTCACCCCGTGTTGGTGGCGGTGTCCGGGATGGTTTCGCCTTGCCGGCTTCGGTGTCCTTGTCCTTGACGCCACGCACGGACCCCCTGCAGCGAAAAGGAGGCAAAAGCGTCGAGAGTGGGGCACGGGCGTGAGGGGCAGGTACATGGTGAATAAAAAACGGCGTGCGGGAGCGAGGGCAGGGGCGTGGCGTGTGACGAAATTTTTTTTTCGAGTTTTACGCGTTGCTCGCGAGGCTGTTTTCTTTGCGTAGACGGTGAATTAGGCAACAACGGACACACAGCTATGCTCCTATCAACGTTACGGCGTTTACGGCGCCATTTTATTGTCTATTTAAGTTCAAAAGTTTCGACGTCGTGTTTTTACGCGTTTCACCGCGCACTTCTTGTCCTAGCCGTTTTGTAGGCTAATTAGCTTTAGTTTCAGCTATTTACGCATTTTTTTGTCGTGTTTTTCTTATCTTTTTATTTTATTCTGGCGCTGATGATCCGCGCGCCGACGCCCTAATGACTTTTCTGAGAGACGTAGCTGGCTCAGGTAGGTCCACCAGCGTCGAAGCTTAGCCTTCTCAGGTGGAGGTTGATGATGAATGGGCGTCGGAGTCAGTCAGAGTCGCGCGATCGCAGCAGAAGAAAAATAAAATGCCACGAAAAAGACGCACCGCCAGCAGAAATAAAGCGAAAAATCGTCTTTTCCGACCTCAGAAACCCTCCCAACAATTTTACGCCGCTGTTTGGCGAGGTCGCAAAATTTAGGACACTCACCAAAAAAGACGAACAATAGAGTCGCGACGGCGAAGAAGCTGAGCGTTGCTTGCCCCAAACCACCTAGCAAAGTGCGTGCCCTAGGCGCTAGGGACTTGTGCGCGCCCCAAAACAAACCACACATAGACAACAACAACGCCACCGGCCGCCGACAAGCAAGTATGTTATGTGCCGCGCACCGCTAGAAACCAACGAAACAAGCACAACGCGGAAAGAGGTAGACAAGGAGAATAAATAGGTAACGAACCGCACCACGGTGGAGATATACCACAAGTACACGACCAAGCAATGCAAGCCCGCTCATGTAGGAAATACGACGACGCCGTAACACGCGAAGGGGATCACAACAAAAAGAAAAAGAGGCCGCGCAGGTACCCAAGTATGTTGCATGTCGTGCATGAAAAGTACACACAAGCAACAACAACGCCACCGGCCGCCGGAAAGCAAGTATGTTGTGTGCATAACGCCGTAACAAGCGCAAAACAAGTAACGTGTCAAGCAACGCCAAAGTGCGCCGCCACGAAAAGCGCAACGAAAACCGACCCGGCAAGGAAAACCAACAAGAGGTGGCACCGAAAGAATGCCTATGCTCACCCCCGCTCACATAGGGAAAGAAAGGTATGCCCGCACGCGCATGCCCGGAACGCCGCAAGGCCATCACCGCCACGGACGAGCAACATGGTATGAAGGGACAAACGAGGAGGAACAAAAAGACCATCGAGGTAAAGCACAACACAAAAAAAAAAAAAAAAAAAAAAAAAACTAAACATACACACGTGACTAGTCGGGTCCAAGTATGTTGCATGCCATGCTACGCTACGCAACGGACACGAGACGAGAACGGCAACCACGCCAACAAAAATAAAAGGTGACCACGAAGCGTAACCGAGACGTGCCCACCGCCCACCCGCACGCCCGCTTATGTAGGAGGCGAAAGGGAGCGAAAGGGGACAAAAGGTATGCCGCCGCATGCAAACGAATAGTAGGCAAGCCACACACCGCCACCAAGAACGCAAGTATGTTACCATGTCGTGCCACGTCACCAACCGCGGAGTTGCGTGGGTTAGAACACACAAATAGCCAGGGAGGGGGACACGGGGAGCATACACACAAATAGCATAGCGCCGACGTGTGCCGGGTCCCAACAAACACACGTGCACGCACCCATGTTCTCTTCCCCTCACGGGTCCCGAGGAGAAGCGTATGCTCGTGTCTGCGTCGTCCGGGCGTTAACGTAGGGTTGTCGTAGACGCTTAGGCAAGTATTGCGTCGTGCCCTCGTCACACATAAGCGAACGCCCGGCAAGGCGGGAGGACTAGGACACGTTAAGGTAGTGGGGAACGAAGCAGGTATGTTGCATGTCACGCCGCGCGCGCGGAACGGGCAACGAGTAAAGGTAGCGACCAAAGGGGTGTGGAGACAAGATGGGAGCAAGTGGGGCGATAAACCTACGCGCAAGCCGGTCGCACGCGCATGTCGCATGACGTACCAGCCAGCTCGAAGTGCCGTGTCGCGACAAAACCGCCGCCGCCGCACGCCCGTTTACGCTCCCTCCTCTCCCTACGCAGGTTCAAAGGAGGAAGCCCGGGCCGACAAGGAAAAAGACAGAGACACACAACAAAGCGGAGGCAGGGAAAAAGTGCATGCCAGGGAGAGGGGCAGAGGAAAGGGTAAAGAGCAACGAAGCCGCGAAAGGAACAAGGGGTAGCCAGCGACTGAGCAAGGGGCGCACACAGAGGAGGGGACACGGCGGGCACACGGCGAGCACAAACCGCACCGAGACACCGGAGAGGGGAGCACTGGAGGACCAAGGGAAGAGCAGCACCGCGCACCACGACACGCACGGCACAGACACCACACACACCGCACACACCCAACGAACCCCGGCAACCCACCCGGTAATGGGCGGGCAGACGGGAGAGGGACAGCGCCTGACCCCAAGCGCCCCTCACCATGGTGGAAGTCACCCCCCCCGGGGACGCCCTTCTGCCACCCCCACAGCGAGCAACGCCGGCCCGCAAGGGCGCACGCTGGGGGCCGGTGCTGGGTCCCCACGCCCACACCGACCGCGCCCTGGACACGCGGGTTGCGGAACCCTGGCTGCACGCTCTGGAGGACGGGCGGCCGGGGGAGGGACAGCGCCTGGCACCAAGCGCCCCTCACAACGGTGGAAGGCAGCCCCCCCCGGGGACGCTCTTCCGCCACCCCCACAGCGAGCAACGCCGGCCCGCAGGGGCGCACGCTGTGGGACCGGTGCTGGGTCCACACGCCCGCATCGACCGCACCCGGGACACACGGGTCGCGGAACCCTGGCTGCACGCTCCGGAGGACGAGCGGCCAGGGGAGGGACAGCGCCTGACACCAAGCGCCCCTCACAACGGTGGAAGGCACCCCCCCCGGGGACGCCCTTCTGCCACTCCCACAGCGAGCAACGCAGGCCCGCAGAGGCGCACGCTGTGGGGCCGGTGCTGGGTCCACACGCCCGCATCGACCGCACCCGGGACACACGGGTCGCAGAACCCTGGCTGCACGCTCCGGAGGACGAGCGGCCGGGGGAGGGACAGCGCCTGACACCAGGCGCCCCTCACAACGGTGGAAGGCACCCCCCCCGGGGACGCCCTTCCGCCACCCCCACAGCGAGCAACGCCGACCCGCAAGGGCGCACGCTGTGGGGCCGGTGCTGGGTCCACACGCCCGCATCGACCGCACCCGGGAAACACGGGTCGCGGAACCCTGGCTGCACGCTCCGGAGGACGAGCGGCCGGGGGAGGGACAGCGCCTGACGCCAAGCGCCCCTCACAACGGTGGAAGGCACCCCCCCGGGGACGCCCTTCTGCCACCCCCACAGCGAGCAACGCCGGCCCGCAAGGGCGCACGCTGTGGGGCCGGTGCTGGGTCCACACGCCCGCATCGACCGCACCCGGGACACACGGGTCGCGGAACCCCGGCTGCACGCTCCGAAGGACGAGCGGCCGGGGGAGGGACAGCGCCTGACACCAGGCGCCCCTCACAACGGTGGAAGGCACCCCCCCCGGGGACGCCCTTCCGCCACCCCCACAGCGAGCAACGCCGGCCCGCAAGGGCGCACGCTGTGGGGCCGGTGCTGGGTCCACACGCCCGCATCGACCGCGCCCGGGACACGCGGGTCGCGGAACCCTGGCTGCACGCTCCGGAGGACGAGCGGCCGGGGGAGGGACAGCGCCTGACACCAGGCGCCCCTCACAACGGTGGAAGGCACCCCCCCCGGGTATGCCCTTCCGCCACCCCCACAGCAAGCAACGCCGGCCCGCAAGGGCGCACGCTGTGAGGCCGGTGCTGAGTCCACACGCCCGCATCGACCGCGCCCGGGACACGCGGGTCGCGGGACCCTGGCTGCACGCTCCGGAGGACGAGCGGCCGGGGGAGGGACAGCGCCTGACACCAGGCGCCCCTCACAACGGTGGAAGGCACCACCCCCGGGGACGCCCTTCCCCCACCCCCACAGCGAGCAACGCCGGCCCGCAAGGGCGCACGCCATGGGGCCGGTACTGGGTCCACACGCCCGCATCGACCGCACCCGGGACACACGGGTCGCGGAACCCTGGCTGCACGCTCCGGAGGACGAGCGGCCGGGGAAGGGACAGTGCCTGACACCAGGCGCCCCTCACAACGGTGGAAGGTAGCCCCCCCCGGGGACGCCATTCCGCCGACCCCACAGCGAGCAGTGTCGGCCCGCAAGGGCGCACGCTGTGGGACCGGTGCTGGGTCCACACGCCCGCATCGACCACGCACGGGACACTCGGGTCGCGGAACCCTGGCTGCACGCTACGAAGGACGAGCGCGGCCGGGGGAGGGACAGCGCCTGACACCAGGCGCGCCCCACAACGGTGGAAGGCACCCCCCCCGGGGACGCCCTTCCGCCACCCCCACAGCGAGCAACGCCGGCCCGCGAGGGCGCACGCTGTGGGGCCGGTGCTGGGTCCACATGCCCGCATCGACCGCACCCGGGACACACGGGTCGCGGAACCCTGGCTGCACGCTCCGGAGGACGAGCGGCCGGGGAAGGGACAGCGCCTGACACCAGGCGCCCCTCACAACGGTGGAAGGCACCCCCCCCGGGGACGCCCTTCCGCCACCCTCACAGCGAGCAACGCCGGCCCGCAAGGGCGCACGCTGTGGGGCCGGTGCTGGGCCCGCACGTCCGCATCGACCGCACCCGGGACACACGGGTCGCGGAACCCTGGCTGCCCGCTCCGGAGGACGGGCGACCGGGAGAGGGACAGCGCCTAACACCGGACGCCCCCCGCAACGCTGGAAGGCGCCCCCCCGGGGATGCCCATCCACCACCCCCACACCGAGCAACGCACCAACGCACCAACGCACCAGCCACGGGACATCCGCACCCCGCCCCCTGCTCTTAGACACAGCGACATAGCAATGGCGGAACCTGCGGCACCACGCAAGACACGCCCCCGATCTCCGACGCTGGACGAAGCACACGAGGTCATCAGGGCGCTGGGACTCAGAGACGGCGAAGGAGACCCCCAACAAGGGGACGCGGGCACAGACTCCGACCTGGAGGCATTGCCGGAGCCCCCCACGGGAAACGCGCCCGCGGAACCTGCGCCGCTGGCGGGCAGCGTACCCGCGATCTGCCCCGCGTGGAAACGGGGCCATTGCACCGGCGAAGGCTGGTGCCCCAAACAGCACCCCCAGCCCGATGCCGATGACGGAGCGTTGCCCGAGGTGAAACCCGCGGCCGCACGCGCCGCCCTGCGCTACGGGGTGACGCAGGGCTGGATCCTCGATGAGACCGCGCGCGGCAGCGTGAACATCCAGGAGGCCGTCGACCGAGTCACCCACGCGGGACAGGCGGCAGTGGCCTTGCACACCCGGGGCCGCCACGGTGGACCCGCAGAGGGGATCATTGTGGATCCCTCGGGAATGGTGCTGGTCCTGGCGGCGGACATGGTCCGAGGGGTGCTCCACGCGTCCCGCGTGCGGCGGGCGTGCCCACAGTGGACCATCCAGGTGTACACCCCCCCGCGGGCGTGGCCCTTTTCCACATGGACGGTGCTCGCCGTCATGTGGCACCTGGCACCAGAGGACGCCCCCACAGGGACCGCGGAGGACATCGCCCGGGACCTCCACACCTGGCCGGCCGACCAGGAATACCCCTGGCGCAGGCCCCGGGGCGGCCTCCCGGTGGCACCAGCGGCAGAGGGGCTCAGCCTCGCGGCAACCCTCCAACGGCACCCCGACAAGCAGGCGCGCCACTTCCTGCAGACGGGCACGGTCCCGGCCACCCCGCCAGACTCCGAGTGGCGATGGGACGCAGGGGTGGCGCAACCACTGCCGGGCCCCTGGACCCTCCCGTTGTGGTACTTGCCCATGGGCACCTTGGCCCACGCCACCCAGGCCGTCAAGGGGGCTTTCCCGCAGCCGCTCCTCCCCGGCGTGGCCCTGCTCCGCAGCCTGCAGGCGGGGGCCGCCTGGGTACGGTGGAAGGAAGGGAAGGGGCGCTTGAGCCCCTATTTCCCCATGGTCCAAGGCCAGGCGCTGATCCATGCCGAGGGCATGGGGACCGTGGAATGGGGGGCGATCGTGCCCGGCACGGCGTGCAGGTGGATCACGGCGGCCGCCCCACAGCCCATGCGATCGCCGCCGGCGTGCCACCGCCTCCTACGGATGGTCCCCTCATTGGCCCCCCAGCACGCCTTTACAAGGGACGTGTGGAAGGCCGTACTGAGCCACACCAGGGAGTGGCTAACGAACCCGGGTACGCGGTACCCGCCGGGACCGGTGCTCGAACAGCTCATGGCCCCCACACCCGGGGTCCTCCACGCCCTACACAGGGCGTCGGCCCTCACGAAGCAGCTCAACGACGAAGTGCTGGACCTGGCGCTGGAGCCGCTGCGGGTGCTCTACCCGCAAGCACACATCCCACCCGCGGGCACGTCCAACCGCCTAGGCCGCCTGGGGTTGCAGCGCTGCGTCGAGGCCGCGCACCCAGGAGGCGTGGTGGAACAGTGGCTAACGCTCCGCAATCCGTCCACCGCGGAGGGCCACTGGTACCTGCACCAACTCCTCTTCAAGCCACGGGCAGCCCCGGAACACCGCCGGCAAAACCGGTACCACAAGCACCCGGAGCGCCGAGGCGCGCAAAACTACCCGCAGCCAATCCCGCCCGCCCTCCCGCCGGGGCAGGGCCCGGAGGCGCTACAGCGGGGCCCCCCGCTCGACACCGCCACCACGGTACAGCAATGGGGAGGCGACGATGCGAGTGGTGCCGAACCGGACTGCACGAACTGCGGAGCGGTGGCCTGGATGGCAGCCTGCAGGCACCTCGCCCGAGATACCACGGGACTCCGGCAGTACAGACCCACGGACCGCACGGCGCTTGCGTCCGCAGTCGCGGCCGTCACCATGGGTCCAGTGGCGGCGTGGCCGGCGCAATTGCTGCCCCACGTCCCCTGCCGCGACACGCGGCCCCGACGGCCGGCCGCGACGCACGAGCCGACGGCAGCCCTCACGGCGGAGCAACTATACGTCGTCGCGGCGGCGTTGCTAGCAGACGGCGGGGAGAGCTTCCTCCACCACCACGGCCCGGCGCAAATTGCGAGATGCATACAAGGGCCCCAGCGCGATGCACCAGACCCGTGGCATGCCACACTCCGCGGGCGCAGCCGCGTCTGGGGTGCGGGCGATGGCGCACCCCCGCCCGGGCTCAAGCAGGGGGAGGCACTGGTACTGCAGACGGCAGGCTACCAAGCCATCATACACGGCCACGCCGGAGGGTACCGGTCGCACGTCCTGGCCGGAGGCCGATGGACGGTCTGGCACAGCACCGCCAGGCAGGGGGCTTTCCCGCCCCTGCCCCACGTCGACTGGCGACAGGGGCCCACCCAGGCCTACTATATGTCGGCGGACCCCTGGCCGCTGGCGGTCCTGCTACACACTGTCAGCGCCCCCAAACAAGAGGCAGGAACCGGGGTGGGTGAACCCCCCCACACTGGTGTGGAGCCCCGACCAGGAGGAGCATCTACGGGCCGCGTGGCAAGGAGACGCCATCAGGGCCACGGACGTCCCGGACCTCCACGCGGGGCCCATCACGCACGCCCGCCCAGCGGCTACCCTGGCGGTGGCCCAACGGGGACAGCAGAACCCACAGTGGGTGGTCTGCATGTTCAGCCCGGCGGACGCGCACATCGTCGTCTGCGACCCCGAACGCCTGCCGGGGCCCGAAGCCGTGATCCGCGTGGCAGACTGCACCCGCATGATCATCAAGGCGCTGCGGGAGGGCGAACACCACACCCTCCTGCTCCAGGTCAGGCTGAAGGACAACGCCCGGGCGGCGAGGCCGGGAGTGTGGCCGGCAGCGGCGCACCCCGCCGACCTGGAGCTCCAGCTGGCGGTCCCGACCACGGTGTACCACTGGCTACAGGCCTTCCACGACCTGCGATGGAGGGGCAAACCCGACCGCCAAATCGGCTCCACGCACTGGCAAACGTGGCTGCAAGCAGACGCGCAGCGCGATGCCGCCCGAGGCCTCGGGCCCGCGCCCGCGACGCGAGCCCTCGATGCGGCGGCCCCGGGCCGCACGCTGGCACCACACACGGTGCCGCTGGCCAACCTGCCCTTCGAACCAGCGGCGGAGGGCGCCATTCGGAAGTCAGTGCAGCTCCCCCCGGCGCGAGGGGCCACGGAGCCGACGAAATGCCCCCTGTGTGCAGACAAGTACTACACCAGCGGGGCAATGCTGGAACACCTGGCGTGGCACGCGGTGCACGCTGCGGCCCCGGCGGACGACAAGGAGGCGGCCGCCAACATCCTGCAGGGGAGAGCACGGAGGTCCCCGTGGCACGCCCCGTACACCCGGCGCCCCCCGCCCCAGGCAGCCGACCACGCAGATGGAGGTGAGGAGGCACCCGGAGCGGCCCCGGGGGCCGGCGGTGCGGCCCCACCAGGGTCCATGTCCATCCCCGCGGGGCTGGCCCCCCTGGCCCCCCTGGCTCCCCCGGTCCCCCGGGCCCCCCTGTGGGCCCCGCTGGGAACGGGCTCAGCGGATGCGGCGCACCCAGATGCCCTGGCGGCGCTAGCGAACCCGGCGGCGATGCCGATGCGGGATAGCTGACTCCAGGAGGACACGACGGGCGACGCCCTGTGGCTCCTCTCGTGGAACCTGCGCAACGGCCTCGTGCCGCCAGACCGGTCCCTCCGGGACACACTCCGGCGGCGCCGGGGGCCGGCAGCCTGCACCGACAAGGAGCACCTCATCACCGGCATGCTGCCCCAAGAGGGGGGCTTTGCCATCATGCTCCAGGAAACGGGGATCGCCACCAGGGCGCAGGAGATGCACGTGGCCGCGGCGCTCCGGGACAAGGGGTACACCGCCTACTTCAGCAGCCGGCTGGCGGAGACGCGGGCCACCTCCACCTCGAGAGGGGGGGGCCTCCTCACCGCGGTCAGCAGCAAGTACGTGGCGGAGCACGAGGTGCTCAGCTTCACGGAAATTGTCCCCGGGAAGGCCGCGGCCCTGGAGATCCGCACGGACGGGGGAGGCCTCACCCTCATCAACGTCCACGGGCCGCAAGCAGGTTGCTCCCAGTGGGCGGGACGGGCGGCGTTCTGGGCCGACATACAAATGTATGCCACGGCACGCAGCCTCGGCGGGAGGCACCCGGTGGTCATCGCCGGCGACACCAACATCTACATGGATGTCCCCGCCAACCCGGCCACGGAGCATTTCCGAGCGGGCTGGGAAGCCTGCGGCTTCCGAAGAGCCGCGGCAGGCGGCGAGGAGGACATGACCCCCACGCTCCACCCGTCCCAGCACAGGGTGGACACCTTCCTGGTCAACGAGCCCCTCCTGCCGTGGTCCCTGCGGGAGAGCGTCTGGGCTCGCGGCATGGCACACCCCCAGGTGGTCGGCTCGGACCACCTCCCGGTCCGCCTGGCCCTGCCGGGTCTCCTCAGCGCAGCGGGACGCGCGCCGATGCCCACCCCCTACAGCCACACGGAGGGCCGCCTCCTCCCGTACGACGCCGAGGCCGCGCCCGTCCAACACTGCCTGTGGGCGGCGGTCACCGCCGCGCAGGATGAACCCTCCCTGGCGCCCTGGCTGGGTCCCGCAGAGCAGCAAGACTACGGGTCCATGCCCGCGGCCGCGGTGGACAAGGTGTTCGAACACCTCCACGCGACGCATGACGCCCTGGCGCGCGTGGTGGGACGCCGGCAGCCGTCCCCGGCGGGAACGGACCCGGCGGAGGGGGACCTCCCGGAGAGCGGAAAGCAGCTCCAGGCAGCGGTTCTCCGCTATGACACCCTGGCAGCACGCGCCCCGGCAGCGTACCAGGCGGACGCGGCCAGGCATGGCATCCGGTCCGAGGCGGCGCTCCGGCTCACGGAGGAACTGCAGGGTGTGTCGCCCGGGTTCCGCCCGACCACGCAGGGCCAGCTGCAGGAGGAGCTGGAGAGGCAAGCAGCCGCCCTCGAGGAGGACATTCGCCAGCTCCGCGCCCTCCTGGCGGCAGACCGCAAGCGCGCCATCAAGGACTTCTGGCGCCGCCACGCCCCCGACATCGCCCAGCGATGGAAAGCCGTGCGGGGAGCCATAGAGGTGGAGGCCCCAGGCCCGTCAGGCCTCTGGAACGTGCGGGTTCCCAACACCCAAACGCTCCTCACGGAGGCCCACGACGTGATGTTCGCAGTTCGCGCCTTCTGGCGAGAACTGTATGACAAACGCCCGGTGGACCTCCCGGGTTTCCAGGCGGTCCTCGGCCGCCACGTCCCCCGGGTCCCTGAGCAGGCCTGGACACAGGTCCAGCAGTACTCCATGCAGGACCTGAAGTCCGCCCTGGCAAGGCCGATGGCAAGGCCCCAGGTCCTAACCACGTGGAGGCCCGCTTCATCAGGGCCCTCCCGGCACCCGTCCAGTGGCTCCTGGTCCACTCCTACCGGGCCATCCTCCGCGGCGCCCCGCCACCGATGCACTGGAGGGACGCGCACATCTGGCTCAGCCCCAAGGTACCGGGCTCTGCCAGACTGGACGACTACAGGCCCATAGCCCTGGGCCAGCTGGACATGAAGCTGCTCACGGGCCCCCTCACCCAGCGCATCACGGAGGTGCTCACACGGCACGGAGTGGTCAGCGACTGGCAGCAGGGGGCCCTCCCTGGCTCCAACACAGGCCCCCCGCTGTTCATGGCGCAGCGGCAGCTCCAGCGGGGAAGGCCCAACTACGTCTTCTCCTTCGACGCCGGCAAGGCCTTCGACACCGCCCCACACGGCGCCCTCCACCTCATCCTGCGCCACCTCTCCGTGCCGCCGGACGTCATTGACCTCCTGCTCTTCCTCCACACGTGCGCCAGGCTGCGCATCGTCACAGCACACGGGCTAACGCAGCCCGTCTACATGCTACGCGGCGTCCGGCAGGGCAACCCCGAGAGCCCCCTGCTGTACGCGCTCCTCCTGGAGCCCCTGCTCAGGGCACAGGGGCACCGCCTGCGCCCGCCGGGAGGGGCCGAGCACGGCCTCATCCAGGCCTATATCGACGACCTGCTGGTGGTGGCCCACACGCTGCAGCACTTCGTCGAGGGCGTGGAGGCGGTGGCTGCGTACCTGGGGATGATGGGCATGGAGCTCAACCCCCGCAAGTGCGCCATGGCCACCACGGAGGGGGTCCCGGGCCTGCAGCTGCGCCTCTGCCCCCACCTGGAAAACCCGTGGTACTGGGTACCAGCGGCGGACTCCGTCCCCTACCTGGGACTCCAGCTGCAGCCGGACGGGGAGTTCTCCCTGCAGCGCAAGCACCGGCTACGCCTGGCGGCAGTGCACCACTGGTGCCTTAACACCCTCGCGCCACCGAAAGTGGTGCAGGACGTCATCCTGGCGATCCTCGGAGGGGTGACGCAGTACGTCGCCCCTTTCATCGCCGACGACTCCGACACTGCACGCCACCTGGACCACATCACGGCCCAGTCGCGAAGGACAGGGCACGGTACGCCTTCGACGCCTCGCAGGACAGCCAGCAGGATGACCGGAAACTGGGGCTCACACGGGTGCCCACGCGGTGCCAGCAGGCAGCGGTGGCCCTCGTGGGTACACTCGTCCACCACCGCGCAACCTCCGTGCGCGCCGAGGTCACCAAGATGTTCTGGGAGATAGCCGGCGCGCACGAAATATGCCCCGAGGTGCACTACCCCGTCCCGGAGTTCGCAACTCTGGCGGGAGGCGACTGGGTCCACCGCATACCCCGGGCCCTGGCCGCCCTGGGAGTGGGGATGTACAACCCCATCGCGTGCCCCAGGGCGGCTCATGTCCAACTACAGTCCCCGCCGGGCAAAATCGTCACGTTGCGCACCGCCAAGCTGCGACACCGCGACACGTGCCGCCTGACGGTGCCACACGCAACGCCGTGGCATGGGCACCACGGGCCACGCCACCCCTTCCCCGACAACGACGATCCGTGGCCGACGGCGGTGCGGGAGTGCCTCAACCAATGCGCCGATGAACACCTCCATTATTGCCGCCGTGAGCAAGAGCCCACCAACCACCCCGGGTGGCGCGACGCCCTGGCCCACCTCTTCCACACCACCGGCACACGGGACCCCCGCCTGAGACTCGTCCACCCCACGAGGGCTAAGCAGGACGCCCACACCGGCCCACGGGTGACCCCGGATGGCCTGCACCTCCACGTCGGGGGCTACCCCCGCCGGGACGGCCTGTCCCCCCCCACGCGGGGGGCGGCGTACCACCCGCCAGCGGCCCTCATGTACATCCTCCGCGACGTACTCGCGGAAAGCGAGCACCAAGAGCCTAACGCGGACGTGGCGTGGCCAGAGCCCTTACGCCCCCGGCCCCACGCGCCGACGCCGTTGTGGCTGGTGACCACAGACGACCAATGCACCCAGGCGAGGGGACAAGCGCAGCTCCGGCCCGAGTGGGTGATAGTGCAAGTGGGGGCAGGCCAGCCCGAACCCCGTGGGCTCCCCCGTGGCACCGCCCTACTGGTGGCTACGGGGGTGCCGCACGACCCACACATGGCGGTGCACGCGCTGGAGGACCGTCCGGAGGACACGGGACACCTGGTGGTACACCAGCGCGGGGGCCCGGCGTGGCTCAAGGAACATGTGACGGCGCTACGGTCCAGGGCAAGCACGGTCGCCGGAGCGGAGATCCGGCTGCACGACCACCCGGCGATCAGCCCAGGCGACACCAGGGCGCTGAGCGTGGACCAACTGACCCACAGCCACCCCGACGTCCGGTGGCACTCCACCGACCTCAACGCGGGGTGGCTCAGCCCCACCGGATACTACTGGATCCCGGAGGCCTGGGGACACACCTCCTCTGACGCGTCCGGGGGCGGACCCTGCAAACACGCCACCAGCGTCGCTCTCGCCGCCGACCTCACCCGCACGTGGGCGGTGGCCATCTCGGGCACGGTGCCCGACGGGGAGGGGGTGGCCGCCTCCCTCCCCCTCCATTACGGTGCACACAGACCATGGGTCCACACGGTGGACGCCGAAGTCATCCTCCACCTCCTGCGGCACGCAGATCGCGAGCGAACCACGGGGGTCCCCGCGGGCGCAGCGAAGGTGGTCAACCAGATGCCCCTGAGGTGGCTCCGGGACGGCCTGTGCGCGCGGGGGCAACACGCCGGGCACCCGTTCTGGTACGTCCGAGCCACCTCGCACCACAGTGACGCCCTACTGCACAAGGAGGACTGGGCGGCGTCCCAGGACACCGTCTTGCAGAACACGCCCCCAGACCCTGGCCACGCCCAACTCATTGTCGCCGGCCGTGACGGCCATCTCGATTCACGGCCCCCCAGGATGCGGGTGCTCGGCGAGGTCGCGCAACGGGCGCAGACAGACCATGCGCTGACGCACCGGGGACACACACCTTTGGGCGCGGCCCACGCCACGGCCTACGTCCACGCCCAGGACCTCACCGCGGCGCCCACCAACCGCCGGGCGCTGCGGGCCCGAGACGGCCACACGCCGGTGCAGCGCAGGCTCCGCGTCCGGAAGGAGCGGCTCTCTGGCGTCGCCATCGTCCCGCAACCGTGCCTTTTCTGCGGCGGCCCGGAAGAGACCCCGGTGCACATGCACGTGGGTTGCACCCACTCGCGGCTCCTCTGGCCCCACTACCGCCAGGCGGTACAGGAGGCGGCCCGCGACCTCCCACCTGGGGACAAGGCCCTGTGGGTGGCCTCGTGGCGCTCCGCAGGCGCCACGTGGACGGAGGTGTTCTGCTCCGGACTGGTGCCCGAGGACGCGGAGGCGCAGCTCCGCGCCATAACCCGATACGACCCGCCGGGAGGGACCTCAGTGGACGATTTCCTCCACCACATGCTCCGGCTGGGGGACTTCGCGTGGGAGCTTCGCAACCACCGGCTGGAGCAACTCCTCCACGAGCCCCTAAGCGCGGCGGCCCGGGCGCACCGGTGGCTCACTGCGGCGGAGGGCGACCACCCTCCCCCTCCCCCGCGCCCTGACAAGGACTTCGTAGCCTCCCTCCGTGTTGTGAATGGCACTCTGGAGTGCCCACTCCAAGAGAGCCCCCACCCGTATCAGGACCTGCCGGGGGGGTTCTCGAGGCACCTACAAGACGCCCTCTTCCCACCGTGGATCATCGGGCGCGGCTCCATGATCGCATGGGAGGCGCGCATCGTGGGGGAGGAGTGGGCGCGGGAGTGGGGCCGGTGGTGCGCCGCCACGCGCGCCCCGGAGACCCCTGCGCAACGATACGCCGCCATCCCGCTCCGGGGGTGGGGGCCGGACACCCGGCCGAGACCCACCATGATCCGCGGGGCGGGGCCTGACCACCCGAGGGACGCGGCGACGGGGGAATGGCTGCAGGCGGCCCCGGGGCCGCAAACAGGATGGACTGGGGACGTATCCTCACTCGTCAGGACGCCCGTCCCGCCCCGCATCGTCCTTCACACCGCCAACGTGCTCCGGGCCACGGAGATACGCACGTGGGGACACGCTGCGGCCACCGTCCGGTGGCACCCCCCAGAGGACGGGGCCACCCAACTCACCGTGGCGCACTTCAAAGCTGGGGGGCCGGTATACGACGACGCCCTGTCCCGGCTGGGCGACACCCAGGGGCCCTTGCTCCTCATGCTCCCCACCGGTATCGCAGCCGCGCTGCGCCAGGAGCTAGACGGCTGCGAAGGGCTGCGAGTGGGGTGGGAGGCAGTCGCGGACGGCACCCTGCTGGCCCTCCTCCACAGGGACACCGCGAACAGGTGCCAATGGGACGCGCTGACGCTCCACCTCACCGGGCGCCACGCGTACATGGCGAGCCCCCCCCAGGGGCACCCCCGCCCGACGTGGGACGACCTCATCGCCGCCTTCCACGACCACGGAATCCTTCCGGGCGACACGTGGCAGGAGGTCCAGCGGAAGACGCTTGGCAAGGACTACCGGCGCCGCGTCCACGCCCGCCTGCTGGAGATCCGGGACCCCCTCCGACAGAGGTTGGACGACCTCTGGCTCCGCCATCTCGACCCTTGGTCACCGCCCTCCCACCTCCCACACACCTGCCGACTCTGCGGAGAATGTGACACGGTGTCCTCCGCAGCATCAACAGGCGCCAGCAGGTGCGCGCGGTGCACCCAGGTAGCCGCGTGCCCCTGGCCCGAACCTCCCGCAGGCCCGCGCAGGCGCACAGAGGAGGAGGCCTTGCGCCGGCGCATCGAGGGGGCACACACCCCCTCGCGCGAACAAGCGGGCCCCGCGGGCGCTGCCCTTCTGTGGATCCACGTGCACCTGCGGGACCCCACATCCGTTGCGCACCTGTCGCACGTGTTCGCCCCCTAACCCCCACCCGCCGCCGCCCTTTGCAGAGCCCGCAGCACCATGCCATGCCGACGGGGGGATGGGCCGGGGCACACCAGGGCCCGCCGCAGAGCGCAGGAGGCGGCCGTCCGGGGCCTGGTGGCGGACGCGGTGGCGGAGGCAAAAGAAGCGCACGCTGGGGATCACCCCCACCCACCTCTATGGGGCCACACCCGTACCCCGCCCCCCCCTCCCGGCGCCCGCGGCGCGGGACGGAGTACACAACTTTACTGCGCACACAGGAGGTCACCGCCGTTACGGGGGTCTACCTGGTGCGGCTGCCCCCGACACCGCTCGACGACCCCCCGGGGCCCAGGGCCCTGAGCCCCGCCCCAGACTGGGAGCTGTGGCGCGACGCGTGGGCCGCGTTGCTCCCCCGCCTCCCCTCCCAATGCCGGTGGATGGCCGCGGACCCCCGGCCGTGCGGGGCTGACGCCACAGCCGGCCCCCCACCCCCTCCCCCCCTCCCCCCCGCAGAGCACCACACGGCACTGCCCACGGCACGGCACCGATGCACCAGGAGGTAGTGGGAAGGGCGCGCCTGCCACCACGCATGCCTACCAGAGTAACAGTGATGGCAGACTCCGATGGGTCCCTCGGGCGGGACGACCGCCACCACCGCCGGTCCCGCTCCCGCTCCCCCGTCTCCTCCCCAGAGTGGACGGGGGAGACCCTCGCGGAGCGCGAGGAGCGGAGGCTGGCGGAGGCGGCGGTGGTCGGGCCGCCGCCGCCAGCCCGGGAACCTGGGCCAGCCGAGACGGCCGTCCCCGCCGCCCAAGCGGCCAGCCCCGCCGCCCCGCCCCGCCCAGACGCGCAGGAGGCGGAGACCGCGGCGAGCCACGCCGCGGCCCCGGCCGCAGCCCCCGGCACGCCGCCGGCAAGGGGGGCAGCCCCGGCGCAGGAGCCGGACGCGTCGCCGAGGGCTGCCGCAGCCGCGCAGGAGAGCAAGCAGGGCGTGCGAGGGGTTGCGGCGGACCCCGCACGGGCCGTGGGCGCCTCGCCGGCGGCCGCCGCGGCAGCAGAGGAGAACGAGGAGGGCGTGCGAGGGTTTGCGACCGCGGCCACGGGCGCCTCGTCGGCGGCCGCCACGTCAGCGAAGGAGAGTGAGGAGGGCGCGCGAGGGGCTGCGGCCCCCGGCACGCCGCGCAAGCGGGGGAAGAACCCCGCACGGGCCGCGGACGCCTCGCCGGCGGCCGCCGCAGCAGCAGCAGTGGACAGGGAGAGCGCGAAGTACCGCGCCCACGCCAACCCCGCCCACACCCACACCAGCCCCCCCAAGCCGTACCCCCCCAAGCCCTTCCCCCCGGGGCGGGAGCGGCACGTCCGCCCCCCGACGCCCGAGTGCTCGCCGCCGGGCGTCACGCTGCCGCAACTGCAAAGGCAGCGGGACGCCCGGCGAGTGGTCCAGGAAGGGCGCAGCGGCGGGGGGGAGGGGAGCAGCGGACGGCGCGACAGGCAGGGGGCAGGGGAGGGGTCAGGGCACGGGAAGGGCGCGCAGGGGCGCGGGCAGGGAGCCCAGGTGCAGGGGGCGGGGCGAGGGGAGGTGGGAGAGCGGGCGGGCCGGGGCGTGGTGGACGAGAGGCGGGACCCGCGACACGGGCAGGGGGTCGGGGAGGGGCCAGGGCACGGGAAGGGTGCTCAGGGGCACGGGAAGGGTGCCCAGGTGCAGGGGGCAGGACAAGGGGGGATGGGAGAGCGAGCGGGCCAGGGCGTGTGGGACGAGAGGCGGGACCCGCGACACGGGCGTGGGACTGGAAAGGGGCCCAAGGGCAAGGGTAAGGGCAAGGGCAAGGGCCCCAAGGGACAGGAGGGACGGGGCACGGGAGCCCAGGGAGGAGGGCGGGGCGAAGGGAGGGGGGCAGAGGGCGGAGCGCCCCCGCAGCCGGACGTGCAGCCGGTGAGGTGCATCCCCCCCGGCATCCAACAGATGCCGGCACACCACACCCACCACCACCACCACCACCACCACCACCACCTCTACAACATCGACCCTGACGCCGGCGAGCTCGTCCCCCCCCAACCCCCACGACACCAGCACCAGCAAGCCCCCCCCGCGCCGAGGGCGGAGCCGGCGCGGATGGCCTCGGCGGAGGGGGGACGGGGCACGGCATCGGCGCCGCAGGCGCAGGAGCAGCGAGAGGGGCCGGCACGGGGGGCGGAGGAGAGCCGGCCATGGCACCGGGACTGGGGCGCAGTCCCGGACCCGCTGGGGGGGGAGACCCTCCCCTTGGTGGGGGAAGTGTACGGGTGGTTGTGCTGGGCCAACCAGGGGACCTCCAGGAGGTCGCGGAACCGGCCCTTCGATGCCGTGCTCCTCCGGAGGGACGGAGGAAACCGAGAGGCACCCCCGGGGGGGTGGGCGGCCCCAGAGGACCACAAGAGGGTCCTCCGGTCAGTGATCCGGGCGGCGTGGCCCGACAGGGAGCCGACGTGGCCGGCCTTCCTGGAAGGGGGAGCGGTGCTCCGCATCACGGATGCGGACGCCAACAACTGGCTCCCCCGGGCTTTGCGTAGCGCCCTCGCCCACTGGTGCTACCGCCGGCACAACCCGCCGCCGCCGCAGCCCCAGCCCCCACACAAGCGGCGGCGCAAGTGAAGGCCCAGACGGCGAGTACGGGAGGGTTGGGGGGGGGGGATGGGCCCCCTGACCCACGCCCCCCCCACGGTATGGCACGACGTGCGAGGGCGCGCCACCTCCCGCGGGAGGGAGTGCAGAGACGACGAGCGCGGGGAGGAACCTGCTGCCCCGCAACCCGCTAACCACTGACCGCTAACCCCCACGGCCACCCCCGGCCGGCCGGCGCCGCGCGGCAACGGCCGAGGGATGAAGGGCCCCGGCGAGGGCCTGCGCGAGCATCCGGCTCTCGATAGGGGGGGCGGGTGAAGGGCGCGACCCCCTGGCCGATGGCTGGCCCCCGGGACCAGGACCGCCATGCCGCCCCCGCCCCCCCCCCGGCCGACGAGAGGCATCGCCAGGGGGCCAAAGGGCCCCCCCCAACCCACCCCCCCCCCGCACAGACCCGAGGGCGGGCGGGGAGGCGGCCCCCCCCCCCCCCCCCGCACCCACCACAGCAGGGGAGCCACAGGCGCGGCCCACTGCCCCCCCAGGGCCGGGGGGGCGCCCCCCCCTCAGGGGGAACGGCGGCGCGATACGGGCAACGGCGGCTGGGCCTGCTCCCGCGGACCCACACCGGCGTGCCGGAGCAACGCGCACAACGGAGCAGGAAGGGGGCCGCGCCCCACATGACCCTCCCGTAACCACAGCCCACTCCGAGGTGACAGAGGGAGGGTTTCAAGTCAGATGGGGCCCCCAGGGGGGCGGTCCACGGGCCGCCCCTCACCCCCCCCACCCCGGGGCGGCACTTCAGCCCCGACCGCACGCGCGCGCCGGAAGGGAGCGCGCCGGCGGCACAGAGAGAGCCAGGAAGGAGTACCGCAGGCCGCCGCCTGGAACGAGAGCAGGGAGACCGCGGCGCGACACACCCCCCCCCCCCCCCGCCCCCCCACCGCCCCGCCAGCCACGGGGGCCCCGGCCCCCACCCCCCGAGGCAGAAGGGATGGACCCCCCCCGCCCGAGAGGGGAGCCGGAGTGTGACACGCCCCCACGCCCCAGCCGCCGGCTCAAATGGGGGCCGCGAAGAACAAGTGGGCCCACGCCTGCGCACCGGGACGCCGCGCAGATCGTGCCCAGAGAAGCCGGGTGGGCGCGAACCGGAATGGTATGGGTGGCCACGCCCCCCATGGACAGCACGACACCAGTGACGCCCGCTTTGTTGCCTACCCAGGGAAAGCGGCGCGCCACCTCCCGCGGGAGGGAGTGCGGAGACAACAAGCGCGGGGGGAAAACTGCTGCCCCGCAACCCGCTAACCACTGACCGCTGACCCTCACGGCCACCCCCGGCCGGCCAGCGCCGCGCGACAACGGCGGGGGGATGAGGGGCCCCAGAGAGGGACTACGTGAGAATCCGGCTCTCGGTAGAGGGGGGCGGGGGAAGGGCGTGACCCCCCTGGCCGATGGCTGGCCCCCGGGGCCGGGACCGCCAAGCCGCCCCCCCCCCGTTGGCCGACAGGAGGCATCGCCAGGGGACCGAAGGCCCCCCCCCACTCCCCCCCCCCCCCCCACACAGGCCCGAGAGCGGGCGGGGGGGCGCCCCTCCCCCCCCCCCCCCGCACCCAACCCAGCTGGGGAGCCACAGGGGCGGCCCTCCGCCCCCCCAGGGCCGGGGGGGCGCCCCGGCCCACAGGAGGAACAGCGACACGGTAAGGGCAACAGCGGCTGGACCTGCCCCCACGAACCCACACCGGCGTGCCGGAGCAACGCGTACAACGGAACACGAAGGAGGCCGCGCCCCGCATGACCCTCCCGTAACCACAGCCAACTCCGAGGGGACAGAGGGGGGGTTTGCAGGTCAGCTGGGACCCCCAGGGGAGCGGTCCACGGGCCGCCCCTCGCCCCCCCCCCACCCCGGGGCGGCACTTCAGCCCCGACCGCACGCGCGCGCCGGAAGGGAGCGCGCCAGCTCCACGAAGAGAGCCAGAAAGGGGTACCGCAGGCCGCCGCCCGGAACGGGAGCGGAGAGGCCGCGGCGCGACACCCCCCCCGAGGCGAGGGGGATGGCCCCCCCCCACCCGAGAGGGGAGCCGGAGTGTGACCCGCCCCCCCGCTCCAGCCGCCGGCCCACATGGGGGCCGCGAAAAACAAGCGGGCCCACGCCTGCGCACCGGGACGCCGCACAGATCGTACCCAGAGAAGCTGGGTGAACACGAACCGGAGTGGTATGGGGGGCCACGCCCCCCATGGACAGCACGACGCCAGTGACGCCCGCTTTGTTGCCTGCCCAGGGAAGGCAGAGGGACGGAAAGAGGCGGAGCGACCCCCCGCCCTACAGTCAGGTGCTACTGTCCGCCTCTTACCCCTGTGCACGTCAGTCGGCGATCCAACGCACCCCACCCAGCCCCCTCCCCCCCTGTCCCGACCCCGTGCACGTGGACTGGGGCCTCCCGGCACGCGCAACACGTTTCACAACGCACAGCCCCACCCTCAGGACTGGATTCATAGCCGACGACACCCCTAAGTGGCGTAAGAGACTCCCGCGGCCCAGTAGTGACAGTAGTGACAGTAGAGTGAGAGCGTCGGTCTTCAATCGTCCAGTGCGGGGGTTCGATCCCGGGCGTTGGTGCTCCTGGGATCCCTGCACGTAGAGCTCTCTAGTTGGCGACGTGGGAACCACCCCCCCCTCCAGCAACTCGCGCCACCACCGATACCGGTGGATCGGGTGGAGGTCTCGTTCGTTTTACCCCCCACCCAAGAAAAAACAAAACACATGGGAGCCACCCACCCCTGCAGCAGTGCGCACCGTCACCTGTACTCAAACAGGTCGATGGGAGGCCTCGTCCGGTATTCCAAGGGATCGGTGGAAGAACACCGATCCTGGGGTTCGAACCAGCTTCTTCGCGGCGCGCGCCTGGTGCGCTACCTCCGGGGCGGCTGCCTTCTGAGATACGCTGGCACCCGGGTTACAGAACAAACGCGCCCGCAACCCCCTCCCCCTGTGCTAAGAGTAAGCCCGCGGTAGGGGTGCTCTGCTGGGCCATGAACCGGAACATTGGTGCACCACTCCAGCCACGGTCACCCCAACCCCCCCACACATCCCGCAGGGCGAAGCTCCGTGCGCATCAGGCTCGTCATGGGAATCCGGCGGGCCGGCGCCTGGACACCAAGTCGACACCTCTCTCCCCCCCCGCAAGAACAGAGCGGGGCCCCCACAACCGCACGCCCGCAACACAGACCCCGACAGCCCACCTAGTGGACGGGCAGTCGGGGGACGAGGAGCGCAAGACCCAGAACGCCCCACGCAACGGTCGAAGGCACCCCCCCGGGGACGCCCTGCCGCCGCCCCCACAACCCCAAGCCAAGTAGGGGGGACCCGGGACCGGACCGCCCCCCCCCAAGCACGCCAGACGGAGCACGGGACCGGGGCAGGACACGCGGAGGGGCACGGACCCCATGGAACGGCCCTACCAGCGCCCAGTGCCGGGACCACGCGAGATGCGCGCGCCACACCACCCAGCGGGGAGCGGACACCGCGAGAGCGCGAGCGCACACACACGAAAAGGACACGCGGGGACCACCAGAAGGGCAACCGGACCGAGCGCGCGGAACGCACAGACCGCATGGAATGGCGTACCAGCGAGCGAGGGTAAGGGACACCCGGACGCGACGGCCCGCCACACACAGCGCGGGACACGCGGGCCGGGAAGGGGGAAGAAGGGGAGACACAACACCAGGTACCGGCCCGAGCCCCCCCGAACCGGCCGCGAGCGCAGCGCACACACAGACGGGACACTGCACCCGCCAAGGCAGTAGTGGCGCACAGCGCCACGCCCCAACCCCTAGGCTAGGCAGCCTCCGCGCCAGCCCAAGGGGGTCCCACTGGCGACAAGCCAGTAGCACGGGCCCGGCGGCGCCGGTGCCCCGGGCGACCACGCATTAGGGGGGCGACGCAGTGGGTAAGCGCCCGCGGCCACGGCTGCGAATTGATGCACTGACCGGGGAGTGGCGAAACGGGGACGCCGGGGAAGGACGGGGCTCCGAGCTCTGTGAACCCGGGGGACTCCGCCACCAGGCAGGAGGTGCGTCTTGGAGGGCCCCCCACTAGGGCCCGGTGGGGAGGATATCACCTGGCCCGACCAGGTGGCCCCCCGGGGCCGAAAGGCGTCTAGTACCCGCAAAATCAAACCTCAAACCTCAAACCACTTCTCAGGTGGAGGTCCCTTTTGGAAGGTGCCGACCGATTCTTGGTCGCACAGCCAAACCACTGGGTTACTCCCCAGCAGTCGGGACTGAGAGGATAGCACCAGCATACCCGCGAGCAGTTCCTGCTCATAGGTAGAATAGTTACCCCGGGCCTGGTTCCATTTCCAGTTCCAATGATCAGGGGAACCAGGACCCATTTGTCGTCAGGGTAGCTGTGCTTGAAAGTACCGTCTCGGTTGAGTCCATCAGTACCCCATTAGGAAATGGCCGAGTCGAACTCCTCCTTTTCTAGTGTTTGCCACTGGAACAACGTTCCACCTCCGCCCACATTGCTGGGGTCAGTCACCAGGCTAATCTCTCCTTGTGCTCTGGGGACACCCAGGCACTTAGCGTTGGCCAATTTGTCCGTGAGCTCGTCCAACGCTTGTTGTTCTTGAGGGCCCTAGTGCCACGTAGTAGTGTTCTTGATGAGGTACGTCAGGATGGCGCTGGTGTAGGTGAAATTCTGGATGTGGCGGCGGTAGAAGTTGCAAGCCCCAATGAAACTGCATACATCATGGAGTCCTTTCTTGGGGTCTTCATGTCGTACCTTAGCATCGATCAGGGGTTTGGCCTTAGAGGCCGTTGGGGTCCACCAGCCATAGCCAGTGTCGAACCCCAGGTGCTGCATAGTCTCCTGCATGAATGCACACTTCTCCAGCTTGAGTCTAGTGTGGTTCTCCTGGCAGACTGCAAAGAACTGGCCCAAGAGGATTGGGTGGCCCTCTTGGGTATTCGTTCCATGGCATACATCGTCGATGTGTGCTTCCATCTGGGCACCTCGGGATATGAGTTCTTGCACCACGGGTCTTCGACGTAGGATGGATAGGATCTTGTTCATCATCTCTTGGAAAACAGCAGGTGCGTTTGCCACGCCAAAGGGCATGACCTTCCACTTGAGCACCCTCCTCTGAGGGGTGATGAAGGCAAGGAGTTCCTGGGCGTTGGGCGTCAGGTCCACCTGCCAGAATCCACTTCGCTTGTCCATCTTTGTCTTGTAGCGGCAGGAGGCTATGTTCTCGAGGGCTGACTCCATATTAGGAACGGATCGTGAGTGGTTCAACATCTTCTTGTTCAGCTCTCCATAGTCACAGGCAGTGGGTAGTGGGCCCCGGCCGCACGCCCGAAAGGACGAGTGGTCGGGGGTGGGAGAGCGCCCGTCCCCGAATGCCCCACACCCAGGCAAGAGGCGCCCCCCCCGGGGCGCCCTCATGCCGCCCCCACAGCGCGAAAAGCCAGCTCGCAAGAGCGCGCGGTGTGGGGTTGGTGACGGGCCCCCACGCCCGCACCCCCCGCACCCACAGCCAGTGGGTAGTGGGCCCCGCCCGCCCTTAACGGACGAGAGGTCGGGGGTGGGAGAGCGCCCGTCCCTGGACGCCCCTCACCCAGGCAAGAGGCGCCCCCCTCGGGCACCCTCATGCCGCCCCCACAGTGCGCAAAGCCTGCTCGCAGAAGCGCGCGCTGTGGGGTTGGTGACGGGTCCCCACACGCGCACCCCCCGCATCCACAGCCAGTGGGTAGTGGGCCCCGGCCGCACGCCCGAACGGACGAGAGGTCGGGGCGCCCACAGCACGTGGCCAGCGAGCCCCCGGAGCCCGCCCAGAGGGCGAGCAGCCGGGGGAGGGGGAGCGCCTGACCCCAGTCGCCCCTCACAACGGCGGACGGCACCCCCCCTGGGGACTTCCTACCGCCACCCCCACGGCGCGCAACGCCGCCCCGCGAGGGCGCGCGCCGTGGGGCCGGTGCTGGGTCCCCATGCCCACACCGACCGCATCTGGGACACACGGGTCGCGGAACCCTGGCTGCCCGCCCCAGAGGACGGGCGGCCGGGGGAGGGACAGCGCCTGACACCAGACGCCCCTCACAACAATGGCAGGCCACCCCCCCCGGGGACGGCCCCCCTCCACCCCCACGGCACGCAGCCCCCACAGGGCATGCAGGCCAAGGGGACAGTGTTGGGCCCCCACACCCACACACCCGCGCCCACAGCACGTGGGTGGCGGACCCCAACGGCCCGCCGAGTCGGTGGGCAGTCGGGGGAGGGGGAGGGCCTGACCTCAGACGCCCCTCACATCGGTCGAAGGCACCCCCCTGGGGACGCCCCTCCGCCACCCCCACAGCGAGCAACGCCGGCCCGCAAGGGCGCACGCTGTGGGGCCGGTGCTGGGTCCCCACGCCCGCACCGACCGCAACCGGGACACACGGGTCGCGGAACCCCGGCTCGCCGCCCCAGAGGACGGGCGGCTGTGGGAGGGACAGCGCCTGACACCAGACGCCCCTCACAACAATGGCAGGCCACCCCCCCCGGGGACGGCCCCCCACCACCCCCACGGCACGCAGCCCCCACAGGGCATGCAGGCCAAGGGGACAGTGTTGGGCCCCCACACCCACACACCCGCGCCCACAGCACGTGGGTGGCGGACCCCAACAGCCCGCCCAGTGGGCGGGCAGTCGGCGGAGGGGGAGCGCCTAACCTCAGACGCCCCTCATGACGGTGGAAGGCACCCCCCCCGGGGACGCCCTTCCGCCACCCCCACAGCGAGCAACGCCGGCCCGCAAGGGCGCACGCTGTGCGGCCGGTGCTGGGTCCCACACCCGCATAGACGGCACCCGGGACACAGGGGTTGCAGAACCCCGGCTGCCCGCCCCAGAGGACGGGCGGCCGGGGGAGGGACAGCGCCTGACACCAGACGCCCCTCACAACGGTGGCGGGCCACCCCCCCGGAGACGGCCCCCTACCAACCCTGCGGCACGCAGCCCCCAAAGGGCATGCAGGCCAAGGGGACAGTGATGGAACCCCACACCCACACGCCCGCGCCCGCAGCACGCGGGTGACGGACCCCAACAACCCGCCCAGTGGGCGGGCAGTCGGGGGAGGGGGAGCGCCTGACCTCAGACGCCCCTCATGACGGTCGAAGGCACCCCCCGGGGGGACGCCCTTCCGCCACTCCCACAGCGAGCAACGCTGGCCCGCAAGGGCGCACGCTGTGGGGCTGGTGCTGGGTCCCCACGCCCGCACCGACCGCACCCGGGACACACGGGTCGCGGAACCCCGGCTGCCCGCCGCAGAGGACAGGCGGCCGGGGGAGGGACAGCGCCTGACACCAGACGCCCCTAACAACGGTGGCAGGCCACCCCCCCCGGGGACGGTTCCCCACCACCCCCGCGGCACGCAGCCCCCTCAGGGCATGCAGGCCAAGGGGACAGTGTTGGGCCCCCACACCAACACACTCGCGCCCACAGCACGTGTCTGGCGGACCCCAACAGCCCGCCCAGTGGGCAGGCAGTGGTGGGAGGGGGAGCGCCTGACCTCAGACGCCCCTCACAACGCTGGAAGGCATCCCCCCCGGGGACGCCCTTCCGCCACCCCCGCAGCGAGCAACGCCGGCCCGCAAGGGCGCACGCTGTGGAACCGGTGCTGGGTCCCCACGCCCGCAACAACCGCACCCGGAACACACGGGTCCTGGTACCCCGGCTGCCCGCCTCAGAGGACGGGCGGTCGGGGCAGAGACAGCGCCTCACACCAGACGCCCCTCACAACAGTGGCAGGCCACCTCCCCGGGGACGGCCCCCCACCACCCCCGCGGCACGCAGCCCCCACAGGGCATGCAGGCCAAGGGGACAGTGTTGGGCCCCCACAACCACACGCCCGCGCCAACAGCATGTGGGTAGCGGACCCCAACAGCCCGCCCAGTGGGCGGGCAGTCAGGGGAGGGGGAGCGCCTGACGTCAGACGCCCCTCGCAACGGTGGAAGGCACCCCCCCGGGGACGCCCTTCCGCCACCCCCACAGCGAGCAAAGCCAGCCCGCAAGGGCGCACGCTGTGGGGCCGCTGCTGGGTCCCCAAACCCGCACCGACCGCACCCGGGACACACGGATCGCGGCACCCCGGCCGCCTGCCCCAGAGGGCGGGGGGCAGGCGGAGGGACAGCCCCTGACACCAGGCGCCCCTCGCAACGGTGGCAGGCCACCCCCCCGGGGACGGCCCCCCGCCACCCCCACGGCACGCAGCCCCCACAGGGCATGCACGCCAAGGGGACAGTGTTGGGCCCCCACACCCAGACGCCCGCGCCCACAGCATGTGGGTGACGGACCCCAACAGCCCGCCCAGTGGGCGGGCAGTCGGGGGAGAGGGAGCGCCTGATCTCAGACGCCCCTCGCAACGGTGGAAGGCACCCCCCCCGGGGACGCCCCCCGCCACCCCCACAGCGAGCAACGCCGGCCCGCAAGGGCGCAAGCTGTGGAACCGGTGCTGGGTCCCCACGCCCGCACCGACCGCACCCGGAACAGACGGGTCGCGGAACCCCGGCCGCCCGCCCGAGAGGACGGGCGGATGGGGGAGGGACAGCGCCTGACACCAGATGCCCCTTACAAGAGCGGCAGGCCACCCCCCCCGGGGACGGTCCCTGTCACCCCCGCGGCACGCAGCCCCCATAGGGCATGCAGGCCAAGGGAACAGCGTTGGGCCCCCACACCCACACGCCCGCGCCCACAGCACGTGGGTAGTGGACCCCAACAGCCCACCCAGTGGGCGGGCAGTCGGGGTAGGGGGAGCGCCTGACATCAGGCGCACCTCGCAACAGTGGAAGGCACCCCCCCGGGGACACCCGTCCGCCACCCCCACGGCAAGCAGCGCCGGCCCGCAAGGGCGCACGCTGTGGGGCCGGTGCTGGGTCCCCACGCCCGCACCTCTGCACCTGGGACACACGGGTCGCGGAACCCCCGGCTACCCAGCCCAGAGGGCGGGCGGCTGGGGGAGGGACAGCGTCTGACACCAGACGCCGCTCACAACAGTGGCCGGCCAGCCCCCCCAGACCCACCCCACGGGGGGCGCACAGCCCCAAGCCAGGTAGGGGGGAACCGGGACCGGACTGCCCCCCCCCAAGCACGCCGGACAGAGCAAGGGACCGGGGCAGAACACGCGGAGGGGCACGGACCACGTGGAACGGCCCTACCAGCACCCAGTGCCGGGACTGCGCGAGGTGCGCACGCCACACCACCCAGGGGGGGCGGGAGCGGACGCCGCGGGAGCGCGAGCGCACACACACGCAGAGGGCACGTGGGGACTACCAGAAGGGCAACCGGACCGAGCTCGCGGAACGCAAAGACCGCGTGGAATGGCATACCAGCGAGGGAGGGTAAGGGACACCCGGACGGGACGGCCCGCCACACGCAGCGCAGGACACGCGGGGCGGGAAGGGGGAAACGGGAGAGACACAACACCAGGTACCGGCCCGAGCCCCCCGAACCGGCCGCAAGCGCCGCGCACACACGAACGGGGCACTGCACCCGCCAAGGCAGTTGTGGCGCACTGCGCCAAGCCCCAACCCCTAGGCTAGGCAGCCTCCGCGCCAGCCCAAGGGGGTCCCACTGGCGACAAGCCAGTAGCATGGGCCCGGCGGCGTCGGCGCCCCGGGCGACCAGGCATTAGGGGGGCGACGCGGTGGGTAAGCGTTCGCAGCCACGGCTGCGAGTTGATGCACTGACCGGGGAGTGGCAAAACGGGGAAGCCGGGGAGGGACGGGGCTCCGAGCCCTGTGAACCCGGGGGACTCCGCCACCCGGCAGAAGGTGCGTCTTGGAGGGCCCCCCACTAGGACCCGCTGGGGAGGATATCACCTGGCCCGACCAGGTGGCCCCCCGGGGCCGAAAGGCGTCTAGTACCCGCAAAATCAAACCTCAAACCTCAAAACCACCACTTGAGCACCCTCCCCTGAGGGGTGATGAAGGCAAGGAGTTCCTGGGCGTTGGGCGTCAGGTCCACCTACCAGAATCAACTTCGCTTGTCCATCTTCGTCTGGTAGCGGCAGGAGGCTATGTTCTCGAGGGCTGACTCCATATTAGGAATGGATCCTGAGTGGTTCAACGTCTTCTTGTTCAGCTCTCCATAGTCCACTACCAGCCGTTTGGCTGTTGACCCAGGCCTAGCCACCAGGAAACAGGGGCTGCAGTGTCGGGGGTAGTCCCCATCCTTGTACTCCAGGACCAGGCCAGTGTTGATACACTCTTGTATCTGTCGCTGTATCTCATCGGTCGGCTCTTTAGGAGCCGGGTAGGGTCTCCTTCTTATCTTGTGACCCACGAACTCGGGCTGCAGCTTGAGGTCCATCTGTACCAGCTTGTCACAGGATGCTGGAAAGGGTAGTTCTCCGAATACCTCCAGGTAGGTCCTGATCAGCTTCTGTACTCTAGGGTCCAAGAGTTTGATCTTGTCCTCCATGTCCTCGTCAGAGTGTAGATTGGTTGCCCCTTGGTGCATAGAAGCAGGGAGGTGATCCTCAACCGCCTGTGCGTCCTTGGTCGTATCCTCCAGTCCTTGATAGGCGTAGAGAAGGTCTCGTTCCACAGTCTCAGGTGGTCCGTGCCAACATAGGCACACCTGAGGGGGTTCGCATGCGCATTCCTCTGAGAGTTCATCCTCCTCTGGGGTCCTCACATGGGCACCCCATACGCTCTTCATGAGCTTCAGGTCCGCCTCTCATTGCCAGGTGGTAATCTTCTGTTCTACGTCCTCCTTCAGTTGGGAGATATCCCCCATGGACCCTTGCTTCAACGGCCATGAGCGGCGTGTAGGCCTAGCGTAGCATAGCCTTTTCGCCACCAATCCCCTCTTGGAGTCAACGTACTCTCTTAGCCTGGATCGGGAGTCCAACTCCTCGTCCGGGGGCTCCTCTCCCCTCATGGAGAGTAGGTGCTTCTGTGGGGCAGCGTACTCAGCGTTCTCCAATTCCTCCACGCACCCCTGCACGAAGGAGGCATCATGCTCAGTCTTGTCATCAGAGTGTATAGAGCTGGGTAGCTCGGATAGCCCACACTCTGAGACTACATCAGGATTAGATACACGGCACGGGGAGTTGGGGGCAACAGTGTCAGACACGACGTACTCGTCTCCCCCAGGAGTAGTCTCCACGGCGTCTCGAGGTCGTAGGTGATTTTTCAGGACGTCCAGGGTGAAGCCGCTGCTGTCACGTTGAATTTCCTGGACCATAGCAGAGTCCAGACCCTCCCAGGGCACTCCCGTCCACCACGCTTAGCATACTACCCCATCCAGGGTTCCCGATGGGCGTCTTGCGAACATGGCGACCACATGCGGGACCGCGACAGAGCGATCACCGTCCTCAAGGCTGAGCTCAATCGTGTTTTGCGCACACTTCACGAGGGAATTGAGGCCGTTCGCCTTCACAAATTCCTAAATGCAAAGAGTGTGGTGTGCGGCTTGATAATTTGCATGTACATGTGGATCCCTGCATGAACGTTGTATAAGTTGAGAGATATCATTCCAAACCAAAAACCTCAACAAAAGTGAGCATTCAAAACTATCATGTCGTATAATTTGAGAGATATCATTCCAAACCAACACCCTCACCAAAAGTGACCATTCAAAACTGTGATGTACCATTATTTACGCATGGTTTTCAAATTACATCAAGCGAGCGCGTTGGCATACGCCTATGGCCCCACATTGGGTCGGAACGAAAAATAAACCAGGAACATTGCGGTATGAGACGAATCCCAAACTCGTGCACCATCTGTGAATTGATGATGGGCTCATGCCCCCCTCCTTTTGTTGTGTGAATCCACCATGAGGTCTCATGCGCACCTGGTGTGACGTGTGCAAAAACCACAAAGTTTGCAGTGCGAAGGGCAAGACCAAAAGACACCGAAAAACGATGCTGGATGCCAAGGGTTTCTTACTGTCTCGGGGCTCTTTGTAACACTGCCAACCTGCACCAAAAGAACTTGCTGGTCAAGGTGGTGCCAAAAACGATAACCATAATGAAAACCATAACGAAACCATAATGCCGTAGTGGGTGCTGGTGGTGGCCAACGAAGCACTACTGGCATCCGAATTGCACGATTATACTTGGGATGCCGTCAATGTTAGGCATAGCTCCCCTACTATCGACTTTGCAAGGAATTATTGTAAAGGAAGCGCGAGAGTGGTGCAAAAAAGCGTTTGTACAACCGAAAGAAATTTGGGGCAACTTTTCGCATCTTTTGCCGTTAAGTCTTTGCTTGGAGTGACGGTGGTTAAACGACGGAAAATCCAACCTGAACGCATGCCTACCTCTTTTCCTTTAGGAAGCCATATCATCGCTCCTGGTATTTCCTTGGCTCGCAGCCGCAAAACGCTACTGCCACCGTACTCCCGGCCATGGTACTCAAGTGTCGATCACATGAATACAAATGAAGGATAATGTGATGGCGCGCAGGAGCTAGAATATCAACCTCATGGGCAAGAGAGGTGAGGAACGCAATGTATTTAGGGACCCATGGAAGTCCCCATGGCTCATACCAATGGGGCATCGCACACCTCTGTGAAATCCACTCGAATGAGTTTCTTGAGATCACATACAGCGGGAGCGGGTTGTGAGGTAAGATGGGAAACTGCATCGTCTCCGGAGTAGCGCTCTTGCCTCTGCAAACAACAATGGTGGACATCATTCCTTTAACTCGGCAAGTTGTGCAAATGATGGACACACAGGCCGCGGCTGTTCATGATTGTGACGTGCCGTGACTAAAACGAGCCGCCATTTCTTGTGCCTCTGCTTGAGTTTGTTCATAACTCCATAGATCAAGTGAGTTTGCTTTTAGATGATGATATCATATCACATCTGGGGGTACTCTTCCGAGGACTTTGAAAACCTAACATGAGAATATATGCCTTTGCAACGAACACGCAAAGCTCACAACAATTGCCGTTTGTTGTTGCCTCGTATGGATTAGGGTTCGCGCGTGGACTGTCGGCGGGCTTCTGGAACTCAACGCAAAGTTGAAAGGGAAAATGCTATCTTCGCCTTGGTGGAACCCCGCAGCGATCCGTGGGAGACTAGGGTTTGCTCGAATGCTGTGAAGGTGGTACCGCATTCGGGTCATGCATCAAATGCCTCTTCGGCAACCCGAAACCCCGGGGGTGGCCCACACACCGTGATGTACTTTGATTTTGTTGGTTGTTGGTTGTAACAAGCTCTTGGGTGTTGGAGTTGGCGGTGTTCAAGTGCCCGCCACAACTCTGACCTTGCACCCAGTGAACCACTCTACATAACTTGCCACTATGGTTGCGATTCCAAGGAGTTGAAGTCGGAATGTCACGAAGTTTGCAACTCATTTCACTCACTTCGACGGCCAAAAGATCATTAGAAGTTAGCATGAATGGTTGCTTTCCCCTTCACTTCACAACTTGACAATGTCCACTGTTAAAATTTTCCTTGACTCTTTTCAATAGCAAACAATGCAGGGAATTCCAGGAATGATCTCTCACTTCAATAGTGACAATTCAATTCATCAACAAAACACCAACCTAAAAGGTTGCAAGAAGAATGGTACAAAAGCCTTGTTTGAACCTTACAAATTGATATAAAAACATTTGTAAATCATGCAAAAGCTCATTTTATATGAATGTCATAGATTAGGAACATCCCATGCTGAAATGGATTTATCGCTTTTAGGAAAATTGCATGGATGGCATCCGGGAATCGAACCTAGGATTTTGCAATGCAAATCCCATGTTCCGCCAATTATGATAACACATCCGGCTGATAAATTTTCATCTCAATTAATTATAGATCAACAGACTTGATCATCTGAACTCAGAAAACATCCGTCTTTTCATTTTCTGCCCCAGCAGACCAATGTCCAGATCCACAGCGATCGTGCATGACAGATCGATCAGCGATTACAACAAGGTCCTCACCAAGTCTGTTGACAGAAGACGATAAACAGGTAATCTCATGCTCATGGTAGAACTGCATTGCAGAGGGAGTTATAGAATGTAGAACTGTAGCCACACTTCGTCAGCGCATCTGCGAGTTGATCTTGCGTAGCCACTCATTCAAGATTGGTGACTTCTCCAGACGTTATAGCATCACGCATCACCGCCAGTTCAATGAGAAGTCGCTTCTCAGAGACAGCCTTGTGCAGATAGACGTGGTCAAAAAGTGAAGCACAGTCAGTGCGTAGCGTGACAGGAACTCGCATCTTCGTAATCTCAGTAACGACATTGAGCGCCAAGAACTGGTCATCCAAGCAGGCTGAAGATGCAAGGGTTTCCCCAGCAAAGGTGGACTTTACGACTCTGCGCAGGGTACGGCTTTTGCAGTTGATCAGACAGGAGCGCTCTCTCTTGTCTTCACCGACACTTGCGATAGTCCACAGCCAGCCACCAACAGTTTTGCCTTCTTCCCCATTGCCCCATGACGAGTGATGGTATCCAACAAGACGAACAGGTCCACTCAAGTTCGGAAATCTGATGAATAGCGATCTCTTCCTCATGTGCTGCAAGGTCTTGTTCGCTTGAAGCCCATCCAAGACTGTAGGTTTGCTTGATCTTTGTGAGAGACGGCACACACTATAAGAGAAGTCAGGTCTTGTTTGTCCGGTACACCAAGACAAAGCACCAATCAAGCCGCGGTACAACGTGGTCTCTTTCGCGTTTAATAGTCTTCCACGATATGTAGACTCCTCCAGAGATATCTCCGCGATCTCATCAATATACTTCTGTTGGTCCAACGTTATCTCGATCAGATTGCCGTCATCATCACGCTTGCATTCCGAATGCACTCCACAAAACACATACTTCTCTCTTTTTCCAGACCCAACAGAGAAGACACCGTGCAACGCCTCCAGAATTGATGAAATGAGAGAATCAGTCCCAGCGATGGAGATATCGTCAACGTGAACGGGCGCCCATCCACAAAGGTTCTCATGATCCCGAAAAGGGTATGTTACCGGGTCCATGAACCCTGAAGGAGTTGACATGGTTTAGAAAAAGGGTATATTGCCGGGTCAAACGGCACCACAATCGCACCAATAGACAGCATAGCCTTGTGTAGCGGCTGGTACCAGTGCAGTGGAGCGTCCACGAGCCCGTACACCGCCCTTCGCAGCTTTAACAACTGCCCCGGTGCATGCAACTCCTGTGGAGGCCGTACATACACCTCTCGCTGCAGGGCGCCTCCTTGTAAGAAGGCCGTGGAGATTTCCACAGCGATTGGAGCCCATCCTCTATGAGCACCTAACGTCAGCAGCACATGCCAGGACGACTGGGAACACGTGGGAGAAAAGGTATCCAGGTCCTGCAGACGCGCCTCCTGAATGCCCCGCACAACCAACCGCGCCTTCAGCTTCAATGAACCATCGTCCTGCACCTTGGCAATGAGGACCCACCGACACGATATCGCCTTCTGCCCATTGTCTGGTACCACGTCATACACATGACAAGCAACCCAGGATGCCAACTCCTTCTGCTTCGCCACGACAAACTCCAGCGATTGTGTCTTTTCACGTGTCACCTCCCTCATGCCACGACGCGCATAGCGATGCGCCACATAGCAATAGGACAGGAACACCTCACCCGAGACAGCAGGAGGTATCACAGATGTGTAGGTTGCCAGACCAATTTGGGAAGACCAGGTCCCAATTTCGTAAGCACCGACATCGCAGCCCTGGCCCGCGAACGTGTCACCACAGGTGTCCTATCATGTCTCACCCGTCTCAGCTCAGCAACCTCCTCCGCGCTCAGCTCATTCCCCGCCTCGTCAACGAGCAACTCTTCCAACTCTTGCTGCGCTTCATCAGGCACTGCCACAGTTTAACCTCGGGATCAACATCTTGAGAGCCAAGCACCGCCGAAGCAGGTCTGCGGTGTAACAGAGGTACGCGCCTCACACCCCCCCCGTGCCGTAACAGACAAAGTCACCGTCAGCCCCAATAACCACAGCCGGCCCATGCCAAGAATCCTTGCCCTTCTCAAGTGATTCAAAGTAAAAAACCGTATCGCCAGTCACAAGCTCAACCTTACGGTTAGTAGACGGCCTACTACGCTTCGCCAGCGAAACCTTCGCACGAACATCTGCTGCATAAAATGTTTCCTGTGCACGATACATAGCATCCAAGAACTTCACCATGTAGTGGCCCACATGATCAGAAGGCCCAGGTGTTTCCGCCAGAGCAGATAACTTCGCAGCCACAAAATCAGGCCAGCGTGAAGACACCCCATGCACCAATTGCTGAGGCGAAAAGCCTCGATTCGGCATAGGATTATAGTTCAACGACATGCATGCCACATCACACCCATCTTGCAAGGACAGAGTGTCATCCTCCTCCAGAAGTAAATCCACGGTATGTCTCAGCTGAAAATGGTGCCTCTCCACACCTCCCAGAGACCAATGTGAGCCACCCGGCGCACAGTGCAGCGTAATGTCATAAGGCTCAGCGAACATCCTGATGAGTTCATTGTCCAAATCCTTCCCCAAATCAGTGTACAACAGCACCAGAGGACCATAGTACTTGACCCACAGATGGAACAACGAATGACACACGTGTGTTGTTGACTTGTCACGAAGAACAGAACAATTTCGGAGGCGAGTGAACAAACAGATGACGTGTGGAACAGGCTGTCCCATAAGATACCAGAGATCCGCACCCGTCTCGTAATTGAAATGCGGTTCCTTGGACACGGCCACCAAAGGACGCCTTGGTGCCTTCGTCCGCTTTCCACAGGATTCACATACCAATCCCAGTGCCACAGACTGAAGAAGAGAAGCATCGCGATCCCGATACGCCAGAGCCAACTGTTCAACCAGATGAGGAAACGCTGCATGCCTGAGCTTGGTATGTAAGGCCAGCAATTCCTTGGGCGCCAGCCGTTCGTCGCCCCAAGACTCAGCAGCGAACATCGAATACGAGTGTCCAGCCGGCAGAGAAGTGAGTCACAACGACGCACGATGCGACGAATCCCAAAGAGATAACACCAGATGCCCGGACGAAGAAACATCACAACGAATCGTAAAATCGCCAGCACCCAGGTCTACAGTAACCGTGTTGTTCGCCGCGTCAAGCCTCATGCGCATTCCCGCCATAGATCGCCGGCCAATTAACAGAGGTGTCTCCCCAGAAACCACGTGAGTACGTAAGAACTGCACTCGACCACAAATCTGCACTGGTAAGTCGGCTCTGTAGAGCGCCGACTTTGTGCCACCATCCCCAAACACAAACCACGTATTGGTGTCACACCGACGAATATCAGTGCCATCTGGTCCAAGTTCGCGCAGATAGTGATCAAGCCAAAATTCCCCACACATCGAGTCGGTACACCCAAGATCAATGATCCCACGACAAAAAGACTCGGAGCAAAGCTTGTGAAGTGGACAAGACAATGGACCAGACTGCGCCATCAAACACACACCAGGGTTGTGAAACAAATGAGCAGTAGTGTCATGACCAACCACCGAGAAAACCTCACGCATGCCAGCCCCACCAGACTTGTTCTCAGCGGTTGGCACTGCGCGTGAAGACCCTTCCTCTTCCGTCGACGCCTCTTGTGCCATCAGGGTCGAAGCTGGTGTCGTCTTCTCAGGACGATCACGTTAAACATGCCCACGCTTCCCGCACTTCCAGCAGGTAACCCCGGACCCACTCTGCGTGCTAGCCTTATTTCTGGTTGGTGTTTTGTTGTTCCCCGGTCGCTGCGCCTCAGCCCCAAACATGCAATCGATAGGTCTCGACCTCGACCCGCCTGGAAAAAGCTGTCTAATAGCAACCAACACTTGCGACAAAACCAACGACCGACTTCTTAGCCCACGCAAACTGCACCCCCTTTTTTCACCTAAGCACCTAGATTTTGTCACCGAAAAAAAAATTTTTTTTCCATCTTGAAAATACTTTTTTTCAAACCCTCCCAAAAAATGCATTTTTCATCAGTTTTGCCCATTTTTTGCTGTTTTTAGGGTGGTCAAATAACCATTCTTCAGTCCAAAATCAGAGGGTTTACCGGTCATTTTCCCCGAAAAAACATTTTGTCGGCTAATTTGAAGAATGACAATTTTTGGATCGTCTGGAAAACTATTCAAGATGGGTGCTGTTTACACATCCTGTGCATGTCCACATGAAAAAATACTTATTATGGGAGGCTGAGTGCTCGAGGCCTCGCGCACTCAGCCAGCTGGAGTGAGATTTTCAGGCTTTTTTGAGATCACTTTTTGACATCGGAAGTGGCATGAAGCAAGGATGGAGCAAAAGCAAAACTGCAAGATTCAACATGGGTTAAAGACTTGCACAGCGGAACACTCAGTGCGCGAGGGCTCGCGCACTCAACATGCTAGAAGCATTGGTTTTTGAATACCCCTGACTACTTGCATTCTGCCGATAGCCTCCAAAAGGCTTTTTGAGATTCCTCCCTTTTGGAATCCTGTGAAAACAGTGAGCTGAAGAGTAGCGAGTAGACTATCCTCCTCTAGAGCACTTGCTTCATAGGTCCTGTGATCTAGCGCTTCTGACAAACTGTTGTACAGCCCCAAAAGATGGGAGGCTGGGCACCTCATTTGTAGGTAAACTAACTGAAAATCGTGTGTTTAGCGAGGACTGAGGGCAACCCGCCTTTTTAGATCTATTACACCTTACATAGTGCATGGCGTGTACAAAAGGTCCATTGACTGACCACTCTTGCTGCTGACATGACCCCAACGGTACACCATGAGGCACCCATGAAGACATCAGAGCCTCATTTGGCATGGAATACTGTTTATTCAGGACCGTTGGGAAATACACATTCTGCATAATTGGGTGCGCGAGGCCTCGCGCACTCAACATGCCAAAAAAAACTTTTTCATATCTCTGACTACTTGCATTCCGCTGATAGCCTATAAAAATATATTTGACATTCCTCCGTTTTTTAATTCTCAGTTTTCAGGTGGAAACGCGCGGAAACTGCGCGTCTTTTTTTTGCACACAAATGTCGCCCTTGAGGTGAAAAACAGGGTGCAGTTTGCGTGGGCTAAGGACTTGTGCTCGCGACATCTATCGCCCGCTGATCCGCATTCAGGTTGGAGTTCAGCAACGCCAGCGTCCCCGAAAATCGCTCATCCAAGACAATGCCCAAATTCGCAAGACGATAGACTTGCATATCCAGCCGATTAATCCAGGTAAACATGTCACTGTCACCGCGCTTAGACTCCAACAGTTCAACAACTGCCTGAAGTATATTGTCTGTAGTATCTCCACCGTACGCCCACTCTAGCATCCCAAGCAGCCCTTGAAAGCCTTAATCAGTACGAAAGGCGTCCAGTGGCATCTTCGCAGCGACAACGCGCGCCGCACGTCCTCGGGGCTTCGTGAAAACCTGAACATTGCGCGTCGACACGGCAAGCGTACGCTTTGCATGCTTTCGACGACCCAGGCCTGGCCAGCCACAAAAGGCGCCGTTCAGTGCAAAAATGCTTTCGACGACCTGTACGCGCCACGCGTGAAACTCGTGTAAACCAAGCTTGCTGTCCACTGCCTCGTCTTCAGAACCAAACGTGGGACAGTTGAGTCCCGAAGGCGATCCAGAAGACAGCACAGTGGGTAACGTACTCAAGCGATGCAGTAAGTGGACGTTGTCTTGCTGAACTCGTTGTTGCTCAGCCTGCAGAGAAAGCACCTGTGCGTCGAATGCCTGCTTCATGTCATGCAGAACTTGAGTTTGTTGAAACAACTGTCTTTGCAGCCTGCCCATCGACGTGTTCAAATCAACCGGCGCAATGCTAGTCACACAATCAGGAGGATACAACAGAGTGTGGCCAGAAGGTCCAGCTCCAGGAGTGTAAGTAGGATCCAGATCATCCAAGGTAAGTCCAGCCATGGAATAGTAATGCTACCAGTGTTAAAATTTCCCTTGACTCTTTTCAATAGCAAACAATGCAGTGAATTCCAGGAATGATCTCTCACTTGAACAGTGACAATTCAATTCATCCACAAAACACCAACCTAAAAGGTTGCAAGAAGAATGGTACAAAAGCCTTGTTTGAACCTTACAAATTGATATAAAAACATTTGTAAATCATGCAAAAGCTCATTTTATATCAATGTCATAGATTAGGAACATCCCATGCTGAAATGGATTTATCGCTTTTAGGAAAATTGCATGGATGGCATCCGGGAATCGAACCTAGGATTTTGCAATGCAAATCCCATGTTCCGCCAATTATGAGAACACATCCGGCTGATAAATTTTCATCTCAATTCATTATAGATCAACAGACATGATCATCTGAACTCAGAAAACATCCACAAAACAATGTCTGAAGCGTAGTTTCGTTCGGGACCGAGGGAGACCTTACTTGAACAAGGCATCAAAAACCCTTTGCGGACAACCTTATGAAGCAAACCTGACGGAAAGAGATCACGGATGGTGTTTGCTCGTTTGAGGCGGTGTTCCGAGCGATGGTGGGTTGTAAAGATTGGTGAATGCAGTAAGTACACAGAGGTTGTTTCTCCAACGACCAAGAGTAAGCAATGTGCAAGCCGTGCGCATTCCAACACCTTGGGGTTGAGTTGACAAACTTTGCTCATGACGTTGCCCAAATCGAATCCCACTGGCATCATTGGGAACGCCTCTTCACTCGGTTTTGGTTCCGTGCTTTTAGCAGGAGACCCAGAGTTTCGGCATCCACTTCCATCGGAGTTTCCGTCGTCTTGGATGCCCCGGGAGGCGGGCCAGCTGTTGCTTCAATTGTGTCCGCCATTTTGCATAGATGTAATGGGCACATGCATGCACAGGGCAGGTGCACACACGCGCGCACGACAGTGGCCGTGGTAAGCTAGAATGTATTTACGTTTGTGTGAAGCGTCGTTCATTTGAATTATACAAAGAAAAAGTGCTTTTCCAATTCTTTAGGGTATACCCTAGTTGTATTAGAGGTGCTCTAAGCACTCTTGCATTTTTATGTTAGTATTGGCCTAACGAAAATGGGAGATAACACTTTTTGACCAATGGAACCAAACACTAAATCAGGATGTTGTGTGGACCCCTTGATCCCCAAGCTATATGCAATAAAACATCCTTTCCTGGGTGACTGAGGCACTGATATACTGAAGGCAGAGCTTATGAATTAATCTATGTTTTCTCATGAATTCTTAGCTATCCTAGTGGTATGCACCCTAGGGGGCTGGGGCACCTTTTTTTGAGAGGTCCTGGGTTCAATACCCAGTCAGCCTAGCTAAGTAGGAATATCCCATGTGACATGGCAGTGACGTCAGCGCCACAAGCCATGCCACCTCAGCACCTATGGGACCCAAAAACAAAGAGTGATCATCTCAAGATGGCACTATGGAAGAGAGTGAGCCCCTGGGGCAGTTTTTCAATCAGTTTTTCTCAAACATGTAAAATATTTCATCCTGAGTTGCAATGTCTGTTAATTGCTGTGGTCTATTGTTGATAGTTGTCTTTATCTAACTCTTTGTGACTGCAGCCCTTCTTGCTTTGGTCCTGTTTATCTTCTACTTGCTTATCTCTGGCTTCAGTTATCCTGGATCGGTTGTATTTCAACAATAAAACATTTTCCTCACCAAAAACAAGCAGCAGGAACCCTACACCAGCAGCAAGCAGCAGGAGAGGCACAACAAAAACACAGTGCTGAAAACACTATAAAACGTTCTGGTAGCAAGAGGCAGACATTCTCTGCGTACCGGCAGCAGCCCCGTGTCGTACATCCATTGCGCCGAGTACTGTCATAAGCAAGAAGGGCGAATATGGACACAAAGAAGAAGGACACCGACGTGAGGACGGCGCCTGAGGCACCAGCAATGCCAGCACCTGGTGAACCTGGTCCTGGACCTAGCGCTGTACCTTCGGTGCCCTTACATGGGCCAGTGGACGTGGTTGATGACTCGCTGGAGGGACTTCAGTCGGCCTTCTGGGCCCTCTGGGTCGAGGAGGTGGACACCAACCCTGTGAAGAGAAAGAGGGAGAGAGAGAAGGATGCAGGAGAAAGCATGGCAGACAAAGGAGTAGACCATGAGCACAACCCGACGAGTGAGGGGACCTTCGAGGGCGCACCAAGCGCCTCTGGCCTCCACGCATCACCCTCTCCTACAACTACCACACTCCCAACTCCAGACCCAGCTGCTGCAACATCCACACCCATAACCACCCCGCCTACGGCTGAGGGCACAGGCTTTACTGGTATGCCTACCTACCCTGCCTATGGTGTGGACCCATCTACCACTGCGTTTCCAGAGGCAACTACTGCCAGTGAGCCAGTGGCCTCCAGTTCTGCGCCGCGATGGTTTGCGGCAGACTATCACCATCCTCAACCCGCTACGGGAGCCTATGTGGATGTTCCTGGGTATGCAACCCTGAGTGGGCTGAGGAGAGGCCCTGAGTCATGCGGGAGCAGGAGTAAAGGATCGGGGAGATCCTCCAACAGGTCCCTGACGCGGTCGGAGATCAATGAGGCACTCCGAGGAGCCACTTCTAAAATTGTTCCGGATCTCACTCAAGAAATTTAGGCTAAACTGGAGCCCCTGATTCCTCCGCAAGTGTCACCTACCGTCCTGGGAGTTTCACCCCACAGAGTACAAGCCAACCATCTGGTGGCGTGGTTGACAAACACCCTGGGAAGCCTGAGGAGCCGACCGATGCCAACCCCTGCAGTGATACTGAGAAGCCCTTTCATACCAAGAACGGCCCAGCTTCCCTACAGCCACGTGGGGATTTCCACGAGAGCCGAGCTGGACCGGCTGGGGCTGACAGCCCTGAGGGCGATGGTTGACTTGGAGCTCTATGGCTCTAGTAACCTAGGCGGAGACCCCTCTGACAATGAGCCCCCGTCCATGACTTCTGCTTCGCCCTCGGAGGACGACAACCCTGAGGACCCCGAGAACCCGAGTTGCCGGAAGAAGAAGAAGAAGAGGAAGACCAGGCGCCCTGAGGGACGCAGGTCTCAGGAGGCTAAGGCTATTGCCACCTCCAAGATTGTGGTGAACTTGCCTGAGTTCACAGGGAAGGATCTCAGCGAATTCGCTGAGAATTTTGGCCGGTTCCTCCGAATGACCGGTCAAACCCATGCTAGTGGGCGAGTCAAGTGTGATCTGCTCCTGCAGTGCTGCAAGACCAAGTACCTGGAGAAGCAGGTCAAGCAGATCGTGGCTAAGTCCGCGACCTTTGCCAACGTGTTGGTTGCCTTGGAGAGGCAGTACCCAAGCTATGAAACCAACCTCTCCATCAGGGCCAAGATCCAGAACCTGGCCGTGCTGCCCAACGACCCCAAACCTGCCAGGGTCTCTGAGGTACTGGCTGACGTGGATCACTGGGCTGGACAACTGACGCCGGGTTCCTACAGCAGCGACGACCTGCTTTTCTGGTTCGTGGCTAAGCTCCCTCGGGAGCTGTGGGACGAATGCCGGTCAACGGCAGAGCGCAAGGCTAGAGCCCTCAACTACGAGGATTTGTCTGTGCTACTCCTGGAGCTGGCGCTGGAGAAAGAAAGCGACCAGCACCTGAACGCCTACCGTCCTGGAGGAGGAGTCTCTGGGAGCCATGGCAAAGGGTACCAAGGACCCAGACCTGGACACGGGACTACCCCCAAGCACGCCCGTATCATGGACAATTTCAAGGAGCTCTTCTGGTGTGACGCCAGAAATGAGCATGGCCACCTGCAGCACGCCCTTGACTGCGAGCAGCGAGACTGCTTCGTAGTCCAAGGGAAGAAGCAGGAGGGCAACAGCGGCGCCAAGGCTAAGATGCCGGATCACTACAGGTGTACTATCACCTGTGCCTTCTGTGGGAAGAGGAAGCACTACGAGGATGAGTGCTACCACAAGCAGCGCCTGTCGGCAAAGCTGAAGGGCGAGGATCCTGGCAAAGGCTCTGGCAAGGGCGGTGGCAAGGGCAACGGCAACGACTCCGGCAAAGGCAAGTCGAAAGGACGTGGAAAAGGACAAGACAAGAACCAAGGTGGACGAGGAGGAGGCGCTAACCGCCAGCCAGACAAGGACAACAAGAACCCGAACAAGAACGGAGGCAACCCCAACCCTAATTTAGGGGGGAACTCTGAGCCCTCTGGAGGGCAGTCTGGTCCTGCCACATGCTCGCAGACTCAGGCCCAGCGAGAGCAAGGGGCCAAGCGTGAGCATGAAGGTGGTGATAACGGCAACGCCAATAAGAGAAGCCGTTTCATGAGGAAGGCCCGCATATTGCGGAACAAGGGGTTTGACGTGACCTGTCCCGCGGAGTTCTGACGGGGACGCTCCGGGGGGGCCCTGGACCTGGTGTTCTGGGTACGTATCCGACTAGGGGAACGTGAATACCTGAGGGTATTGGATACTGGAGCTACCATATCTATAGTGGCCAAGAAAAACTTACCTTGTGGGAGCCTGAAGAACACCATGACCACCGCGGCTATACGAATGGGGGATGGACATGTGGTGCACAGCTGCGGAAATTCTGTGAAGTGGAGGTACCTATGGGCTCCCGAACTATCGCCCATCGGTTCTATGTGATGGACACTGAGGCCTTCAACTTTGTATTGGGGACTGCCTTCTTCGTGCAGCACTCCCAGATACAATTCCTGACACTGCAAGCGCCCTACCTCCTCTACGTGGACCACGGCAATGGCACAGAGTCTGTGCCACTGGAGCAGTCGGAGCACACCTCGAGCTACCTGAGGGTATCGAAGGAGGAGCCCTCAAACATGATGGAGGCCTCCAAAACTGAGGACTATCAACTATTGGGGGAAGTCCTAGACCAAGGTCCGAAGGAGTTGGGTTACTCCAGAGAAGACCTGAGTGTGGAGTTGTTCGCCAGCGGCAAGCAACATGTCTTGGCCCTTTACTGCAGCAAGGGGAAAAGCTGCAGCTACAAATTTTACTGGCCCTCTGTCGGGATGGCCTACGGGAACCCCAGATTCAGTGAACTGGGCAAGGTCTTGACTAAGGTGGCCCTGGAACGTTCCTGTATGGTCCTGTGTTCCCCCGATCGGGGAGGCCATGGGGGCAACGAGTACTGGCGAACCCTCCTGGACAGGCTGACTATCAGCTCCGTTCGGTTACCTGATCAGGCCATATACGTGTTTCTGGGGCGTAAGACACCCATCGGGAAACCCGGATGGGGAAGTATGCTAAGCGTGGTGGACGGACGTCTTACCTCCATCCCCTGGGAGGACCTGGACTCGACATTGGTCCAGGCTATACAACGAGAAAGCGATGGACTTACCCTGGGCGACTTGAAAGATCCACTACGACCTCAAGATGCTATTGAGACTATACCCGGGGGAGATGATTACTTCGTGACTAACACCAAAGCTCTCAACTCTCCATGCCGTGTACCTGTTCCCGATGGAGTCTCTGAGTGTGGATTATCCGAGCTCCCCAGCTCTATCCACTCAGATGACGAAACTGAGCATGACGCCTTCTTCCTGCAGACATGCGTGGAGGAAGTGGAGAACGACGAGTACGTCGCCCCACTGAAACCCCTACTCTCCATGAGGGTGGAAGACCCCGTGGACGAGGAGCTGGATCCCCAATCCAGGCCAAGGGAGTACGTGGACTCCAAGAGGAGGTTCGTGGCAAAAAGCTATGCTACGCTAAGCCTACCCGCAGCTCATGGCCACTGAAGCAAGGACGTATGGGATATCTATCCCAATTGAAGGAGGACCTCGAAAAGAAGATCACCACCTGGCAAGGGGAGGTAGATCTTAAGCTCATGAAGAGCGTGTGGGGTGCCCATGTGAGAACCCCAGAGGAGGACGACCTCTCGGAGGAATGTGTATGTGAACACCCTCGTGTGTGCCTATGTTGCCATCGTCCACCGGAGATGGTTGAACGAGACCTACTTTATGCCCACCAAGGGTTGAAGGATACACACTTTCTGAGTGTCTATTTTTTTTCGATTGACCCTCAGCATTTTGTTGATCGATCCACCAGTAGTCCAGGCTATTCGGTGATTGGTGAAAATCCTGGGCTGTTCAAGTTCTGGAGCCTTTCCCGCAGTTTTCAAATCATCACCTCAAATCCCGAGTCCAAATCCACGCTTGCAACCTTTCAATGGATGCCAAGTCGCCTTTTCGTCCATCCCGGGAACACCATGAATTTCACCCTATTTGGAAGCTCCAAAGCCGCCGATGATGGCCTTTCAACGCTATTTAACCATTCCCCGTCACACCTCTTTCCAAAACACCAAGCCTCAAATTCGCAGTTACAGACGCGCTTTCCGTCACGCCAATTTGAAGCCGTTGAAGGCAAAATATTTGACACACGCCAACGCATTTTGGTTCCCGAAGTTTACCGCCGTATACAAGAATACTCCGAGTTCTACCTGGATGTGGAAGGCACCGATATTCAATCCGCCTTTGTTGGGAGCAACTCCACGGACATTCTAGACCGAGGCAGGGTCTCTTCCGTTGCGCACAATAACTACAACGAGCTTGAAAAGCTTTTGTTCAAGCACAAGCGTTTCTACCTAAAGCCGTATGAGTTGGACTATTCTCAAACCGAAGCCAAGAAGTCTCCGCCTACCGCCACCCCGTGGGCTAAACAATTAAGAACCGTGCTAGATAAAGCCAAAGAACAGAACAAAGACCTCAAAGGATGGTTCGTCATTCCGGCGTGGGACGCTCAAGTGGTTGCTGCCACCTTTCGCATGCTAGGCTCAACTTCCGCCCTTTTTCCTCTCCTTCCTTACATTTCTAGCGTGATATGTATGCACGGTGCACAACGACGGGACGCCTACAAGGTCAAAAAGGGGGGCAAAGACTCCTACGAGTTCTGCACGAGCGGCCATCAAACGATGCCGTATGTTGCCTTACTCCTAAACACCTCTTCCTTTGACGGGTGCCGATATGAAGACATCAATTTTAAGTTTGAACCTTTCCGCTTCGCTGCCAAGCACGGCCATCCAACGGTGCGTGACCTCCGGTTGCACAAAACACTACGTTTTGAGGTGAGCATAGAGTTCCTTGATCACATTGAGCCTTCGCCGCCAGAGGAGAGAGACAATTCTCAACCAAAACAATGCAAAATTGGAGATGCCCGTGCATTCATGAAGTTAATGAGCGAAATGTTTGTCCCCGCGCTAGCAAACGTATCGGTGAACACCAAGAATGCTTACTACCCGTTTGGCCACATAGTTCCTTCCGAGAGCCCGCATTGGGCCTACTAGCGGTCTGATTGGGAACTCCCATCCCGCTTTGCCGACGAGCTCATGTTCAAAGTCCGCGAGTGCGCCGAATTCCTCACCGGAGAACTCCTTGCAATGGACATGCACGCTCTGCCGACTACCGAAGTGTATCGAGCCGTTATCGCTAGGGACCGGAAGGAAAGAAACAAAGACCTACAAGCCCCGGAAATGCTCACCATGATGATCGCCAACCTGCCCGGAGGACGGGGCGCCTCACCGCCCTTAGGAGCGATGTTCCGGTCGAAAGACTCCTTGGTCGTGGCGATTGACAGCACACACGCGACGTGCGACGAAGTTCTTTAGCGCCTTGTACGCTGCGACCAGTTCAAACCGAGTTCTCAGTTAACCACACACCTTAGTTCTCATCGTCATTTCAAAAACCTGGGCCAGCCTTTGTGACGCAAAGTTCTTTAGCGCCTGGTACGGTGCGACCAGTTCAAAACAAGTTCTCAGTTAACCACACACCTCAGTTCTCATCGTCATTTCAAAAGCCTGTGGCAACCTTTGTGAAGCGAAGTTCTTTGGAGCCTCGTACGCTGCAACCAGTTCAAGCCGAGTTCTGAGTTACCTGCACACCTCAGTTCTCAAAGTCAGTTCAAAAACCTGTGCCAACCTTTGTGAAGCAAAGTTCTTTTGAGCGTCGTAGGGTGGGACCAGTTCAAACTGACTTCTCAGTTAACCACACACCTCAGTTCTCATTGTCATTTCAAACACCTGCCAACCTTTGTGAAGCCTAGTTCTTTTGAGCATTGTGCGGTGCAAAGGGCCCGTGCCTGCAAGTTTGAGACTATTTGCCAAAGATGAGCTACAAAGCCTGACCGTTGGAATGGGTACTTCTGCACCACAGGAGATCCCTTTTCAGGGAGAGTCAAGGGTTGCAGAACAGGCTTTGCAACAAATCAGGCAAATAGTAAACTCACAGAGCCAAGACCGGGCAAAGAAGGCACAACACAAGCAAGTGCACAGCACGTCAACTGTCAACTGTTCCGAAACCTTTGGCAGCAACATAAATCAAGTCCCAGGGACCTCAGTTCTCAACAGTTCTCACCAGTTCAACGTTGTGTTTGCAAGCAAGGCAAAACGAAGGCAATTAGTACTTAGCGTTAGTCAGAAATGTTGTGTCAAAATTTAGCAGTCAATGGCCGGAAATGTCCAGGTTGATCTGCACTACAGCTGAGCTGCACAAAAACAGCAGAACAACAATATTAAAACGACTTTTGGAAGGCATCTTTACATTCAACCACAGCATTGTAATGTTCTGACACATCCACACTTTTATGCCAAGGAATCAAATGTATACAAGCAATGGATTTTGCAAAAATTCATGTTTGAACAACAAATTTTTGGCACCGCGGCCGTTTCAGATCTGTTGGGGCGTTTCAGATCCAGTGCGGTAGCGTAAATGCGGTTTTGGCCGCAGAATGCCCCACAAAATCATAGGTGATGAAAACCGGGGTCCAAACGCTAGCTATCCGCTTTTTCCACTCATGCGGCATTGTTCTCTTTCATGGCATAGATGGGCAATTGGTGCGGTTTTCGTCAAGATCTGACGGCAATACGCCCTTGAGCGAGCCCACGCAACGCCGGCCCCGCCCTCATACGACTCGTCTAAGGCCCCGAAGACCGCCGTGCTCCTAGTGGCCCCAAGATCGGCGCATGCTCTCGACTTGCGCGTCCAAGCGGGGGTCCTTGGCCCATACGTGTCGTTCAAACCCACGGGACCTCCCTACGAGCACCAACAAGCCCACCTCGTGGTCTACGAAAAGGAGGAATCCGCGCTTCTAGCGCATGATTTCAAATTTGGAGACGCTGCCTTTGCCCCACTACACCGCAACCTCCTCGCTCTCGAGAAGATACTCCATGCTCAAGACCTGGATGTGGCCGAGCACGAGCAACCCATCGTGCAGCGCCTCCAAGCGGGCGCCGCCTTGGGGTCCACGGCCTTCGTGTCCCAGCTTGTCTCCGCCCTTCGTGATAGGCCCGCGACGGGGCTGACTGAGCGCATCAGCGAGTAGAACGCGGCACCGGACGACGCCGACGCCGCTACGCCATCGCGGGGACCAAACCGCGTCGAAGAGATGTCGGAAACCAGCGTCCGGCTGCTTGCTCCGCTGGGAGGCGAGGCGACCACCCTCCTACCCCCCGACCACGATGCCCCCACCCCCGCCTCGGAGATACAAACGACCCCCGCCTCCCTACAGGTTTTTATTACGTCCGCGAAGTATTTTCCGAGAACCAAGAGGAAATGGTAAAAAAGGTTCTCCACGACAACAAGTGGGAGAAATACCACGGGCACTCAGTCCAACACTTCGGCCACGCATACCTAGGCCCGAGCAAAGTCACCGCCACGTCCGACATCCCGGAAGAGTTTTCCTCTATCATCCAAACCTACAATGCCGCGCTGGAGCGACTAGGCCTCTCGCACCCCCCCCCCCCAACCAAATCACGGGCACAATGTATCTCCCGGGAGAGGGCATCGGCTACCACAGGGACGACCCCTTGCTAGGCGACCCGGTGTCCATTTTTGGTTCCTAGTCGGACACCACAATGTTCTTTAAAAACCCCTCCAACGGGGACTCTTTCCGCATCCGCCTCTTTGCCCGCTCTCTCCTGGTCCTCACTGGGGCAGCACGCCATGAGTGGCACCACGGGATACCCCGACGCAGGGAAGACGAAGTGTTTGGGCTCACTGTCCCGCGTACCGTCCCTCGGCTTGCGCTAATCCTCCGCCAAATCCCACAGGCAAGCTAACCCACAAAAGCCAGAGGGCCGGATACCCGCCTCCTGCACTCTCCAGCCCCCTCTGCCTGAAGACACAAGGGTCAAGATTCGGTGAAACACCGGCCCAGTCACGGCTTCCTCCGTTGCCGGCAAGGGGCTAGACGAAGAGCTCGCCTCCGCCGGAGTACCGGCCGACCAAATTCAGCATTTCCGTTGCGTTAGCCGGCCCAGCCAGCCCGACCCCTCAGCACCCCCCCAGCCACCCCCTATCCCGCCCCCCCCAAAGTCCGGTACGCGCCTACGGAAGGGGTACCAACGGCCTCATCGCCCCCCCATACCCCTCCCTTCAGAACTGCGTTTTGTGTCCCACAACTTGCAGAAGAAACCTATAGTGAGCAGCAGAAATTCTCGGACACCTCAAGAACGACTTCGACATCCTCTTCCTCCAAAAAATCAATCACGCCCCCATCCTCCCCCACGTATAAGCCTACGGTTCGGGCACTAAAGCCACCATTGGTTCGAACATCAGCCAGGACAAACACACCAGAGGCGAGCACGGGTCCGTTTTGGTTTGCTCCCCCCGGCTCGCCCGGTTCGTTACCCGCCTCCCCCGACTCGATACGGAAGGGCTGCTGGCGGCAGCCGTTCTCACCCTCCCGGGGCCCCGGCCCACCTTGTTGGTCTCGGTATACGCCCCGAGCGCGGACGTCCACCGCTCAAAAATTGAAAACATCCTGCGGCCACTCATGCATCAGTATCCCAACCACGTCCTAGGCGGCGACACCAACTGCATAATGTGCCCTGAGCTGGACGGAGCAAACCTCCAAACGGACAACGAGTGGCCATGGCTCCGCAGGCAGGTCACGAGCGACCTGCTGCGCCTCATCGATACCTTCCGGCACTTTCACCTCACCGAGCGGTCTTTCTCCCGATACCCCATCATACACCCCACCCAGTTCGGTGGGCTTCCCAACCGCAGGTGCCAAGACCACATTTTCAACCTCTTATCCACGTTTCGGGAATCAGTCGGTAGCTACAGCCTCTACATTGATTTCAATAAGGCTTTCAACTCCGTCCCCCACACCACCCTCTTCACAGTGCTGTCCCGCCTGAACTTTCCCACGCCCCTAGTAAACCTCATTCAATCCTTGTACCGTGCCCCCCGTGACCTCCCGGTGGTGTCAGGGCACACCCACTCCTCCCACCTGCAAACCAGAGGTGTTCGGCAGGGATGCCCCATGTCACCCATCCTTTTCTGCCTTTACCTGAATGTTCTCCTCTTCGCCCTGCCGCCTCACGTCACGGCACCCCCCTCCCCACACGAGTCGGGGCACGCCTTCGTTGACAACCTCCTCTATCGATCAGGGAATGGGGACCGCATACATCAAATTTGGAGCTTCTTCCACACCGTCGCCAGGGAGTGGGGTCTAGACTTAAACCTCAGCAAAACCGAGATCCATGCTATGGGAACAGCCCCCCCCAGAACTTTCACCTCCCCCTCGGGCACCCCCCTGTCAACAACCAACCAGAAGACGGGGCAACCGCACAACTGCTACAAATACCTAGGGGTGTACATCTTCACCGCCAACCACGAGGCACAAACACTGGCATTGGCCAAGTCGGAAATACACTCCTTTTTCACAACCCTCCAACCCCTCCGGCTCACCCTTTCGGAATACATTCTCTTAGTAAACGTCCAACTCATCCCTATTCTTTCCTACCGCCTCATGGCACACCCCCTAGCCCTGAACGAGTTGGGCGCTCTCCAGGCCATGATCTGGCAAAATATTGCACATGACCCCTCCCCAGACAAGGCCAACAGGATTTCCCGCCTCATCGCTCCTAAGGCCCGCTACACCCCCCGCCACCAGGGAGGCTTGGGACTCCGCCACTTCATTTTTTTCATTTGCATGGCCCTGGTGAACACCGCAATCAAATACCTCAACGGAGACGGCCGAGCCTCAACAAACGAATCCTTTTCCGAAGCGATACTCTCCACCACACGCAACCCAATCCAAGACACCGTCATGGACGCGTGCCACACCATAGGCCTCCGATACCACAGCACCGGCCTCTGGGCCTCCTGCCCCCCCTCCCTCTTCCTCCCGAAAGAGAAAGTCCAAGTCCGGTTTCTAGCCACCAAACCAGCACGACAATACAGGAAGTTCGGCAACAGGTTGAAGCGAACACCCCAAGACCTAGGGTTCCACCTAGGAACAGTCACGGGGGTGCACACAGAATCGGCCACAGTCCAGTTTTCGGACGGCACCACCCACAGCATCAAAGACCCCGGTCCCCGGCGCAACGAAAAAGAGTACACCTTTCAAAACCCAGCCATTTCTGTCCGCCCCCAACTAGCGGGGCACCACGAACTGCTTACCCCCCCCCTTCTCCAGCCCCAAGAGTACATCCTCAACCCCCCCACCCCCCCCCGGGCCACACGGCGGAGTCCTGCTCGATTCGTCACTGCATGGCGAGCTGTACCGGCTCCCAGAAGAACCTCACTCCCTTGACCCCGATGACGTCAAAGAATGGGGTTGTGAAGGAGCCCTTGCCCTCCTCCTCACATCGTCCCCCGGCACGACATGGGTGTACTTGGATGGCTCAGCGGGCGCCTTGGGCTACGGGTCTGCAGCCACCCTGTTTTTCCCAAATGGCTCCAGATGGGTGCTGTGCCAAATGTCCCCATACCAGTCCTCAGAGGGATCGGAGTTCTGGGCGGCTATTATGTTCCTACGGTGGGCCCTTGCATCTCACCCGCACCTCACCTTTGCCGTGCTAGGGGACAACCTCCACGTTATCACTGTTCTCTCCCCGAGCACCCCCCCAGACCTCCCGTCACGCTCGCCAGCCGGCACGCCGGAATCCTCTCTTCAGTCCATCCAGGCCTCCCTACGCCCAGGGATGATCCAGGGTGGGGGGTTGATCAAGGGGCACGCCGGGTTTGTGGGGAATGAAATCTCGGATGCTTACTCAAAGTGGGCCGCCCACGTGATGATCTGGGACCCCTCCCTCCTCCCCCCCCCCCCCCGATAGGGTGCATATCCAGAGGCCCGCTCCCCGTCATACACAAACTGACTACCACCTCAATCAAGCACCTCCTCCCTCGCCACAAACACGAAAACATCCACGTTCCGTCCAGCTTCCATTTTTACAACCACACTTCATGGTTCCAAGGCCTCCCTCTCAAATGGTCTTCCGGAAATTTCAACATGGCGCCGTTTGCTTTCCACGACGACTTGCGCCCTCGCCATTGCCACGCTTGCCCCGACCCGCACCGAATGGATGTTATCTCTTTCGTCTCACACTGCCCAACGTGCGAACACCTGGTGCAAACCTACATTTAGTGCTGGCGCCCCCCCTTCACCACGGTGGTGTCCCAATGGTGGTCCGCGACCACACACGTCGGGGGGAGACGCAATTTCGTCCGGGGACTTGTCCCCATGTCCCTGTACACCAAACTCACAACCCCCCCCTCCGGCCGAAGAAAACCAGCACACTGTCATGACTTAAAACTCGTCCTGAAGGCCCGTGTTCCCCTGCTCCTCAATGGCCTATACCGCACGCTGGAATGGCTAAGCGACAACCCCGCCCCAGCCCCGCTCACCCCCCCCCACGGGCCCCAACTCATGGGGACGCCCCTGGTCGCCTTACAGCACGTCACACACCCACCTACAGCGCCCCCCCCCCCCGCCTACCACCCTCCCCCCCCCCTCCCGGACAAAGTGGCACACAAGCCTCCAAAGCGCCCCCGTCCCCGTTCCCCTGCGGCACACGCCAAAGCTCGGAAACACGCCCGCCAGCCCCCAAGACCTGTCCGGCCTCTATCGCTGAAACGCAATACCGCAAGCCAACCTCAGCCAGAGCCCCCGCCCCCCAAGCGGCCGCTCACAATCCAGGACATGTTCAACCTCCCCCCCCCCCTGGACCAGCACCCCCCCTCGCCGCCTCCGCCCCTGTTTCCACCCCTTCTCCCGCATAACAAGGTACTTCGCACCAGCCCCCCCCTCTGCCGCGAGCACAAACTTACATTCGTCCTCATCTTCGTCCAACGTGTCATCTCTTTGAAAAAGCCCCACTTACACGTTTCTCTCACGCCAGCCCTCAACAGCCCTAACACGGTGCAACCAATCAGTACTACCACACTGGCACTCACCAGTCACTTCTGCAAATGAATCCTTCCTCCAAGCCACCCCCCTGTGCTCAAGCCGTCATGCTCTAACCCCCAAACCACAACCGTACAGCCTTCGGGAATCAGGCAGAGACCCCGGCTCTGCTGTTGTCTATAACGGGGCTGCCAGGTCTCATTGAGATAAGGCAGAGGAGGACAGCAACCTGCAGCGGTACTCAGCCCGCGATTGAACTTGGTTTCGGGCTCCCGCCCCTCCCTGAAAAAGCTTGGCGCGCAAGAGTCTTTCTCCCCGGCCTGGCCAGCCACAAAAGGCGCCGTTCAGTGCAAAAAAAGGGTTGAAGGATACTATCAAGGGCGAAGAGTCGGTGGAGGATCACCTCCCGACATCTATTACTCAGGGGGCAAGCAACTTACACTCTGACGAGGACATGGAAGACAAGATCAAGCTATTGGACCCGCGGGTGCAGAAACTTATAAGGACCTATCTGGAGGTGTTGGGGGAACTACCACCCCCAGCCTCATGTGACAAGCTGGTACAGATGGACCTCAAGCTGAAACCCGAGTTCGTGGGCCATGAGATCCGAAGGAGACCCTATTCCGCTCCTAAAAAGCAGGCCGACGAGATTCAAGCGACAGATACAAGAATGTATCGACGCGGGCCTAGTCCTGGATTATAGGGATGGGGACTACCCCCAACACTGCAGCCCCTGTTTCCTGGTGGCTAAACCTGGGTCTACAGGCAAACGGCTGGTAGTGGACTACAGAGAGATGAACAAGAAAACGCTGAACCACTCAGGCTCCATTCCTAATATGGAGTCTACCCTTGAGAAGATAGCCTCCTGTCGCTACAAGACCAAGATGGACAAGAGGAGCGGATTCTGGCAGGTGGACCTGACACCCAACGGTAAGGAGCTACTAGCCTTCATCACCCCTCAGGGGAGGGTGTTGAAGTGGAAGGTCATGCCATTTGGCGTGGCGAACTGTAGCAGGATTGGGTTCTCACGCTGCTTTCCAATCCACGTGGTAGTTTTGGCCGCACACTCTTCGATGCTTGCCCTACTCTACCTTTGGGTCTCCTTGGTTTTTGACTACCGATCCTGGATTCCAGCTTTCATTCCTTGATTCTGGTTCCTTGGCTCCATGTTTCTCACGAGGATTTTCGCAAACAAAACCGTGATCTCCAAATCCAAAATTTGATACCCTCCTTGCAGCGTAGCATGATACCCAGACCATAGTGGACGCAATCAACATCGGAAAAAATCGAACTCCATTGTTGCTTGCTGTTGTAACATGTTCTTGCTGTCGTCCACAGCGACGAAAGGTTCATGGACCCTTGCCGGGTCTGCAGTCCTGCCGTCACATTCCTAAGGCAAAGCAGATGTGACCGCAATAAAAATTTATACTATAATCGATAACTAGAACTCTAAAAACATGCAAAATCAGAATCTAATCTACAGTTCTTAACACGTAATCAATGCCCAGGCGCCTTGCTTCTGCGGCGCGCGCTGATCTCCTGCGACTTGCGCTAAAATAATAAAATAATCCTGACATTGTTTTTCCAACTGTGGGACCTGGATGGCGAAGACAGTTCATCGTACACTGGACCGGCTTCACCTCCCCCTCAGAAGTGATCTCACAAAGTGAGATCGCTGCGACAGACCATATGCACCACACTTTGCTCCACTGCTCCACTCACATATCACACCCTCCTTTCGCTCCCGACACTTCGCAGTGCATGCCTGGCGTGGAAGGCTGTACAAACAGGAGCGTGGCGTGCTTACAGTGCCACGTTGTCACAACAATAATAAAATAATGCAACGCTGGCAATTAAATTAATCCGAATCGCTGGTCTCCATGAGGTACCAGCTTTCTCTCAGCTTCAATCGCTCCAAGCGTGATATCAACGGCTCTTCACCCATGAAAATGGGTCTCCTCTGTGCTCCAACGCTCGACAAGCCTCGCTCTGCTCTCTCATAGCACCGACTGTTGTCGCTCGAACTTGTGCTGGCCTCAGGGAACTCCTCCGTACCTTCAGCGTCCCAATACTGCCTCGGCGGCGTTGCTGGCGCCCTCCTCGGTCCACCACATTCGCAAAATCCCTCTCCATCAATACCCCGCGGCGTGTAGGCCCCGAATAGTTCGGCCGCTTCTTCGTCATCCAGGTCAGACAGGCAGAACGGGATGCTGGCTCTGGCCCTGTTGCCTTGGTCAGCCGACTCCACACTTCCTTCCTCATCCGTGACCTGCGGCGTGCACGCACCGAACAGCTCGGCTGCCTCCTCGCCGTCCAGGTCATACAGGTAGGATGGGATGCTGCCGTCGGCGTTGCTGGACACGCTTGCACTTGGCGTCCTTGCGCTGGCGCTTGTTCTTGTGCCAACGTCGCTGCCGCTGAGACTCATCGTGCCTGTGAGCACAAAGGAAGGACTGCATTCCCGACACACAAACAGACGGCACGGTTGCCAGTCCTCTTTCACGGCTTCCATTAACCATGGTGTTCACCGCTCAATTTCCAGCACCATGTCGTCACGCTCGTATGCGGCAAGGTGGGCTGCATCCTTGACACAGCCGGAATGAACTTTTCTGTAGCAGGATTGGGTTCTCATGATGCCTTGGGATCCACGTGGTAGTTTTGGCCGCACACTCTTCGATGCTTGCCCTACTCTACCTTCGGGTCTCCTTGGTTTTTGACTACGGATCCTGGATTCCAGCTTTCATGCCTTGATTCTGGTTCCTTGGCTCCATGTTTCTCACGAGGATTTTCGCAAACAAAACCATGATCTCCAAATCCAAATTTTGATACCCTCCTTGCAGCGTAGCATGATACCCAGACCATAGTGGACGCAATCAACATCCGAACATCGAACTCCATTGTTGCTCGCTGTTGTAACATGTTCTTGCTCTCGTCCACGGCGACGAAAGGTTCATGGACCCTTGCCGGGTCTGCAGTCCTGCCGTCACATTCCTAAGGCAAAGCAGATGTGACCGCAATAAAAATTGATACTATAATCGATAACTAGAACTCTAAAAACATGCAAAATTAGAATCTAATCTACAGTTCTTAACACGTAATCAATGCCCAGGCGCCTTGCTTCTGCGGCGCGCGCTGATCTTCTGCGATTCGCGCTAAAATAATAAAATAATCCTGACATTGTTTTTCGGACTGTGGGACCTGGATGGCGAAGACGGTTCATCGTACACCGGACCGGCTTCACAACGCACCCGCTCTATTCAAAGAGCTGATGAACAAGATCTTGTCCATCCTACGACGAAGACCCAAGGTGCAAGAACTCATGTCCCGAGGGGCCCAGATGGAGGCGCACATCGACAATGTATGCCTCCGGACCAATACCCAGGAGGATCACCTAATCCTCTTGAGTGAGTTCTTTGCGGTCTGCCAGGAGAACCACACACGACTCAAGCCTGAGAAGTGTAAGTTCATGCAGGAGACCATGCAAGTAGGTAGGTAGGTAGGTAGGTATCAGGAGCTCGGGATGCCTCCTTTGACAATGCAGGAAGAAGGTCTTACCAAGGGGACGTCCTGTCCCTCCCACTGCCCTATGTCAGGCGCCTCTTAAGCCGCACCCGCATGTGCTTGGGAGGGCATTGTCGCGGCCACCCGGTTCATGTGTCCCGGGTGCGAGGGTGTCCCCACATGTGTCCAAGGGTAGGGCCACATGCCCCCTCCTTTGGGCGGCAGCTCTGGGGGCTGCCCAGCCGTATGGAGTATCTCTCACAACAAGGGGTATTGCTCTGGCTAGTCTACGGTACAACCGCCTCACCCTTGTGGCTTGAGTTGCAGGGCCTCTCTGCTTGGCAGGCGACCCCCTCCTGGACTGTGTACCGGCTCGCCTGTCAACTCTTGCTTCCATGGGCTGATGAACAAGATCTTGTCCATCCTACGACGAAGACCCAAGGTGCAAGAACTCATATCCCGTGGGGCCCAGATGGAGGCGCACATCGACGATGTATGCCTCGGGACCAATACCCAGGAGGATCACCTAATCGTCTTGGGTGAGTTCTTTGCGGTCTGCCAGGAGAACCACACACGACTCAAGCCTGAGAAGTGTAAATTCATGCAGGAGACCATGCAAGTAGGTAGGTAGGTAGGTAGGTATCGGGAGCTCGGGATGCCTCCTTTGACAATGCAGGAAGAAGGTCTTACCAAGGGGACGTCCTGTCCCTCCCACTGCCCTATGTCAGGCGCCTCTTAAGCCGCACCCGCATGTGCTTGGGAAGGCATTGTCGCGGCCACCCGGTTCATGTGTCCCGGGTGGGAGGGTGTCCCCACATGTGTCCAAGGGTAGGGCCACATGCCCCCTCCTTTGGGCGGCAGCTCTGGGGGCTGCCCAGCCGTATGGAGTATCTCTCACAACAAGGGGTATTGCTCCGGCTAGTCTACGGTACAACCGCCTCACCCTTGTGGCTTGAGTTGCGGGGCCTCTCTGCTTGGCAGGCGACCCCCTCCTGGACTGTGTACCGGCTCGCCTGTCAACTCTTGCTTCCATGGGCTGATGAACAAGATCTTGTCCATCCTACGACGAAGACCTAAGGTGCAAGAACTCATATCCCGTGGGGCCCAGATGGAGGCGCACATCGACGATGTATGCCTCGGGACCAATACCCAGGAGGATCACCTAATCCTCTTGGGTGAGTTCTTTGCGGTCTGCCAGGAGAATCAGACACGACTCAAGCTGGAGAAGTGTGCATTCACGCAGGAGACCATGCAGTACCTGGGGTTTGACGTTGGCTATGGGTGGTGGACCCCAGCGGCCATTAAGGCCAAACCCCTGATGGACGCTAAGGTACGACATCAAGACCCCAAGAAAGGACTCCATGATGTACGCAGTTTCATTGGGGCGTGCAACTTCTATCGCCGCCATATCAAAAACTTCACCCACACCAGCGCCATTCTGACGGACCTGATCAAGAAGAGTACTACTTGGCGCTGGGGCCCACAAGAGCAACAAGCGTTTGACGAGCTCAAAGACAAGGTGGCCAACGCTAAGTGCTTGGGCGTGCCTAGAGCACAAGGGGAAATTATCCTGGTGACCGACGCCAGCAATGTGGGCGGTGGTGGAACGTTGTTCCAATGGCAAGCACTAGAGAAGGAGGAGTTCGACTTGGCTATTTCCCAACGGGGGACTGAAGGTCTCAACCGAGATCGAACTCTCAAGCACAGCTACCCTGACGACAAGTGGGTCCTAGTACCCTTGGGCCACTGGAACTGGAAATGGAACCAGGCCAGGGGGAACTACTCCACCTATGAGCAGGAATTGCTCGCGGGTATGCTGGTGCTATCCTCTCAGGCACGACTGTTGGGGAGTAACCCTGTGGTCTGGCTGGGCAACCAAGAGCCGGTCCGCACTTTCCAGAAGGGTCCCCCACCTGAGAAGGCCAAGCTACGGCGCTGGTGGACCTACCTCAGCCAACTACGGCTGACGGTACACCATATCCAGGGGGTGAAGAACGAGTGTGCAGACTACATCAGCCGCAACAACTTCGTCGCCCTGATTGGTGCCCGGTCTGAAGCGCTGGCTAAGGAGGCGTTCAGCCGTATGGACGTGCAGTCGGACCTCAACATGACTATCTTACGCCCCCTAGATGGACTCCAACAAGCGGAGCCCCTGAAGGAGTTTGGGGATATCTACAAGCGCCCGGAGAAACGCCTTGAACCCCACCTGGTCAACCAAGAACAGTGGAAGAGGGACAAGAGCTACCTCTGGTACGAGGACTGCATCGTGGTACCCAGTGACAGAGTCCCAGCGCTGCTGAAGTGGACCCATGAGTCCAGCGGTCATCTGGGTGCTGGCCGTACCCTGAGGCTATTCAAGCAGTGGTTCCACACTACGTGGACTGATGACAAACTGCGGAAGACCCTCCAGCCTATCCTGGACAAGTGCCCGTGTAGGTCCTGCAAACCGGGGGATATCAGGGACAAGGGCCTCTACTCGACCCTGCCCATCCCTCACTGTGCTAACAGTGTTCTCTAGGTGGACTACACAGAGATGCCAAAGTTCGGGGGCTATGACTTTGCCCTCGTGGTAACCTGTGGGTTGACCAGATTTACCCGGGTTTTCCCGTGTACCAAGCACATTACCGGGGAGGAGACTATCAAGATACTCCTGGAGGAGTGGTTTTGTGTCTATGGGGCGCCCAAAGAGATCAACCCCAATGAGGACGTACGAGTACGCTCAGATACCGGCTGGTACAAGAGGGTCCTGAGGTCTCTCAATGTCCAGGTGTCTGCGGGGATCCCTTACTCTCACACGAGCAACCCCCTATGTGAGCGACAGATTCGCGTCCTCAAGGAGAATGTAAGGATGTGGTGCAAAACTGAAAGCACCAGAGACTGGGTGAGACTACTCCCAGTCATATCCTTGATGATGATCTCCCAAGATAGTTCGGCGACTGGCTACTCGCCCCATGAGCTATTCCTAGGGCGCCCGGCGTGGTTCCTGCATGCTCCCTATCCAGAAGACACTCCTTCATCTGTGGGTGAGTGGGTCCAAGAGCAACAAGCGAAGGTGGACAAGGCCAAGGCTATGCTCCAGAGAGTGAGGGAGCGTCAGTGAAACAAGAAGAACAAGCACCAAGTACCTGCCACCTACCAAGAAGGGCACTGGGTGCTGGTGCACCACAGCCGACTACCCGCCTGGCCACGCTCTACCACCGATAACCCATACTTCGGGCCCTACAAGATTCTATCTGTGGATGAACACCGTATAACAGTGCGATGTTCTCCCTGTCTAGGGGGGACCCTGGTGTGCGCTGCTCAACACCTGAAGCGCTACTATGATCCTGAAGACCTCTGTGGGGAGGAGTGGGAGCTGATTGACGAGGAACTTGCCGCTCCCCGACATGAACGCCGAGAAGATGGCTAAGGAGGGCTTCTACCTGGTGAAGTCTGTCCTACGCCACCGCTATCGCCAGGGTTGGCGCTTCCTCACCCTCTGGGAAGGGTTTGGAGTCACAGAGGGTACCTGGGAGCCCTTCTCAGCGTTTGTTCTACCTGAGGGACGCCTAAACTCAGTTCTGGTAGACTACTTGTCCCAGAACAACCTTGGTGAGTTGCTGAGGCTCGCTGAGACGCTTGCCTCCAAGACTAAAGCTAGGGACTGCACCTTACCCTTACCTGCCTAAGCGTATGTGTCAGTGTGCTACTCCCAAGGTCCTGAGAGCAAGCTGCAGAAGCAGTGTCCCAATTATACCCAAGTCTGCACGCTTGCTTAACCTGGAGGATGTCTTACCCGTGCCACGAGGTACGCCCCGGGTCTCTCCTCCCCTAAGCGCCCAATTTCTGTGCTGGCGCAAAACCTTGGGGGAATACCCAGCATACTAATCCAGGTATTGTTTTCCCTGCCTATCTGCCTACTACAGGGGAGGGGTGGCCAAAAGCTATGAAGGCTTGAAAATGCCTTTTTGCTACGATGGCCACAATCTAGCCTAACCACTGGCACTGCCCACCAACCCCGCTAAAATTGCAGGAAAAAGGTGGGACAGTGACACACGCACTACAGGTCCTACACACCCTACAGTGGCACCATCCTGGTGGGCGAGCACTTCTGCAACTGGCTCAAGCCCCCACTCAGGTCTACCACTCCTACATGCACGCTCTACTGGGTGGCGTTGAAGGAGAGGTCACGAGCCCTAGCGGCTCACCTGTGACATTGCAAGAAAACACAGAGCTACTAAGTGTCTGTGACCTAACAGGGACGCCACAACGCGTTTCCCTGCTAGAACTTGGAGCGAAGCAGTGCTCCTTGGCGTGCACAGTGCATATGTTGATGGAGTCGGACTCCCTGCTCTGCCACAGGCAGAGGCGGAGTTAGTTGTTTGTGTGATCAGCGCCCTTGTTTCGCAGGGCATGAAAAAAATCAATCGCTGCTGCACCAATCACCCTTACCTACCCACCTGTAAAGCAAAGGCAAATGACTGAGGTTTGCGGCTGAGGAACCAAGACTACCTCCACGTACTATACGCTTCTCAGGTAGCCCTATAATACACTGTCCTCATACCTCAGTGCAAGCAAGCAAGCTTAAGGAACTCCACCCGTTCTCTTATAGAACGTGGGGTGGAGCCCCCGGGTAACCTAAACAAGGGTTGTACTGAGCGCACCACGCGTGGCCTACCCTTTGATGCGTGTGTGAATGCACGAGCATGCAGGAGTCAACCCTGATCAATCTTTCTCTTTCCTACTAATCTTACCCACAATCACGAACTCCACCAGGGGGTATCCCCACCTGGGCTTACCTACCTTACCTGACGCTGGAGAGTGAAGCAAGGTGAGAGAAAAAGCGAAGCACAAGCGAGACACGATGCTATGCATAAGTGTGTATGTTCTAATCACTGCAACAAAAAGGGTGGTTGTGCTGTAAGAGCAGTTGTCACGGTTGCCCCGCATTGCACCGCAGGGCAGGACCGTTAGCCCCCCGTGACAACCACTCTTTGGCCGAAGGCCATCTGTTTTATCCCTAATCTCACCTCTAATCACGTGCAATCTTTCTAATCTAGCCCTCTATCGTTCGTTAGCGCTGCTACAAGGCACGTTCACGGAGACATGAAACGAGCAATGTGCATGCTGCATACGAGATGAGCACACCTGTGGTTTATACCTGATTCGTTGAAGTCCTTTCTTTGATTTTCGAATTCTTGGAATATTGATTCTTTCTGTCAGTGTGGGTGAATTCTTTATGTTTGTTTATTAATGTATGTCTCATCATTTTTGTCATTATACGTAACATACGTTTATAATCTTATTAATTTTTTATTTTCCGACACTTCACTAAGACCCGCTCCTGCGCGCCGTCTTTTTCTGCGTGGGAATTTCTTAATTACAAAAATTAGGAGATGACCACAATTTTTATAAAAACGTGCATCTGATGCACAATTGGACTCTGCTCAGGTATGTGCTTTCAGAAAAATTCTAGGCCGTCGTTTGACGGATTTAGGTGTTGTCGCTTCGCGTTTGCGTGGATTCGTCCCTCATCCTTCCATTCCTCTGTTGTACAGATATCCTCGCCAAGCGTCGCTGAGTAGGCCGCTGTTCGGGCCGAAAAGCAGCAGCAGGAGACTGAACCAGAACCAAGACCCCTCCAAGGGGCAATTCTAATTTAAGCGTCGACCCCTCGCCCCAGTACCAGGACAGGTGTCTCTATCAGGTTCCATGAGACTTGGATTGAGCGTCCTATGAGAGTGTGGCGTTCGGTTGTGTTACGCTGCAGCTTGGAGGGAGGGATGCATATCCATATGGTCTTTGCATGCCCTATGCCAACCCGACCAAGCCACAGGAACCCCTGCAGCGCCAAGAGCGCCGAGCTTTCTGTTGGAAGTTGTCATGAACAGTGCAGCAAGAGTCGCTGGCCATGGTAAGGCGCTCTTTTCCAGTGTTAGGGAAGCTATAGGTATTTTGGAGTAGGTGTGGAAACCAAGGAAAGGCCAAGAAAAAATCCCTTTTTTCTGAAAATGCGACAGTGGTGGCCACCACAGCACAGCCCGGGAGTAAGAAAAAGTGCTTTTCCGATGCTTTAGGGTATACTTTAGTTGTATTAGAGGTGCTCTAAGCACTCTTGCATTTTCATCTTAGTATTGGCCTAACCAAAATGGGAGATAACACATTTTGACCAATGGAACCAAACACTAAATCAGGATGTTGTGTGGACCCCTTAATCCCCAAGCTATATGCACTAAAACATCTTTTCCTGGGTGACTGAGGCACTGATATACTGAAGGCAGAGCCTATGAATTTATCCATGTTTTCTCATGAATTCTTAGCTATCCCAGTGGTATGCACCCTAGGGGGCTGGGGCACCTCTTTTTGAGAGGTCCTGGGTTCAATACCCAGTCAGCCTAGCTAAGTAGGAATATCCCATGTGACATGGCAGTGACCTCAGCGCCACAAGCCATGCCACCTCAGCACCTATGGGACCCAAAAACAAAGAGTGCACATTTCAAGATGGCACTATGGAAGAGAGTGAGCCCCTGGGGCAGTTTTTCAATCAGTTGTTCTCAAACATGTAAAATATTTCATCCTGAGTTGCAATGTATGTTAATTGCTGTGGTCTATTGTTGATAGGTGTCTTTATCTAACTCTTTGTGACTGCAGCCCTTCATGCTTTGGTCCTGTTTATCTTCTACTTGCTTATCTCTGGCTTCGGTTATCCTGGATCGGTTGTATTTCAACAATAAAACATTTTCCTCATCAAAAACAAGCAGCAGGAACCCGACACCAGCAGCAAGCAGCAGGAGAGGCACAACAAAAACACAGTGCTGAAAACACTATAAAACGTTCTATTATCATTGTTAATGTTCCAGTCTTTACATACATTGCTTTGCACTGTAGAGCATCATGCCAAAGAGATTACGTTGTGTCTGAAATTGGATTCTCCTCTTCATCTTCTTGCTGTGCATTGGTATTGATATTCAGATCGTCTGCTCGTTGATTCTGGTCAGAAACAACATTTCAAAAGGTGAAATGCAGCTTGGGCTTTAGAGGAAGACACAAGTCCTTACAAGACACAAAGTCTCTGGAGTGTGGTCAACGAGTGGCAGCCGATCCGGCCGACAGTGTGCTTGCTGTTAGGCCGTGGGGATCAGCGTGGGAATGGGCGCTCATCAGTTTCTGTTGGGGCTCTTAAGCTGATCTGGTGGCGTTTCGGTCGTGGTACCGTGCTCTTTTCATCTCCTCGTTCCTTGCCGTTGGTCGCCAGATCTCTTTTTTTGTCAAACCGCTCACGTCTCCCGCTATCATGTCCTGTGTGTCCTCATCTGCGGGTTGTGACCTTTTCAGTGCATACAACTGTGTCGTACCTTCCTTTGACAAAGCGCTGGTGAAAACTGATGTGGCGATCTCTATTCCTGAAGGCACGTACGCGCGCGTGGCTCCACGCACTGGTGTTGCTTGGCGGCACTCTATACAGGTGGCCGCTGGGGTTGTCGATCGGGACTATTTTGGTCAAGTGGCAGTGCTCCTCTTCAGCCATGCGGCCAAGGACTTTGAAATCCCTCGCGGGCATCGTGTGGCCCTGCTCATCTTACAGAGAATCGTGCTGCCTGAGGTGGTCCCACTTCTCTCCCTGCCTGGTTCTCCGTACAGTTCAGCGCGAGATGCACCTAGGTCGCCGCCGGCAGGGAGTTCGCTGGCGCTGGCAGCCTCATCAGGATTGTTGGGGCACCAGGCTGATCTCATGAGCCTGGACTCGGCCCTTTTTGAGCCATCGTCCACCCCATCAGCTGCAGCGCCGTTTTGGTCAGCGCCATCAGGGTCGTCGCCGGCAGGGAGTTCGTTGGCGCCAGCAGCACCGCGTAATTCTTCGTCGTGTACGACAGCCAAGACTCGTAGTGGCAAGCGCCGTAGGCGCCATCAGCGCGCGCTGCGGCGTTTGCAGCAGGCTGCTGCTGTTAATCTCTGATTTCTGGGTTGCTTGTGCTGCGATCACCCGTGGCAGTTTGAGGGGTGGCTCGTTTAAGCAGTTTGTCCTGTGACGTGTTTTGCAAAAAGCTGGCGCTAGGCCTGAAGAAAGATGTCCTTGATTAGTGCCCTATAGATTTTGATGAAATCCTGCAAGTTTTTGATGGTGAAATCCTAAAACCAGAGGAGCAAGTAGAGTAAGAACAGGATGTGGATCGAATCAACGAATAGTTTGAAATCCAGTGTAACACAGAAGGGCTGCAGATAGACAAAGCACGTATAAACACAAAGATTCAATCACAAATGGATAATACAAAATATTTCATATGAAAACTGGACTGACTCTAGCCTCCAAGATAGCATCAAGCATTTCATGTGCACTCTTTTGGGTGTAATGGTGCTGGTTAGGAATGTGGGGCATAGGTGTCAGGCCAGACACAGAATATGACTTGGCCAAGCAACTGAATTCAGAAACAGTTAAAAAGTAGAACCACAATAAGTGGTAGAAACGATTGAGTATAGGGGTCTTGGGGTGGGAGACCACTAGGCTTAACCTCCAAGCCCTAAAGCATGAAATGCCTATTTTCTTTCGGTATATCCTCCATGAAGGAAGATACCTCCGCTCAGTTGAGTGGTAGGGGTGAACTTCATGGGGGGGGCTAGGGTTATCACCCTAGTTACTTTGAGAAAGTGTACTAAAGGCTTCAAAATAGTGACAAAAATACTTAAATTAGTCCTAGCATCAACAAGAGGGTTTTAAAGGGGGCTTGGCCTGGATCAAGCCCTCCAAGAAAGACTAGGCAGTGACTTTTTCCTACTCCCCCCTGGAGTACTAGTTGATCAAGCTAGTAGGACCTAGGAAAAAGGCTCAAAAATTCCAAAAATTACCCCAGAAAATGCATTAAACTTACCAAAAATATTCTCATCAGTTCATAAGAGCCTATCACACTGTAGGTACCTTTGAAAAACAGCGTAATGTACCGTGAATGATGTCCTTTCGATGGGGCATTCTTCAAAAGTTGCCAGCGTGCGACGAAAACTTTTGGTAAAATTTTGGGGGTAGTGGGGTTTGAACCCAGGAGTCCCTCCCTAGAGCACATATGCTTGCCCACTAAGGTACAGTCGAACGCTCTAATGCGGACGGCTATCGCTGCATAAACAGCGTTTTAGTAAACGCCCTGACCAAGGGCCAGGGCGGAGCAATACTCCCAATGGAGGACACAAATCTCCAGGAGCTGAAAAAAATAGAAAATGTAACCAACAGGGAGTGATTCCTGCGGTTTAGCGAAAGTGTAACAGAAAGGTGTAGCGATTTAAGAAGTCAAATCGCTAAAAATTGACGAAATCACGCGAGAAATCGTCATTTTTACACCAAAACTCAAAGTCGCAGACAAGCGCAACGGAAGCGGACTTCAAAAACAAGGTTGCGCAAGCGAAAACGCTTTTGAAAAAGAAGGTATGAGCCGTAGTTTTTAAAGTTCTAAAAGAAATTTTTGCACAGTTGCATCAAAATTTTTATAAACTTTAGGGAAAAGTATTCAAACTCAGCCCACACCACAGAGCAGGTGGACAATGCACCTCTCAGGTATGCCAGTGTCATTTCACACGCATGCATTGCGTTCGTGCTGGTTGCTTCGTCAAAACGTTAGGGTTGTCAACGCTGTGTTCGTTGGGGGTTCGGGTTCTCCTCTCTCTTGCTCTGCACAGGTCGAAACAGGAATGAAAGGTATGCGATGCGAATGGAGCGCGCAGCGCGCACGTAGGGTTAGAATATGCGCTGTGCTCGCGATGCATGTGCCTAATTGAGGCATTCACACACTGTGGCACTTTCCATGTACCCCAGTAGGTAGGTAGGTAGGTGCACTCGGTCGTGGAGAGGCGCCCCATTGGTTCCCCCTGGCGTCGCCCCTGTGACGAACAGGAAGAGGCTCCGCGCGTGAAGAGGGGAGGCGGCTTAAATCCCGCTTGACCTGACTGTTGGCCCCCAACAAAGCGGCCCCGGGCTACACCGGGAGAGCTGATCGCCGCCAGCGTGACATGCTTGTCTCGCCAGGAGGGTGTGCCCCCGTGCTTGCGCACGTCCCCTCCTTTGGGCGGAACCCTAGGGGTTCACCGGACTTCCTGGCGTATCCCGTTCCCAAGGCATGCATGCATGTTCTTGGTACTAGGGTTCCGAGGCGCTTGGGTGTCGCACGCTCCGCCTCGTGTCCCAAAGCAGCGCAGGCCTTAGGATGCAGCCTTACCCCCGGTCTCCGGATCTCGTTTGGCCGGGTCACCTGCATGGCACGGGCTGCCTCAGTGCCCGGGCTGTGGGCACTGGGTTTCCTACTGTTGTGCGGTGTTTGTGTTTGGGTCCGGTTCGCGGTTGGGTGTGGGTTTTGTTAACCCCGCCAGTCCTGGCTGGGGTCTTGGGTGGGCGTGTTTGGGCACAGTTTGTAGTGTTGTCCCTCTTGTGTCGGCTGTCTGTGGTGTTCGCGGTTGGGGTTCGGTTTCGACCTGATTTTGGGTCGTCAGTGGTTGCGTGGGCGCCCCGCTCGCCCCCCGCCGTTTCCGGTTCTGGCGTGCGGTATGGGCGTGTGTGCTGGGCCCGGGTCTCGGCTGTGCCCAGCCCTTCTTGGCTGGGTTGTCGGGGCTGTGTTTTTTGCGCTTCAGTTTTTTTTTTCTTTTTTTTGGGGGGGGGTCCTTGTCCCGGGCCTTCTGGTCCCCGTCCCCCCATCCCCTTTCTTTCGGGCTGGGTTGTTGGCTCTTTTTTTTTTTTTCTTTTTTTCTTTGTGTGCTACTCCCCGCCACTCCTGGCTGGGTTTCGCTGCCGGGGGTGGTGGGCGGTCCCCGCCACTCCTGGCTGGGGTCCGCTGGCGGCGGTAGTGTGTGGTGTGTGGTTTGCGGTGTGTGGCGGTGGTGTGTTGGTGGGGTTGTGGCTGGTGTGTGGTGTGGTTGGTCTCTCGCCACTCCTGGCGGAGGTTCCTGTGTGCTTGGCCCCGCCACTCCTGGCTGGGTTTCGCTGCCGGTGGGTGTGGGCGGTCCCCGCCACTCCTGCCTGGGGTCCGCTGGCGGCGGTGGTGTGTGGTGTGTGGCGGTGGTGTGTTGGTGGGGTTGTGGCTGGTGTGTGGTGTGGTTGGTCCCTCCCCACTTCCCAAAATTACCCCAGAAAATGCATTAAACTTACCAAAAACATTCTCATCAGTTCATGGAAGCCTATCACACTGTAGGTACCTTTGAAAAACAGCGTAATGTACCGTGAATGATGTCCTTTCGACGGGGCATTCTTCAAAAGTTGCCAGCGTGCGACGAAAACGTTTGGTAAAATTTTGGGGGTTGTGGGGTTTGAACCCAGGACTCCCTCCCTAGAGCACACATGCTTGCCCACTAGGGTAAGTTCGAACGCTCTAATGCGGACGGCTATCGCTGCATAAACAGTGTTTTAGTAAACGCCCTGACCAAGGGCCAGGGCGGAGCAATACTCCCAATGGAGGACACAAATCTCCAGGAGCTGAAAAAAATAGAAAATGTAACCAACAGGGAGTGATTGCTGCGGTTTAGCGAAAGTGTAACAGGAAGGTGTAGCGATTTAAGAAGTCAAATCGCTAAAAATTGACGAAATCACGCGAGAAATCGTCATCTTTACACCAAAACTCAAAGTCGCAGACAAGCGCAACGGAAGCGGACTTCAAAAACAAGGTTGCGCAAGCGAAAACGGCTTTTGAAAAAGAAGGTATGAGCCGTAGTTTTCAAAGTTCTAAAGGAAATTTTTGCACAGTTGCATTAAAATTTTTATAAACTTTAGGGAAAAGTATTCAAACTCAGCCGACACCACAGAGCAGGTGGACAATGCACCTCTCAGGTATGCCAGTGTCATTTCACACGCATGCATTGCTTTCGTGCTGGTTGCTTCGTCAAAACGTTAGGGTTGTCAACGCTGTGTTCGTTGGGGGTTCGGGTTCTCCTCTCTCTTGCTCTGCACAGGTCAAAACAGGAATGAAAGGTATGCGATGCGAATGGAGCGCGCAGCGCGCACGTAGGGTTAGAATATGCGCTGTGCTCGCGATGCATGTGCCTAATTGAGGTATTCACACACTGTGGCACTTTCCATGTACCCCAACTCACCCTTGTTCTGTCTTCATAGTTGAGAAAAGAAAGTGCTTGCTTGTGTTTGTTTCCTCGTGTGTAGCCGTAGCGCTAAAGTAGGGTTGCTTAAAACGCTTAGGCTTGTTTTGCGCTGTGCAGTGCGCCACTTTCTCTCCTCTTTCTGCAGGAAACAAGACAAGGGGAGCGTGCATGACACACAGTGCATTAATCGCTTAGGGTGGTTTATAATTCGCCGTAGGTTTGTTTAAGTGCGTAGGGTTGTTTTGCGCTCGTTTTTCCTCGGCATTCACATGATGCGTGGTGAGTAAGGTAGGTAAGCCCAGGAGGAGCTCACCTCCTGGTTGAGTCACACTGAGATTCGATTTTTCAAAGATCAGTCCATACTTGTGCATGCATATGACGCATTAAAGGGTAGGCCACGCGGAGTGCGCACGGTATAACTCCTGTTTAGGTTACGCAGGGGCTCCACCCTACGTTCTTTAAGAAAAGGTGGAGTTCCTTAAGCTTGCTTGCTTGTACTGAGGTTCAGGAACAGCGTATTATAGGGCAGCCTGAGAAGCGTATAACACGTGGAGGCTGTCTTGGTTCCTCAATCTTGAACCTCAGTCATTGGCCTTTGCTTTACAGGTGGGAAGGTAAGCGCTATTGGTGCAGTCCCTCTTGGCAGCGCTAAAATATGCTGCGCGGATCACAAAAACAAAAAAATGCAGCTCAACCAGGAGTGGTGAGTGCAGTCCGACTTCACCGCCATCCACGCTGTGCACGCACGCTGAGCACTCCCTCCCTCCAAGCCCTGACAGGGAAACGCGTAGTGGCGTCCCTGTTAGGCCACAGCCGCTTAGTAGCGCTGTGTTCTCTTGCTTTCTCACAGAAGGGTCAATAGGATCCGAGACCTCATTGACAGCAACACCAAGTAGCGTGTGTATGTGTTAGGGTCAGCAGGCCTGGCAGGAGTTGAGTGCAGGTGATGAGTGCCCACCCTGCCTTCGAAGGCCGGTGCTGGCGTTAGTGAGTGTAGTGTAGTGGTGTCTCCTGTCCCGCGTGCTTTTCCAGGTGGGCAGGGGAGTGCGTTAGCTTTTGGCCTTTAGCAAAAATGGGCGTTTTGTATGCCCTTAGCACACTTGGCCACCCCTCCCCTCTAGTAGGTAGGGCTTTTGCCGTCTTCCCCCAAGGATAGGCGCCAGCACAGAAACTGGGCGCCATAGGAGTGGTACTAGTAACTGACTAGGACCTTCGGTCCGACATCAGCGAAGCCCATTGAGTTGGAAGCCACGACCGGGAGAGAAGTGAGACACACACAGACATACATAGCACACTTAGGGGTACGGTAAACCCAGTAAGGAAGGGTAGAACCCCATGGGTCTGGACCAGTCAAAGGTCCTAACTGTGGGCCCGCTTGTCCCCAAGGAGGGAAGACACACCTTGCCTCATAACACCTTGCTTGTCATTCCCCCCTTGTGTAGTAAGCCACCGTTCTTCGTTGGCTCCCCAAGGTCATTACATCAGGGCAGTCCCCATGCAACATATGGTCAACAAGGCATACACTCGCTGGGTGGCTGCAAACCTGATAAGCGGCCACCTGGTCCACGCTGGAAACCATAGGCATGGGTCTGCAGGGCACACACAGGGTCAGTGCAGTGCTCACTGCACCTGTGAGGTTAGGACACGGTCAGTAGACTGACACAGGGGAATTAGTTTCGCTTTTTACGCTGGGACATAGTCTCAGCACGGGTTAGTAGCTGCCCCTCGTTGTTCTCAACGAGGTAGGAGCGGAAGATGGGGTTGATACTCCCATCTGGTTGTATGAAGGCTGACATAGGTTCCCAGGTCGCCTCAGATAACCCATAGCCATCCCGCAGGGTTAGGAATTTCCAGCCCTGTTTATACTCGTGGCGAGCAATACCTGCAGCCACGTAGTAACCATCGACTGCCATGTCATCGGCAGTCATCTCTTCGAGTTGGTCCGCCTCCTCTGGACTGGCAGCGTTCTCTAGGTCTATACGCTCGACCTCACTGTCGCTGAGGCGCCACTCATCCCAAGACAAATCGTCAGGGGAGTGATAGTCAGGGTTGGGATTAGGAAACGTTGTTTGTTAATTTTTTTTGGAAAATTAACGAACAAACGAACGAACGAACGAACGATGAAAATAAACGAACTTCGTTTGTTAATTTTTTTCCTTGTTAATGTCCTTTCGGTTTGCTTCTAATGGTTTGCTTGTTTCTATTCTGCCCCATTGGTCCTTTCCACAATATTTTCCAAAATGTTTTTTCAAAAAAAATTTCCAAAAGTGTTTTTCTGAATTCCTGCTTTTAAATGTTTCTCAAAACACCCTGCAAATGTTTCACACCTTAAATTGTTTGCTTCCCTTTCATGCACTACCCTGCCTGCAGTTCAGCCTAAAAGACAATGTTTCTTAAAACACCGTGCAAATGACTTTTCAGCTCTACCCTGTCTTGCCCTGCAACTCAGACACAAAGAATACTTTAACGTCGACTTTACTGCACACTGTCTTCTTCCTGGTCCAGCGCTAAGCGTGGGCCTTGAAAGAGGGGTCCCAGGATTCAACAGAGCTAAACAAAGGCAAGGCTACACATCAGGATATCAATACACACATGCATGCCACGCCTCAGGGTTGATGGAGGCACAGAGGCCAAAGTCAAATTTATAGATCCACTCATTGCATGTGAATGACAGGCACACGCACGTGACACACACTGAAAACAAGACTTCTGGCGAATACAACTGGAGGCAGACGACGCTTATTTACCTTGGCGCTTGGGCGCAGCGCGGAGGTCGCCCCAGGCAGTGCTGCGTCGCCCTGACTTCACGCGTCGCCCTGACTTCACGCGCCGTGCGCGCAGTGCTGCTTCGCTCTGATTCTACGCTCAGTGCTGCTTCGCCTTGACTTCACGCGCAGTGCTGCTTCGCCTTGACTTTACGCGCAGTGCTGCTTCGCCTTGAAGTCCCGCGCAGTGCGCGCAGGGCTGCTTCGCCATGCCCATTGCTGAGGCTTGCACGTTGGTGGACGCATCACTGGAGCATGAGGCTTGCGCTTGCACAGGGAGAGGGGCTGAGGCCCGAACATACACGCCGCTCGTCAGTAGGGTGGTCATCACGCTGATCGCTGCAAGCTTCGGCGACGGGTTGCTTCATTTGGGCTTGGCGTCGGTGGAACTTTTCTGACGCGGTTTTGAAGGGGTCTCCCAACTTCTTTTCCCCCACTCCTTTGACGTCTTCGTGTTTTCTGCATTTCACCGTGGTAGAATTCGTCACGTTTCGCTCCAAAAATTCACGGACAAGGCACATGGTAGCACAGGAAGCACCAGCAGCAGCAAATTGGTACCGCACACGCCTATTTGTAGTTCCGCAGCTTCACTCATCAGTTCTCCCACTTCTGACAAGCTCGGCATGGCCAAAAAGTTGCATGGCCTTTGCCGCCCATGACACCACTGAGCTAAAAGCAAAATACAGAGATGCAATGTGCATAAATCCGAAATTAATAATACAAACATGTGAAAAGCCTAAAAAATTGCTATTCTGCACGAATTGTGGTCCTGTTCTGACATGTCTGTGCCTGTGTTTTTTTAAATTCTGTGCATTTTAAAATCCTTCAGTTCATAGGTTCTGACAACGCAAAACATCGGACACAGCACACAGGAAGTGCGCGCGCTACGCCGCGGCAGGGGCCTGCGGGCCGTCGTTTGTTAAAACGTCGTTTGTTAATAAATTTCCCTAAGCGTAACAAACAAACGACCGTTCAGTCGCTAAACGCTCGCTTATCCCAACCCTGGTGATAGTGCCTCAACTGTTTAGTTGCACACAGTGGTTCACCACCTAGACGTGGACTGCACCTGACATGGATCCTGGATACGTCTATCCTGATGATACGATAGGGTCCGAAATAAGGGTCCTGTAGGCAGTGATGTGGCCAGGAGGGTAGGCGTGAATGGTGAACCAAACCAAGGTCACCAACCTTGAAGCTGGCAGGTCGCAGTAGGCGGTTCCGTCGGCTCAGTTCACGGTCACCAATGTGCCTCAGGTTAGTCCCAGCCTGGTTAGCCAGAGACTGCTTGTGTTCCAGCCAATCTCCCGCAGGGCTCTTGAGGTCCTCAGGAAAGGGGGTTTTGAGGAACCATGCAGGTCGTCCTCCATGGAACAGTTTGTGGGGGGTGAAACCCGTCGAGGAGCTCCGCTGTGAGTTCATGGTCAGCACTGCCCAGGGCGCTAGGCGTACCCAGTCCTTGGTACGCTCCTGTTTCATCAGGATTCTTAAGTTTTGCTCCACCACACGGTTCTGTCTCTCACAGAGAGGGTTAGACGTGTGGGTATAGGGCACACCTGTGGTTACCTCCACGTTGAGGGCATTTAGCACTCGTTTGTACCACCCAGTGTCACTGCGGATGCGTACATCCTCATCAGAGTGCACCTGCTTAGGTGCTCCATAGGGTTCGAACCATTGAAGCATTTTCGGCGGGGGTGATGTCCGTGCGTCCACAGAAGAATCGAAAATCCTTCAACCCATCGCCCCAACCTCTCCAAGTACTACATGAAGTCTATTCCAAACTTCGATTCCATTGGAGTTGCGTAAATGGTCTTGGAATCCTTGCTCAGCCCACGGGGAGCGTCCGCGGACACAATCTGGCGTCTATGGACAAGGAGATGGTATATGTAACAAAACAAATGCGTTGACATGTACAATGTATATGTATCACCTCTAAACTATAAAATAGCTTAGAAAAAAGGACGAAACGATGGCGGCGGCGTCGCCGCCATCAGAAAAACTGACGGCTACGAGTCGTCGCCATCAGGATCTCCACTGAGATCCTGCCCAAACTGGACCAAACAGTGGTTTTTGGGCGAAAAACAGTGAAATATGGTGATTTTTGAGTCAAAAACACTCATTTCGCGTGTCTCCCCCCAACGCGTCGTGTAGCCGACACGACGCGTCTCTTTCCCAATTCATATTAGATATGAAGAGGGCCACTGTTGGGCCACGCCTTGGGCGCCTGGCTGATTCCTGGGATCGCCTCAGGATTTTCTGGAAAAATCTTTACGTGACCAATTTCGTCAAAATTTGACCGTCGCGGAACGCCGCAAAAAGGGTCACGGCTCATTTCTCTAAATCTGAAAACGATGAATCAATAATAACATTGATTAAAATCTTCGTAAATCGAGAAATAGAGCTTCGATCTGGGGCTGCGACGCGCAGGCGACGAAGGTCGGCGCCAGCCCCAAAATGACGAAAAATGACGATTTCTGGGGTATTTTACAAGAATTCCACAGAAATCGCAATGTCATAGGCTGAGAATCAGCCAAGGAAAAATCCTGATGAACAGAGCGCCACTGGCTGGGCAGCGGGTATGGGTGAGGCACCCCATACCGCCTCACCCCCCTCCTTAAAAGCCTTGCCTATATCCAAAGGAAGGCAAGGCCAAGGAGGCGCTCTGACCCCTGCCCTGCCCTGGCTTCGAAACTGATTCAGCAGGACAGTGGGGTGGGGTTTGCAATATTTTTTGATATATTCATAGGGCGATTGCCCCCCAGGCGACCACACTGGTCCCTGTGAAGCCCGTTCGGACCCCCGTGGCCATCTTTGGGTCACTTGGGGTGTGTATCTATGTGCCGGCAAGCCGCCATTGGCTGATATCATACTCTCCCGTCCACCTGAACTAACCCGATGTGATGGTGTGATAGGTTTGGCCATTCCGGCTACGAGCGGCCATATTCAGTACTGAGTGTAACGGCAGCAGTGACAGCACTCAATTATACACTGATGTGATCAGAATTTTAATGATTCTCAGATGTACATTAGTGCAGTAGATTTTCCGCTTGTTTTCATGTTTTCCGTTCGCCGCCAGATGTCGCCTGTGAGCGCGCGTCGAGTCGCATTTGTCTTTCGTGATTTCCCAATCGGATTTATTTAAATCATTTCGAATGATTGCACGATGTGTCATTAATTGCGATGAATGCGCATTGAGATTCTATGTCTGCTCCATTTTTGTAGACCGCGTTTTCGTACTCTTCATATCTCACCATGGAGTTCAAAGGACTTACAAGTGCTTCGCATATGTCGCTCCAAGAGGCTGGATATGGGTCTGAAGAGGGTCAGTTGGGTTCGGAGATATCAGGGGCAGTGTCGGGCGTTACGACCCCTGGGGCATCAAGGCTGCAGGCTTCGCAATCAGGAGAAAGATCAACCACTATGCAGCGGTTACATGGTAGCAGAGGAAATCATGACTCTGCTTCTGGAATCTCCACTGACACTCTGAGATCATCGGACTTTAGCGGGGCTATTACTCTTTCTGGGTCGCTGCGTGTTCCCCCTGAGGTTACATTCGTAGCATCTCCCCAGCGAACCGAAGATCAACCATCAGAGTGCCCTTACTGTGGCCATAAACATTGGCCTGGTGTTCATACTTGTGCTGAGTGTTGCATGAACGCCCCACCCAACCTTAAACCCGGTCGAGAATCTCCCTCCTCAAGCGAATCTGGTTCCAGCTCTCAAGCTTTGCCTGATCTAGAAGACAGCAGCAGCGAAGGAGAGCCATCCAATACTGGAATGGATGAGATTTCTGGTGAATACTGGGAACACCAAATCCAGGATATTTGGAACCAAGAATTTCTGCAATGCCAGAATTGGCTGCTGGCGGAGGCGAGCTACCGTGGCCGCCTGAGGGACTGGTTCAGGGCGTCGTGCCAGTTCATCAGGGACAGCGGCCGGTTGCGATTCGACGCCCAATTGCAGGAGCAAGAGGACTGGGAGGAGCTGTTGGACCAGTTCGACCACCAGGCCGCCGTGATGGTGCAGATGGCCATCATCGCCGAGGAGAGACGCCAGAATGTGCGTCAGCACGCTGGTCCGTCGGGCGCCTGGGGTCGACACGACGAAGAGGTCGATGAAATGAGGTGTGATTCGACACATTCTCACCTCTCCAGGGAGCAACTGTCCAAGCTTCCTGACTCCAACTCCAGTGTTGACAGCTGGGTTGATGAAGTCAGAAGCAAAGGAAAGGGTACGAGATTTCCACTTGTTGTCATCATCCCTCTTTTTCTCCTTGGCGGCCTTCTTCAGCTCCTTCACCTTGTTCTCCAGCGACGAAATCTGTCTTCGACAGGAGCAGTCCTTGGCGCACTCGCCACAGGATGGGCAGGAGATGGAACAGAGTTGGTGAAGCTTACAGATCTGGTACAAAATCTGAGCACTACTGGGCTCTCTGGACGGGCGCCTACAATGGCAAGCCACCCAGCACCTACCTCCTCAACTGCACCCACATCCACGCCTTACGGCGCTCCACATTCTCCAGCACCCCCAGCTTTTACTGGCCACCATCCAGCTTTTACTGGAATTTCTGGTATCCCACCTACTGGATTTGGAAGTCCTATTGGGTTGAATCTGGGTACCGAAGGAGGAGAATCTTCGTCGCATGGGTCTATACTGTCTGTTGGTACTGTCGAAGATATTGATGGAGAAGCAAGGACCACCGTGAAGGAGCGATCAATGGCCTTGAAGAAGAAGGACCGGCGGCAGAAAGAAAATGAGGCCAAGATCAAAGAAAAGCAGAAGAAATTGAAGGAGATGAGGCTGCATCAAGCACCGCAGACGCCGTTCGTGCAGCCTACTGTGGACCAGGCGTTGCTGGCGGCCGCAATTGCGCAGGCACAGGCAATGGGAGGCGCCGCAGTCAACCCAGTGTTCGTCAATCCGGTCGGCACATCCACAGGTTTCAACCTGAACCACTTGCTGAACCCTTTGCACATGAGGCTTCGAGGGTCAGTAATGAAGCAGCCTAAGTTCTCAGGGCACCCAAATTACTGGGCGTCCTTCGAACGGCAGTTCATGGTCTGGTTGCAGACGGAGAAGCTGGACAAGGAACTCTGGATCCTTGGGTTGATGGATTGTCTGACTGGCAAGCTCAGGGAGAGCACATACAATCTGTATGTGGAACGACAAAACCAAGGAAATCCCCTGAGTTATGAGGAGTTGTATCGCAGTCTCAAGAAGAAAGGGTCTCGACAACCTGAAGATCATTACAGGAACCGTCTGGAGAACTTCAGGGCGATCAAGAAACTATTTCTGGAAGAAATTCAAATTGCAAGGCAAGATTGGGAGTTTTTGGTGCAAGAGGCGGAGAACTCTGGAGAAGGACTTTCTGAAGGCGAAATGAAGAAAATCCTCCTGAGCAAGCTCACGCCGGAGACCAAGCAGAAGATCAGGGACTCTCAGGCGGACCAAAAAGTTCTGGGCAACTGGGTTGAAGTCCGAGGATTACCAGAAACTATGGGAAAAATGGCTGTTCGTGAGTTACTACACTCTATCAGTGCTACTGGATTGAAGGACATCACTATTCGTGAGGGCAGATGGAGAGTTGGTTTCCACGATTCTGAACAGTCGGAGTTTTTCTGCAGCATGGTGGATGGAAAAGTGAAGTATAAGGGAACAGTTTTGAAGGTACGACCGTGGATCTTCTCATATGGAGTCGAGCAGATCTGGGACCAACTTGAAAAGTATGCAAACTTAGAACGTCAGAAGTCCCAGGCTGCGCATGGCTTCGGAGGCAAGGTCAACGCCGTTGGTGAGAAGGGATGCTCTGTGTGTATTGCCCTTGGAAAAGAAGGTCGAGCGGCGACTCACACGACCGCAGATCACAGGTGGACGCCCTCAGATCTCAAGACAATTCAGTCCAAAATGGATGGAAAGGGAAATTCTCCCAAAAATCCCCAGCAGGATGGAGCACGAGATGCTGACCAGCATGGAAGGGGAAAGGGTAAAGGGCAGTCCAAAGGAAAGAACAGAGACTGGACACCAAAAGATTACTCGCAGCAAGGCGGAGATCCAAGCGACTCAAGATGGACCGATGCTGGTGGAAAAAATGGTGGAAAAAATGGCCAAAAAGGTGGAAATGGCAAGGGAAAGTCCGGGAATCAAGATGATTCCAAGGTGAATGGCAACCCCCTGTACGCGGAGACGCCAGCGAACAAGACCTTCGGCAACAACAAGGATACTGGAGGTCGAGGCAAGGGCGGATCCAACGAATCCAACCCCAATTCCAACACCTCCAACAACAAAGGCCAAGGAGGTAAGAAAGGTGGTAAGGGGAAATCATTTGGAGGTCGTGGACGTGGAAAAGGAGTGAATGCTGTCGAAGCAGGAGAAGAATGGGTTGACGAAGGACAAGTACAGGACGTACAGCCGAACGAAGAAGAAGAATGGCAATAGGGAAGCCAACTTGACCCAAATTCCAACACTGGGGTTGAGTGGCAGGAGACAAAACCCATCAGGGTAGTTGGGGCGGTGGATGGACGCTGCTGGGACCGGCTGGCGCGCTCCTCCGGCCTCCTGTACCCTGCCTGGGTCCTCAGCGCTGTCCGGCGAGGCAAGCAGCGCCAGTTTGTCTGCTGGATCCAGGTCAGATCGACGGATGGTAAGGTTAAACTTGCCAGATGTCTGATTGACAATGGTTCAGAGGTCAATCTGGTGAGGAAAGGCTTTCTGCAGGAGGATGAGACGAAGATGTCCTCCACACCTGTCCAGCTGGAGGGAGTCAGCGGACATCGCCTTGACGGTGGCGACAGAGAAGCAGAATTGGCGGTCAGATTGGTGAAACAATCAGTCTGGAGTGTGGAAGAGACGGTCACTGAGGAGTGGTTTGCTGGAAAATTCTATGAAGCCAGCATAAAGTATGATTTATTCCTGGGTCAACCCTGGCTTCACGCTCACCGTGTGTCGCCCATGGGACACAGGACATGCTTCCTCCAAGATCCGTCGACCAACGACCCGTCCGAACTGTATTATCTGCACCCATATACCAAGAGTATCCACCAATTCAAGGAGGGAAATAAGCTGCATTTTCAGCAAGATGGGCAGGAATGGACAAGGAATCAAGAAGATTTCGACGAAGGAAAGGTGGATGCGTTGAACAGCAAGAAGTGGAAGTCAGTTTGCTATCGAGTGGTCGACAAATGGCGGGACATTCTGGTGGATTATTTCGAAAAGAACCACAATTTTCGTCCTGAAGTTGATGCTTTTGCAAACAAAAAGAATAAAAGATTTCCGAAGTTCTACGACGATGCCTGGAGTGAGGACTGGTCTGAACCTCTCTGGATCAATCCGCCCTTCGACGTTTTTCCTCGTGTAGTGCAGAAGCTGAAGCAATCGGGCGCAAAGGCGATTTTAATTGTCCCCAATTGGCCAAGAAAAGAGTGGTTCAAGGACATTATGGACATTTCAATCGACATTGTCGAGCTACCTCACAAGGGAGTGAAGCTCTATTGCGAAGACAATGGCAAGCCTTTGCCACAGCGTTCGTGGAGCACGTTGGCGTGCTTAGTTGACGGGAATCTGGGAGATTATTGGCAAGATGGCAGTGAAATGGGAACAGAAGAGGTTATCTCAAATTCCTCAAGAATCGACGAAATTGGAGTGGATGAAGACGATCGAGAGCGGAATCCCGACGTATCGTCGCGGAAGGAGGGAAGGACAATCGGCGTCCCTCAAGAGAACGCCTCCATCCATTACAATTCGTCCCCATCAGACAAGAATCAAGCCAAAAAAGTCAAGATTTCAAGCAAGAATGAAGACAAATCTCCAAGAATCTCGCCTGCATTGACAGGAATGAAGCTGAATTCGTCCGACCATCCCTTCAAGACATTCGTGGACCCCTTTCATTGGTGGGATCCCACGGAGGAGCGAGCTCAGGAGAGCTTCATCCGCCAGCAATGCGACGAAGAAGTTTGGAATGAAGTGGCCAAGAATATGAGACCACGACCAACAATTCGCAAATTGGTGGACATAATGTCGGTGATTGAATGTGGGAATCAGGTCGACGGAGACAAGATATCTGCAAGAAGGGACACAGTGTTCGAAGATTATCAAGATGACGTGCTGAGTGGGAAGTTGTGGAAAAACCCCCCAATTCGATGTGAAAATGGGGAAGCCAAGATTGACATAATCGAAGGCTCAAAGGTGCACAAACAACGTCCATTCTATCTCCACGGCACCAAAGCAGATGCCCTACGAAAGATTATCCAGCGCAATCTTTATGAGTTCGGTTGGTTGGAGGGCTGCATGAGTTCTGAGTGGTGTTCAGCACCATTTACTGTGCCAAAACCCCCACCTGCTGACCAATCCAGCATAGATGCTTGGCGTCTAGTGGTGGATTACAGAGCCCTGAATGCCGCCACAGTACCAGACGCGCATCCTCTTCCTCTAATCGAGAAGGAGATCGCCGCGAGAGCCAAAGGCAAGCTCTTTACTTTGTTGGATTTGCGCCATGGCTTTCATCAGATGCCCCTTCGAAAGGAGGATAGGCATTTGACGGCAATGTGCACGCCCTGTGGCACTGTGCAGTGGACTGTACTGCCGATGGGTCTGAAGAATGCGCCGTCGATATTCCAGAAGATGATGGACACTATTTTATTTCAGAAACACAAGTCTCTGGATTTACAAGAATTCTGCAGCATCTACATTGACGACCTTCTGATTGCCACGCCGTTGGGAAAAAACTTTGATGAGTGCCTGAAGTTGCACGAAGAACAAGTTCGAAAAGTTCTCGAAGTCCTTCGACAAGAGAAGCTCATGTGTGGACCCAAGAAGGGCAAGATGTTCCTCCAGAGTGTGGAATTTTGTGGCTCTGTCTTGGAAGATGGGACAAGAAGACCAGCCCCAGGAAAGATGGCTGCCCTGCAGCTCTGGGAAATGCCTAAAACCATCACGCAGCTTCGTGCCTTTTTAGGCTGCTGCAATTACTACCACGAGTTCCTTCCTCTCTACGCCAAGTTCTCTGGTCCATTGACAGAGTTACTGAAGGTTGGCAAAATAGAAGGAAAGAAGGGATCTCAAGTCAAGCTCAAGTGGACGCCAGAATGTGAAGAAGCCTTTACTGGTCTCAAGGAAGCACTGGCAAATGTGGTTACATTAAAGACTCCGTGGTTGGATGGAAGACCTTTTGATATTCGTACAGACGCCAGTCGTTACGCCATTGGTGCTACGATCGAACAAGTCGATGACGAAGGTCACCATCATCCTCTGGCTTTCTGGTCTCGCAAGCTTACAACAAGACAGCGAAATTGGAGTCCAAGGGAACAAGAAGCCTACGCAATTCTTTGTGCCTTACGGCGCTATGAAGGTTGGATCTTGGGCCATCGCGTTGAGGTACTGACTGACCACAAGTCACTGGAGAGCTGGAGGACAGAACATGTGGATAACCCTGGTGGACCAGCTGGGAGAAGAGGCCGTTGGCATGAAACTCTCAGCAGATTTGACCTCCATGTGACTTACATTCCGGGTCGCTACAACACAGTGGCGGACGCCCTGAGTCGCTGGGCCTACCCAGCCTCTGAGGCTTACTCTGAAGTGAGTTTTCATGGGACAGCGACGGATAAAGCTGAAGTGATCGAGTTCGACAAGGAGGAACAAGCACTGATCAAGAAACATTGTCTCCAATGTTCGATTAAAAATCGGATGAAGGTGGATTTGGTCAGATGCAAGGAGATTACCAAGGCAGATCAGACTGCAGGAGTTAACTCTGACTCTGAGTCGTCGCTGCCACTCCTGAATGTGTTTCCTACGACGAGATCCAAAGCGAAATCCACGCTCCCTCCACAACAAAAGGACAAGGAAACTTCCTTCCTCTATGTGGATGGGACGAAGATGTACAAGGAGGACAGGTTCTTTGGGTCTGTATACCACAGATTGAAAGGGGACAAGCCTTACGACTCTGAAGAGACGTCTGATTTCAAAATCCAAGGCGACAAGTTATTTTGGCAAGGACGGATTTGTGTTCCTGATTGTCTGATTGACCAATATGTCAAACATTGGCATCGGAATGAGACAGCCCACACACATTCTCGTGTGCTGGAACAGGAGCTACGCCACAGAGTGTACACAAGGGACCTCAAGGGTGCCTGTGAACGAGTTGCCAAAGGATGCAAGCAATGTCAGGCGACCATCCCCAAGAATCAAAAGGCAGAAGGACTACTGAAGGGATTACCAATTCCTGAGAGGCTGTTCGACAAGGTGACGGCGGATGTCTTCGAGTTGGGACAAATCCAAGAGGAATGTCTCTACACGAGGAAGCCTATCGATGGGGTTTTGTTAATTCAAGACCGCCACAGTGGCTACATCCAAGTCCTCCCTTGCAACACGAAGCATCTCACCTCTGAAATGGCTGCCAAGTGGACTGCAAGTCAGTGGATGAGTAACTGGGATGTGCCCAGTGAAATTCTGACGGACAGTGGGAAAGAGTTCATTGGGACTTGGTGGGAGAACATGTGTGCCCTATTGGGAGTTCATCACCTTCGTGCCCGAGTCTACGACCATCGAGCTCTCCCTGCTGAACGCGCTGGAAGGATTCTTATCTCCATTCTGAGAAAATTCCTGGCGACTGAAAAAGACTACAATTGGTTGGAGACAATTTACTGTGTCTTGAGAAGATACCATCGCACCAAGAATTACACTGGATTGAGTCCGAATGAGCTGGTTTTTGGTCGTGAGAAGATGGGTCCAGGACCAGTGATGTATCATCCAAGGCAGTGCTACGACGCCTCGCAATGGTTTGAGAAGATCAAGGATCTAGAGTCCAAGTGGATCAAAGCCAAGGTGGAAAGTCAAGCAGATTGGTTGAATTTCAAAAATAAGTCAAGAACGCAAGGAAAACCCTTCGAGCAAGGCCAGCAAGTTTGGCTTCGTAAGTCAGACGAGACCCTGAAGGACGACAACAAATTGTTACCTTTGTGGGATGGCCCATTCCAAGTCAAAAGTCAACTAAGTGAGACTACATTCAACATTGAGATTGAGCCAGGCAGGCATCAAGAAGTACATCGAGATCGTTTGAAGGCCGAAGTACCCTGCCCCAAAGGAAGGTTCAAGCCTCTCTACTGGACTTCGAAGTACCTGAGCGACAGGAAGATGGTCACAAGCAGTTTCGAATTGGAGAAGATTCTTGAGTACAAGAAAAATGCTCGAGGCAAGTGGTACTTTCTGTGCAGATGGAAAGGATTCGGTCCAGAAGAAGACAAATGGGAGCCAGCTTCAAGCTTTATCCATGGGTATACGGACACTTTCATCAAGTTCCTGAAGAAACACCCTGAGATTGACAAAGAGCTCTCGCTGATCAAGGATTGTGTCACCAAGGAAGACTTACAAGCACAAGAAGAAGCTCCAATCGTGGCATCATCCATCCCTGACAAGATCTGATCAGAATTTGCGTCGCCGAAACTTTCGAAGAGGTTTACGGTCGACATATACCCTTGGCATGGGGACAATACAGTCCAGACGCATCGTCTATGTGGTTCGATGGACAGATGATGGGACATTCTGGGGTCATCCTGGTCATTCCATCCATCATTCCCATCATGGCCATCATGTGAATCATGTGCTTCATCTCAGATGATTCCGATCGGAAGTTCCGAGAGGCCTTTATCCTCAACCACGACGACACTATCGCCTTTTGCTGTCGACTGGACCCCTATACTCGCCTTGGGAAGGACTCGTTCGAGTTCGTGCTTATTGCAGACATTCTGGCACATGACTGAGTCTGATCCATTTCATGTGTTTGACGGATCTGCTCAGAATGTCATTTCCATCAGCTCTTACATTGAGACGGTTGGTTCGTTCTTCAATCGACCACTGTCAAAGGGCTTATATAGACCAAGTGACGACGATGGTGTTCTTACTTGTGTCGACTCGCTGTTCATCTGTGGATTGTGTTGGAATCCCCCTCAGAATCAGCTCAATTTTGGCAAATTCCCAGTACCAAGCATTGGATGCTTATACATTCTGGGACTATAACGAGTCAATTACCCCTTCTGGCTCATACTGGATTAAACATGAAGCCCTGGGAACAATACTGACAGTGGGGTAGCCCTCACTGGGTTTTCTTGGCTATCATTACTTTAAATGACTGGATTTCCATCATGGGATTCATCATCATCATGAGGATTTGACCTGGATGGGCTATGAATGAGAACTGGATTTCCGTTCAACACTACACACAGTGTCTATCGACATTGGATTGGACCTATTTTGGCTTGCGGTGAGTTTCGCCACCCTGAATCCGTGTGCGATTCGCTGATTTTGGTCTCAATTCAGGCACATTTTGTACCATAATCTGGCATCTGGTCTCATGACTGCAAACGACACCAGCCAGTTTCACACATCTTGGACTCCATGAAGGGATACCCTATTTTTTTGACGCTCTACGACATGGCGACGTTCGTTTTCTGTTTTCTGGCAGTAGGATGTCAGATCCTGATTTCATCATGAATCATGGATCATGAATCATCATGTACATTCTTCACTCAGACTTTCAATTTTTGAATTTTCGAGCTTGAACGAAGCTTTTTCTGTGTGCCCTGAGGTACCTATACGTTTCATTCAAGTCGATGGCCGTCGCGAAGCACAGATCTCAGCACAATTTTGCCCAATTCAGCTCAATTTCACACATTTTGCCTTAGATTAAGCAGTTTTTGGTCACTTTCGCCGTTTCGTTCACTTCACTTGACCCAGCCTGACATGGGAGTGTAACGGCAGCAGTGACAGCACTCAATTATACAGTGATGTGATCAGAATTTCAATGATTCTCAGATGTACATTAGTGCAGTAAATTTTCCGCTTGTTTTCATGTTTTCCGTTCGCCGCCAGATGTCGCCTGTGAGCGCGCGTCGAGTCGCATTTGTCTTTCGTGATTTCCCAATCGGATTTATTTAAATCATTTCGAATGATTGCACGATGTGTCATTAATTGCGATGAATGCGCATTGAGATTCTATGTCTGCTCCATTTTTGTAGACCGGGTTTTCGTACTCTTCATATCTCACCATGGAGTTCAAAGGACTTACAAGTGCTTCGCATATGTCGCTCCAAGAGGCTGGATATGGGTCTGAAGAGGGTCAGTTGGGTTCGGAGATATCAGGGGCAGTGTCGGGCGTTACGACCCCTGGGGCATCAAGGCTGCAGGCTTCGCAATCACAAGAAAGATCAACCACTATGCAGCGGTTACACTGAGGCGCCGCCAGCGGAGATTTATATATCAGAATGTCAGGAATCAACAGGGTTTTTTTATCATAATGTTTCCGTAATTTTTCAGCCTTCCGTTCTGATGGTCAACGTATCGGCGACTGTCAGTTGGCTCGCGATTTTGCGGTAACCGAATGGTTAACTGTTATTTACAGATATTTTGGCGGAAATCCCGATGAGGGGTCAGATTTCATCAGTAAAGGGTTCGTTGCTTCCGCATTTTTCATATTGTACACTCGCAAAATTAATCCGATTTTTTCAGACTTTCAGAATCGGATTTTCGACTTCGACATCGCCGCACTCGATATGATGAATCTCGAGTGGTCGTACCTTTTTCTCGATCGCGAATCAACCTTCCTTTTGTTGTGCCCTTCATTTTGAGTGCAGTTATAGTCGAAACAAAAGTGATTCGTGAGACCACTTTGAAGAATCATATCTCCGGCCCATGGCGAGGAATATCAGTATCTAGAATTGGGTTGGAACCGCCTTGGTCTCAACTTAATTTAGGGAGCTTCAAACGCCTTTGGTGTGTACACATGCCCGGTGTACCAAGGGATAATGGTCAAGAGGGTAGAAAGGGATATATAACTCTTGGACCGTGCAACCGAATATTTTAATGCGACTTTCGAGTGTACCGCATGAGTGTTGGGGTTGCATAGCAACTTGTCTTGGGTTCCTACGTATTTTTAACGTGAAGTTATGTCCATGGAGGGGCATGGCATATCATGGTGGGAGCCACTTTTGGAGGGTATGTGTTACATGCATGGTATGGACTTCGATATGCTCACGCCCATGTTATAGATCTTCGTGTGGCCGAAGAGATGGGGAGCCACAGGTGACAAGGGCTTTGCCCATGTCCCAATTGTGGAATTCAAAGCGCTAGACTAAGTCTACCGCATATGTATTGCTCATGGTATGTTTGGCAAAGAGATCCATGAGTGCACTCCCATTTTCATGGGGCATGTAGATATGAGTGGCGAAGGTATCTCCATGAGCCCGATTGGGGATCCAAGTGGGGGAATTGTTCGCAAATGGTTCCAATCATTTGTGTATTGAACCATGAGCGGATATCATGGGTGAGCATAGAGATATACTATCGTGACAACTTTGTATTTAGCATTATTTGCATGTTTTTGACCTCATTTTATGCTCATTTTTGTATTTTATGTGCTCAACTGGTCGGCTAACAGTAAAGTGCCTAGAGATCCGTGAACTATGGTATGTTGCTTATATGTTGGCATATGCTTCGGTGTTGTACCTCACCATATGCCGGATCACATGGTCACTTTGGCTTGGCACACGAGGCCTCACAAAATTAGGTCTCAAATTCATGAGTTGACTTGTGAAGCATGTCATGTACGTAACCGGAGGGGTTTTGGAGCCAAGGATGGGATATTCTTGGGCATGGACCTTTGGTCTATATCACCCTTGTATACTACGTTCCGGTTTGACACATGCATGGAGCATTTGAATATTTGCCGTATGCATTTTTGAGTATATAATTGAATTTTGGGCATTATGGTGTGATTTGCCTGATTTTGCCATGTTTTGAGGTCATCTTCATGGGGCAGTTCTCCAAGCCCATTCGACTCCAAGTCCAACCAAGGTTATGTCGAGGTAGGGCATGGTCCTGAGTGCCACTCTAGGCCATGACACGCCACCTCCCCTTTTGGGCTAGGATTTATAGGCATGGGAGTGAACACATTTTTGGGGTTTGTGTAGTGACTTTTGACACATGGCATTCAGCCATCTCAATTGACCTAGTTCAGGGCAATATGTGGGTGAGTCAAGGGAAGGTCTTGAGTCCAGGGAATGAGGGGTTTATGGCGGTGAATGTGTACGTTTACCTCTTTCCCCAACTTTGCTTTATTTGTGTTCATATGCTAATTTCAGGGCTTTCTTCCTTGGTGCAATTCTTGTACATGCCCGCCACCGTGAGACGACCGGTGTGCTGAACGGAAGCCCGCAGTGTGGATTGGATTGTGAATCGGGTTATTGCTGTATTTGTGGGATCTGGTTGCTATTCAGGGTTGAAGTAGGATTTATTTTATTTTCTATATTTTTGGACTCTGGACCCTGGACTTTGAGCAATGCAATCATTGATCAGAAGCAAATCAGCAGGGGTTACAGGCGGAAGGGGCACAGCAGGGGCCGGTCCTGGTAGGGACCTTCTTTATGGTAGCAGAGGCGTACCTGCTGCCCCTACCTACCGCCGACCCGGGGACTTGGGCCCCTATGAGCCCTGCCCAAGTACGCCCCGGGTGCGTATTGTGGACTCGGTGGAGCCCACGCCGGAGATTGGAGCCAGAGAAGAGCCGAGACGCTCAAGAGCATGGCGAACTCCGGAAGTTGAAGCCCGAAGAGAAGTACGACATTCGGGAAGAGGAGCACTTGACATGGAGGACCTGGTCTCCATGTGCGAGCGTCGCTGCCGCAAGGCATGCAACCTCCGCTCCGCCGCGGAGGACTCTGAGGAGGCCTGCAATTCAGGCAGCAGTGGAGGACGGGTCCGGCGCTACCGGAAGCGCGGGTCACCCAAGCCCGCGGCAGGGGACGCCGGGGCTATGGATACGGACCCCAGCCCGGTCAGGCTGTGGGACTCCGAGCACTCCGAGGGCTATCGGACAGCTTATGAGCAACCCTCGGAGTCGGAGGAGACGGCCAGACCGCCCAAAAGGGCGAACACGGCCCCAGAACCCAGCCTGGAGCATGATGCCGAGGCGTTGGAGAGGCCCGCCAGAGCCAGGACGGCGCCTGTGGCCCGGCACACGGAGCCAACGCGGGATAGCATGGGCGACACACCCATGGCGGAGGACTCCGAGGCGCCGGGAACCGCGGGATGCGCTGGATCAAGTGGAAAGCACGCTGAGTGCCACTGCGAGCACGTGTCGTTCCTCATGGGCAAGTACCCAAAGATGGGGATGGACGCCATCGTGCATCGCCTAGACCGCCTGGACAACGCGAAGGACGGTCTAGAGGAGGACGTCGCGGGGATCCTGGATGACCAGTCATCCGCGGAGAAAGACATGGAGGAGCTGCGAGCGGAACGGGACCGGTACCGGGAGAATCTGGAGCTGGCCCTGGAGAAGCAGCAGCGAGTGGTGAACAGCCTCCTCCACCTGGTGGAGGACATGTCGGGACGCCTGAAAAGGCTAGAGGAGCTACAGCCCCTCGCCTCGGGTCCGGAGCTCCCGGCAAAGCCGGCTGCGGCAGAGCTGGTGGAGCGGGTTAAGACCCTCCGGAGCGCCATGGATAAACCCATGGGCGGTCCGGCAGAGGCACCCTACGCGCCTCCGCGTGTTGACCCGGGTGCGCTGCCGTTTGTTCCCATGTTCAGCGAATCCACAATGCTCGGGGAACACACGGCACCGGCTGGGTCCATGCGGGAAGGGCACGTAACCACGGACCCGAGGAGCCTGACGGTACAGATGTCCCACGCCGCCCAGGATCTACCGCCAACTACGAATACCCATGCAGTTTATGCGGAAGAGGAGATCCAGAGCCAGACCATGCAGGGGCGAATCATGGGAAGCGCCGACGGACGTGGTCGAGGTCATCCAAGCGGAAACCTGTGGGTGAAGGACCCCAATACGGGGATATGGACGGCCGGTGGAGCAAGTCCTTCCAGCATCCCAAACCCCATGGGTTCAGGCCCAACTGGGCCGCACTCCATGGAGGAGAGGGATGTACGGGGAGTGTACTCACACCCCCCGGCCACAGATGGTATCCGTCTCGGTGGAGTGGTGGCTGGGGACGTCGGAGACGCCATCAGGATTGACGACCTCAGGGGAATCAAAATCCCCTACTACGATGGCAATCCCTCCAACCTGGATGACTTCATCCTGGATTGGGAGGACTTCGCCGAGGAGGTCGTCGGCGAGATGCGGGGAGCGCCGCGGGACAAGTGGGTATGTCGGACATTCCCACACCGGCTGGCGCAGGACCTGAAGGAGGAGCTGCGGGATCAGATCCGAGAAGGATTGATCCGTACGGAGCAGGCCTGCCTCCAGTGGCTGGAGGATGAGGAGCGGGTGGACGCTCCGAACCAGAAGATGGAGGACTTGTGGTCCATCCCGCTGCCGCTGGACCGCGGTGAGTTGCGGGTCCGGGAGTGGAACCGGTATCTGCGGAAGTACCGCAGATGCCTCAAGCTGGTGGAGGACTGGAACGAGGCCAGCGAGATCCGCCACCTGCTGAAGGACGTCCTCCCCGGCAACTGGAAGAGGAGAGTGGAGGGCGAGGAAAAGAAGAGAGCGAAGAAGCGCGTGGCGGTGAGGATCATGGCGGCGGAGGATACCCATGCGGGTATCATGGAGTTCTTCAGGAGGAACCTGGGCGAGCTCAACCGGATGTTGGGACTGAAGAACGCCGTGTACGTGGAGGTATTTGGAGACTCCATGGGGCAAAGGTTGCTGCGCCTCAACAACGTGGAGTGGAGGCGCGGGGAGCCGCTGAGGATGCAGGTCATCTTCGCCCGCATGAGCCTGGACGAGATCGTGAAGTACATCACGGTGGAGTTGAAGCTCAATGCGAAGAACGAGGCCCACGTGCAGGATAGACATGGTCATGGACAACGAGGCCACCGAGAAGACCGCCATCATCGGGAGATCCAGGAGGACACGGCCAACTCTGCGGAGGATGGCAGTGGAAGTGGCCAAGACCACTGGTCCCGGGAGGATCACGAGGAGGCCCATTTCTTCGCGTTTGTGGCGCACAACGTGAGGGAACAGGGGCAGGATCGGTCCAGATGGAGCCGGGTGGGACCCAAGAAGGGCAAAGAGCCAAGGAGGATCGGGAACCCACCGCTCTCGTTCCGAGAGTACAGGTCTCAGCACGACGGGTGCTCGGTCTGTAATGGCAAGGGAAACAACCATGCACATGACCACCGTCAGTGCAAGGTGTATGAGGCGGACAAGAAGGCCTACTTCGCCGCTCACCCCGAGAAGAAGCCCAAGGAGCAGCGGATTTCCGACTGGAAGGCGAAGCGCGGGGACGGGGGAAAAGGCCAAGGCAAAGGCCAAGGAAAAGGCGGAGGAAGAGGCTATGGTGGTGGCCCTGGCCAAGACCGACGAGTGAGGTCGATCGGGGAAGTTGCTGAGGACATGTCGAGGACGTTGGAGGAACTCAAAGCCCAGCAACGTGGTGGACAAAGTCCTGGCGGATCGCAGCCGGAAGGGGCTGCGGGAAGTCAAGTCTAGAGGAGCCCCCAGGGGAGTGGGACCTCGGAGGTCTCTCCTCCGAAAATCAGTGGAATCCCAGAGAAACCGAAGGCACATTGGGTGCCGAAGAAGGCTCCAGAAGAGCCAAAACCACTGAGTTTCGCCACTCCCAACCCCTGGAGCGCCCTGCCAAGGGAAGTACATGTGGGTACGGGACATGGCAAGAAGGAAGGAGCGACCACGGAGAGCCCCGTGGACGGGCAGGACCAACCCAAGATCTACACCATCCGTGACCATACCCTTGAAGTCCTGATGCACCCGGACGTGCTAGAGTTGCATGCCGTGAGAGTCGTCCATACACCTCATGGCGACGAGCGGCAGTTGCACTTCGAAAGTGCGAGTACGGTGCGGACGAGAGGAGAAGGTGGGGGATGTGTTGGTCAATACGGGTGCCCAGGTGAGCCTGGTCCGGAGAGGGTTGTTCAAGGAGGAATTCCTGCAGCCCAGCCGGAGACCGGTCCGCCTGAAGGTCGCCAACGGAGAGATTATGGGTGGTGGCACCCATGAGGCCACTATCAGTATGGAATTCTGGGAGCATGAGCGCTTGAACCGCCCTGAATTGGCGAAGAGAAGCACTCTATCCGGGAACTTCTATGTGGCCGACATCACAGACTGGGATATGATCATGGGGTATGACTTCATGGTGGCAAATGCCATTGGAGCCCTTCCCCATAGCGCAACGCTGGTCCGGGAGGATGATGAATGCCTCACATGGCTATCCACGGATTATGCATGCGGATTATCCCAATGGAATGCTGAGGAAGAGGATCGGATCGTCCGAGCGGTGCAAGCTGTGGGTGCCAAGTCCGGAGGAGACCGCGGAGTTCAGCTCACGGAGTATGGAATGGCGCCGCAGGTGTATGACCGGATGATCCAGACGTTGGGAGCCGAAGCGCCTGAGACGGACGTCTTCGCTTCCCGGGATGCCCCACCTTTGCGGAAGTGCAGGAGGCATTGGCATCGAGGAGACTCAGCCTGGCACAGGCATTGGGGTTTGAAGGAGTGGGGGCCCATGTATTGGCATGGCTCCCTGGATAACACCAGACGTACGGTGGAGAAGATCGTCGCGGATAGGGCGAAGGGGATCCTGGTCATAACCGGCATAGGATCCACCCCATGTCCGCTGGAGGGTCTCAAGTCGACGCTGGACTCCATCACTCTGAACGAGATGTCAGTCAGGCCAGAGGAGGAGTTGTTCATCGACGCCAAGGGTGTATCAATGCCCTCCCCGGGTCAAGCGTGGGGTACCAAGGCTTTCCTGGTGGATGGGGCGCAAGCCCAGCCCACGGGTGATGAAGCATTCATCCGTAGGGTGGAGGCGGTGCCCATGAAGGTCATGTTCGAGCCCAAGGAGGGGACGGATCAGCCAATTGATGGCATTGACGTCCTGTCCCACGCCGAGTTCGACAACGCCGTCAACTACATGCGGATGGGGATGCACGACCGTGTGGCAGCCAAGAAGAGGCGGGCCATGGTCACATCTCCGCATTGGTGGGATGACAAGATATTGGTCACCGGCAAGTACGAGAAGGATGAGTTCGTGGCGAGGGTCATGGATCACATCGCGGACCAATATGATGGTCCGGTTGGGTCGGACCCGCCGACATGGGATTTTCCAAGAATGGGTGCCGAGAGCGACAAGAACCAGCCCAAGGCCGCAAATTTTCGAAGATTATCGGTGGGAAGCATGCCCCACGACGATGAAGACGGCATATCGGACGAGGAGAAGTCGGATTCGGACCCGGACGAGGCCTACACCGCAGTGCGGTTGGTTGTATCGATACCGAAGCAAGCGGCTGAAGAGGCCCAGGAGAACCCGAAGGTCGCCGAGCTGAAGGAGAGGCTGCTCAATGCCTATCCGCGGCTATTCAGTGGCGTCGCCAACAAGAACCCTCCAGATCGTGGGAGGTTTGGCACAGCGAGGATCAAGCTGAAGCCGAACCCCAAGATCTATCGTCATCGGGAGTACCAACTTCAGGGCGATCGGGCCGAGGCCATGAAGAAGTTGTTGGCCGAGTTCATTGAGCGAGGATGGATCGAACCCTCCGACAGTGAGTGGGCCAGCCCAGCCTTCATCGTGCCCAAGAAGGAGAAGGGCGAGTGGAGGTTGGTGGTTGATTACAGAGGTTTGAACGAGCAGACCGAGCACGACTCGTACTCGCTTCCCCTGATCGACTCCATCCTCCAAAAACAACAGAAAAAGCGGATTTTCACGGTGTTAGACCTGAGACACGGCCATCACCAGATGCCGCTACACCCGGACTCCAGGCCCTGCACAGCGATGTCGACGCCGCTGGGGCCCATGCAGTGGAAAGTGGCGCCTATGGGCGCCAAGAATGGCAACGCCGCTTTCCAGCGCATGATGGAGGACCTACTCGGTCCTGTCCGGGACCGTGCCGTCCCCTTCGTGGACGACATCATCATCGGGTCCGGCACGGAGAACATGACAGAGGACGAGCTCATCGAAGCGCATGAGAAAGATCTGCGCCAAGTGCTCAGCGAGCTGGACAAGCACAACATGGTGTGCAAGCCCACCAAAGCCTCACTCTTCGTGAAGGAAGTGGAGTTCACCGGTCACGTGGTTGGTCACGGGCAACGCCGTCCCATGCCTGGGAAGCTGGCGTCCCTGCACCACTGGGAGAAACCCCAGACCATCAGCGAACTCCGATCCTTCATGGGGTTCTGCAACTACTACTCGGGCTATGTCCGAATGTATGCAGAACTGTCGGGGCCGCTGCACAAGATGCTGCAAGTGGGCAAGTTCGATGGCCGGAAGGGGAGCAAGAAGAAGCTTGTCTAGACCCCTGAGGCCGAAGATGCGTTCAATCGCCTGAAGGAGCGACTCCTGGGGCAGTTGGGACTATTCTTGGTGGACCCGGACAAGGGATTCGTGCTACGGACAGACGCCTCGGACTATGCCGTGGGGGCAGTCCTCGAGCAAGTCCGGGACGACGGGACTCATGTTCCCGTGGCGTTTTGGAGCCGGATCTTGGCCGAGGGCCAACGCCGCACCTGGACCGCGAGGGAGAAGGAGACATACGCCATTGTTTGTGCGCTCAGGAAGTGGTCGGGTCACATCGGATTGCAACCGGTGGTGGTTTGTACGGACCATCAGTCCTTGCAGAGCTGGCACAAGGAGCAGGTCGACACCCCCTCGGGACCGGCGGCAAGGAGGGCCCGATGGCATGAGACGTTCGCCAAGTTCGACCTCAGCGTTGTGTATGTCCCGGGGAAGGACAACACTGTGGCAGATTGCCTCAGTCGATGGGCCTACCCTGCGGGCAAGGCGTGGATGGACATATCCAGCCATGGGGACGCCGAGGAGACCGAGGAGGCCAAGCGCATTATCGAGATGGAGAAGGCCATGGAGCAAGAGGGGGTCAAGTGCTTTGTGGTGATGGCAAACCGTACGGACCTGGCCAAGTTCCGGGGCGCCCGCGTCCAAGCTATTCGAGAGGAAACCCTCGAGCAATGGATGGTGGCCCCTGTAGAGCTAGTCAGGTCGGTGCTCACAGAGGACTGGTCGGATGACTATGCGGCATCCGAGCACTGGAGCAAGTACTGGAATGCCGTGAGCGCCCCGTCGGACGACGAGTGGCCTGAGGGCTTGACCGAGGATGGGGACAAGTTATTCCTCAAGGACAAGCTGCTGGTGCCCGAGAACCGAGTGGAGGAGCTCATTGACCATTGGCACAACGCCCAGCTCATGCACCCTGGCCCAGACAAGATGCAGCAGGACCTGGAGTGGCGTTTCAAGTTCCCTCCGGGGTACTACGCCATCCTGGATAGGTACTGCAGCGACTGTGCCGTGTGTCGGGCCACGAAGAGCCCCAACCACTCCACAGCGGGCAACCCGGTGTACACGGCTATACCGGAGGCCCCTATGCGGTCCGTGGCCATGGATGTGTTCGCCATGCCTGAGGTCACCGTGGACGGAGAGACCTACGACTGTGTCATCCTGGCGGTGGACAGGCACAGCGGATATATGGTGGCAGTCCCGGGCAAGAAGTCCAAGAAGAAGGACAAGAAGGACAAGCATGGAGTGGGGCTGCAGGCCAAGACCGTCGCTAATGCCATGATCAGGCATCGGCTGACGATTTTTGATGTCCCGGCTGTCATCTGCAGCGATCGGGGCAGTCCGTTTGTGGGGACGTGGTTCAAGACGATGTGCAAGCACATGGGTATTCGGCACGCCAAGACCGTGGCGTACCACAGCCGATCGAATGACCGAGCTGAGGTGGCCGGGCGGCAGATGTTCGAGAAGTTCCGCCAGCTGCATATCGACGAACCGGGCCGGAATTGGTATAATCCGCTGTGGAGAGTACTCCAAGTGTATCACGACCTTCCGGGACCCACTGGACTGTCGCCCCATCGCATCCTGTTCCTACGGGATCGGGTGTCACGCACTCCCCCGTGGTTGAACCATGGCAAAGTGGCCCGGGATGCGAACGCTATGATGGCTGAGGCGGACGACACGGCGGCCAAGGTGTGCAAGGCACTTCAGGACGAGCATGACAAGAGGGCCAAGTACTTCAAGAAGGGAAAAGTCCAGAAGTATGCTCTCCAAGACACCGTGTGGGTGGAGCGGCACAACAAGGATGTCCTGTCCAGGCATCGGCAGGCGTCTTGGTATGTGCCGGGGGTAATCGTGCGGAAGGTCGGGCAGGACGTGTACGCGGTTCGTGTGGGGGATAACAAGATCGTGGACCGCGACCATACCCAGCTTCGTCCCCGAGCACCAGACCCCAGCGGACGTCCCGTCACCTTCGAGTTCACGGCCGGCGATGTGGACTCGGACGACGAGGGTGAGGACGACGACTTCACCGCCGAGAGGATACTGGCGGACAAGCCGGACCCGGGGACGCCTGGGGGGAGGCTTTATAAAGTCCGTTGGAAGGGATTCGCCGCGTCCAGGGATTTGTGGGAGCCTCCGAGCAGTTTTGTGCCGAGGTACACCACGGTCTGGATGGACTACCTGAAGAAAAAGAATATTTCTTTGGATGTCAAGGACGTGTTGGTCCATTTGGTGGCTGCAGTAGCACCGTAATGGATCCCCCTTGGCATTTTTGTTTGTTTTTGTGATTGGGAGACGGGTGAGGGCGTTCATCCGGGGATTTTTCGGCCTTGGATGGCCATATACCCCCTTCACTCGATCTCCACATATATATTTCATTGTGGTATACTTATTTAGGTCGACCGACGACGTTTCTCTATCTTTGATCCCCTTGGTCCATGTTGTAGATCAAGAGGAGACCGGATATGGCGTAGGGCACCGATTATCAGTGTCCTCTACCCTCCCTTGGGGCGTGGTGGACGCCTACGACGTGTGTGGGGCCTCCATGTGTCCTTGGGCCATGGGGGGGGGGGGGGTTGGAGCCCATTGGGGTCCTCCCGTCCTCTCTTCAATGACTTCCGAGCGGTAACAAGGCTCTGAGAAGGGGGGTGAAGCCGGTTCGGACCCCCGTGGCCATCTTTGGGTCACTTGGGGTGTGTATCTATGTGCCGGCAAGCCGCCATTGGCTGATATCATACTCTCCCGTCCACCTGAACTAACCCGATGTGATAGTGTGATAGATTTGGCCATTCCGGCTACGAGCGGCCATATTCAGTACTGAGGCGCCGCCAGCGGAGATTTATATATCAGAATCTCAGGAATCAACAGGGTTTTTTTATCATAATGTTTCCGAAATTTTTCAGCCTTCCGTTCTGATGGTCAATGTATCGGCGACTGTCAGTTGGCTCGCGATTTTGCGGTAACCGAATGGTTAACTGTTATTTACAGATATTTTGGCGGAAATCCCGATGAGGGGTCAGATTTCATCAGTAAAGGGTTCGTTGCTTCCGCATTTTTCATATTATACACTCGCAAAATTAATCCGATTTTTTCAGACTTTCAGAATCGGATTTTCGACTTCGACATCGCCGCACTCGATATGATAAATCTCGAGTGGTCGTACATTTTTCCCCGATCACGAATCAACCTTCCTTTTGTTGTGCCCTTCATTTTGAGTGGAGTTATAGTCGAAACAAAAGTGATTCGTGAGACCACTTTGAAGAATCATATCTCCGGCCCATGGCGAGGAATATCAGTATCGGGAATTGGGTTGGAACCGCCTTGGTCTCAACTTAATTTAGGAGCTTCAAACGCCTTTGGTGTGTACACATGCCGGGTGTAGCAAGGGATAATGGTCAAGAGGGTAGAAAGGGATATATAACTCTTGGACCGTGCAACCGAATATTTTAATGCGACTTTCGAGTGTACCGCATGAGTGTTGGGGTTGCATAGCAACTTTTCTTGGGTTCCTACGTATTTTTAACGTGAAGTTATGTCCATGGAGGGGCATGGCATATCATGGTGGGAGCCACTTTTGGAGGGTATGTGTTATATGCATGGTATGGACTTCGATATGCTCACGCCCATGTTATATATCTTCGTGTGGCCGAAGAGATGGGGAGCCACACGTGACAAGGGCTTTGCCCATGTCCCAATCGTGGAATTCAAAGCGCTAGACTAAGTCTACCGCATATGTATTGCTCATGGTATGTTTGGCAAAGAGATCCATGAGTGCACTCCCATTTTCATGGGGCATGTAGATATGAGTGGCGAAGGTATCTCCATGCGCCCGATCGGGGATCCAAGTGGGGGAATTGTTCGCAAATGGTTCCAATCATTTGTGTATTGAACCATGAGCGGATATCATGGGTGAGCGTAGAGATATACTATCGTGACAACTTTGTATTTAGCATTATTTGCATGTTTTTGACCTCATTTTATGCTCATTTTTGTATTTTATGTGCTCAACTGGTCGGCTAACAGTAAAGTGCCCAGAGATCCGTGAACTATGGTATGTTGCTTATATGTCGGCATATGCTTCGGTGTTGTACCTCACCATATGCCGGATCACATGGTCACTTTGGCTTGGCACACGAGGCCTCACAAAATTAGGTCTCAAATTCATGAGTTGACTTGTGAAGCATGTCATGTACATAACCGGAGGGGTTTCGGAGCCAATGATGGGATATTCTTGGGCATGGACCTTTGGTCTATATCACCCTTGCATACTACATTCCGGTTTGACACATGCATGGAGCATTTGAATATTTGCCGTATGCATTTTTGAGTATATAATTGAATTTTGGGCATTATGGTGTGATTTGCCTGATTTTGCCATGTTGTGAGGTCATCTTCATGGGGCAGTTCTCCAAGCCCATTCGACTCCAAGTCCAACCAAGGTTATGCCAGGGTAGGGCATTCTCCTGGGTGCCACTCTAGGCCATGACACGCCACCTCCCCTATTGGGCTAGGATTTATAGGCATGGGAGTGAACACATTTTTGGGGTTTGTGTAGTGACTTTTGACACATGGCATTCAGCCATCTCAATTGACCTAGTTCAGGGCAATATGTGGGTGAGTCAAGGGAAGGTCTTGAGTCCAGGGAATGAGGGGTTTATGGCTGTGAATGTGTACGTTTACCTCTTTCCCCAACTTTGTTTTATTTGTGTTCATATGCTAATTTCAGGGCTTTCTTCCTTGGTGCAATTCTTGTACATGCCCGCCACCTTGAGACGACCGGTGTGCTGAACGGAAGCCCGCAGTGTGGATTGGATTTTGAATCGGGTTATTGCTGCATTTGTGGGATCTGGTTGCTATTCAGGGTTGAAGGAGGATTTTATTTTATATTCTATATTTTTGGACTCTGGACCCTGGACTTTGAGCAATGCAATCGTTGATCAGAAGCAAATCAGCAGGGGTTACAGGCGGAAGGGGCACAGCAGGGGCCGGTCCTGGTAGGGACCTTCTTTACCTGGCACTCCTTTTGGCCTCTGGTGACCAAACCAAGTGCCCTGCAGGTCCTTCCGACCTGACTGATGGTGCTGAGGCGCACACGTTGGCCCTTTTTCTCCATGGGCATGGAAACATAATAATTCAAGAAATTCAAATGAAAAAAATTATTTAGGGTCATTTACAAACCCAAGGTGACGAATTCCTCGCGCCTGCATTTAGGGTCATTTCCTACCCAAGGCGCCCCGCGCCTGTTTAGGGTCGGTTACCAACCCAAGGCGACGAATTAACGCGCCTGATTTGGTTACTGGTGGACGAGCAGCGCCTTCCGCGCAGCATGCTGTCGTCGCTTCAAGGATCAACCATCATAGGAGTCCACGCCACTTGTCAAGGTGCTGCAGGGTCCAGAATTCCTCAAGACCTCTGCTGGGATCGTCGTCATCACCGCAGGAGCTCCTGGAGCTGATCTCAGGGCTGTCGTCGTTGCTGCTGTTGCCTTGGGGGCCAGTCTTGGCCCAGGCGTCCCTTCTTGCACTGTATTTCTACCAGTGCAATACCTGAGGCTGCAGTCTGTTGCGCTGCGTGAGTTGTCGAAAACCAGGCAGCAGATCGGTGCCTCGACGTCGTGGGAGCTCATCGACAGGTCCACCAGTGAACCACGCGGACAGCGGCAAGACCATTTGAAGCATTTTCGGCGGGGGTGATGTCCGTGCGTCCACAGAAGAATCGAAAATCCTTCAACCCATCACCCCAACCTCTCCAAGTACTACATGAAGTCTATTCCAAACTTCGATTCCATTGGAGTTGTGTAAATGGTCTTGGATTCCTTGCTCACCCCACGGGGAGCGTCCGCGGACACAATCTGGCGTCTATGGACAAAGAGATGGTATATGTAACAAAACAAATGCGTTGACATGTACAATGTATATGTATCACGTCTAAACTATAAAATGGCTTAGAAAAAAGGACGAAACGATGGCGGCGGCGTCGCCGCCATCAGAAAAACTGACGGCTACCAGTCGTCGCCATCAGGATCTCCACTGAGATCCTGCCCAAACTGGACCAAACAGTGGTTTTTGGGCGAAAAACAGTGACATATGGTGATTTTTGAGTCAAAAACACTCATTTCGCGTGTCTCCCCCCAACGCGTCGTGTAGCCGACACGACGCGTCTCTTTCCCAATTGATATTATATATGAAGAGGGCCACTGTTGGGCCACGCCTTGGGCGCCTGGCTGATTCCCTGGGATCGCCTCAGGATTTTCTGGAAAAATCTTTTACGTGACCAATTTCGTCAAAATTTGACCCTCGCGGAACGCCGCAAAAATGGTCACGGCTCATTTCTATAATTCTGAAAACGATAAATCAATAATAAAATTGATGAAAACCTTCGTAAGTCCAGAAATAGAGCTTCGATCTGGGGCTGCGATGCGCAGGCGACGAAGGTCGGCGCCAGCCCAAAAATGATGAAAAATGACGATTTCTGGGGTATTTCACAAGAATTCCACAGAAATCGCGATGTCATAGGCTGAGAATCAGCCCAGGAAAAATCCTGATGAACAGAGCGCCACTGGCTGGGCAGCGGGTATGGGTGAGGCACCCCATACCGCTTCACCATTGTTCGACCAACATTTTCACAGTCTGCTCACCTGTGATTTTCTTATTGCAAGGGAACACACGGGTGAAGCGAGATAGGCCACAGGTGACCACTAGGCAACTATCATAGCCGCCGAAGCGTGGTAGGCCGTGGATGAAATCCACGTAGAGAAGAGAGTTAGCACAATTGGGTATGGGTAAGCTGGAGATCAGGCCCCTATCCCTACTGTCGCTCTGCTTGCTGGCATGACAGCCACAAGCATCCGCAATGGTCTCCATACGCGACCTCAGTTCAGTCAGGGTTAGACTAGAGTAGAAACACTCACAGGAGAAGTCCACTAAACGATTAGCGCCAGTGTGACCAGAACTGAGATGGGACCACTGTAGGCACCCATCCAGTCGTGCCTCAGGCACCACAATTTGGTCCTCGTAGAAGAGGTACTGATTGTTTTTATACCACTGGTGCCCGTCAATGACATGGGGTTCGAGACCAGTGCTGAGGGTTTGGAGTATTTCTTTACACTCTGACTGATAGTTGGTTAGACTCCAACCCTCCAGGATACCAGCAGTGCGCATGGGCAGGTCAAGCTGGACATCCATACGCTGGAAAGCCTCTCTGGCGAGCGCCTCAGAGCTCTCACCTATAAGCGCATCGAAGTTGTTGCGCGATATATGGTCAGACAGTTCATTCTTTATTCCGGGGATATGATGAACTGTCAGCCTGAACTGGCTCAGGTAAGTCCACCACCGCTCTAGCTTTGCTTTCTCTGGTGGTGGGCCCTTCTGAAAAGACTTCACAGGTTCCTGGTCACACAGCCAGACAATAGGGTTAGATCCCAGGAGTCGGGATTGTGACGAAAGCACCAACATACCGGCCAGGAGTACCTGGTCATAGGTGCTGTAATTGGAACGCGCTTGGTTCCATTTCCAATTCCAGTGTCCCAGTGGCACTAGCCGCCACTCACTGGTAGGATAGTCATGTTTCAACGAACCATCACGGTTCAGTCCACTAGTACGATAATGGCAGTGGGTTAGTTCAGCGGGGTTAAGGTCCTGCCATTGGTAGATCGTACCACTCCCCCCTACATCACTGGCATCAGTGATCAGGACTATCTCGCCCTTAGAGCGGGGTACTCCCAGGCAGTTGGAGGAGGCAGCTTTCTTCTGCAACTCCTGGAAACACTCTTCCTCTCTGGCGGTCCACCTCCAGGGAGTAGTTGTCTTGATGAGGTCAGTGAGGGGGGCAGAGGAGTAAGTAAAATTGTGGATGTGACGCTGATAGAAATTACAGGCGCCAACAAAACTCATCACGTCGTGTAGACCCTTCTTAGGGTCATCGCAAATCTGCATGTCCTGTAGGGGCTGCATTTTAGACGCGGCTGGTTTCCAGCAACCATACCCCACGTCGAAACCCAATTATTCCATCTCCTCTTTCATAAACTCACATTTTTCGAGTTTGATTCGGAGATGGTTTTCTTGACAAACAATGAAAAATCATGGAGGAGAAGGACATGGTCCTCTTGGGTATTAGTACCCAAACTCACGTCGTCGATGTGGGCCTCCATTTCTGCACTTCGAGAAATCAACTCCTGTACTAGAGGCCTGCGCCTCAGTATGTACAAATTTTGTTCATTAGCTCTTGGAAAAGCACTGGGGCATTAGCCACCCCGAAAGGCATAACCTTCCACTTAAAGACACGGCCCTTAGGGGTTATAAAAGCCAGCAGCTCCTGAGCTGCGGCGGTTAGGTCCACCTGCCAGAAACCAGAGCGTTTGTCCATTTTGGTCTTGTACCTGCATTCGGCAATACGCTCCAGGGTATTTTCCATGTTAGGAATACTCCCTGAGTGGTTCTGGGTTTTCTTGTTGACCTCACCATAATCAACAACCAGTCGTAGGGCAGTCGACCCTGGTTTGGCAACCAGGAAACAGCGACTGCAGTGATGGGGGTAGTCCCCCTTCTTATATTCTTCAACGAGGCCAGCATCAATACATTCCTGGATCTGGCGCTCTATTTCTTCAACCTGTTCCTGTGGAGCGGGATAGGGACGACGCCTCACTCGCGTCTTTTCAAATTCAGGTTTCAGTTTCAGGTCCATCTGGACCAGTTTTTTACAAGAGAGGGGGGGCGGCAAGGCGCCGAATACCTCCTCATAGGTCATCAGCAGTTTCTTCAGTCGGGGGTCAAGGTTAACTCTCCAGTTTCTGCAGGAAATCCTCCTCAGCATGGAGGTTGCTCTTTCCATGTTTTTTCTTTTTCTGCCGATCATCAGTTTCGGCAGGCACAGAACCATCGTCCCACTCAGGGGGACATTGCTGCCCATAGTGCAGAGAATACACTAGCGGTATCTCAGGATCAGGCAGCGTATAGGAATCATCGTCCCCCTCAGACCAGATGGAGGATTTCCAGGTCTGTCTGAGGTATTGCAGCCGCTGTTGGCGCTCAATACCTTCGGCCTTCAGGTACAACAGCCGCCGGAGTTCCTGAGTGTCATGCTCAGACAATGGCATGTTATTAGAAGCAGGCCGCGCCAGAGCATCAGCAATCCGGGCCACGGGTTCACCTGTGTGCATAGGCTGCATGTGTAGCACTGGCTTCCCAACAGGGGAAGCGGGCTCAGAGGTTGACTCTAGATCTACCTCCTCCAGCAACAGCTGGGCTAGGAAGGCACTGTGTTTTAGGTCAACACAGCTGGGTTCAACAGGAGGAATAGTACTGGCGATCTCAGACAGTTGGTCGTCAGCATCCTCCTTTACAGCTGCAGGTTCCAGATAGCCATCGGGAGACTCACACCCTGTAAGTGTGGCAGATAGGTGCTCAGGAGATCGATTTTTAAGATCAGAAAGGGTCAGGCCACGATTTTCGGCCATGACCTCTTTCAGTAGCACCTGGTCTAGGTCACACAGGGGTACAGGATTCAGAGATCCATCAACGATGGACAGGAAACTGGCCCACTCAGGGGCCTGCATAGCTGTGTCTGAGTCCTCAAGCACATAGATGGGGCCGTTGGGGAGTTGCACTGTTCCCACGGTCATTCGATCTAGCATACGGCGCCAGTAAGCATGTTCACCAGAGCAGCCCCAGTCAGGGGTGCACATGACGACCCTTCCTCCCTCATAACCGATTTTGGTTAGAACCTTCGCGAGCAGGGAGAAGGGAGGGTTAGCATACGCTAGGCCCATTGCTTTCCAGAAGAAACGGAAAGCGTTGTTCAATTGTTTCGAGCAGTACAACTGCATGATGTGCTGTTGTTAGCTCGCAAACAATTCCACCTGGATCTCATCCAGGTTTACCTGAAGGGCCGCCAGTCCATTTTAAAGAACGTGACGGGCCAATTGGTAGTTTTCAGTACGATAGTGAGTCTTGGATGCGTAGCGCAGCCCAGACTCTTTTCGTCCTGTCAGCTCCAAAGGTACGGAGAACAGCCCACTGCCAAAGTCGCAGGGCAAAGAATAGGGGCGCTGGAGAGACAGAATTTTTACCTGGGGGTTTCTTCGTAGGAAGTCTGTACCAATGACGATGTCAAAGGCGTCGGTGTCCAGCACTCTGCAGTGTTGGGTCACGGTTTCGTCGCCCAGGCATATAGTCACATCGACCCCCCCCAAGGAATGGATGCTGCGCCCATCCCCTACTCTTATGGCCACGGTCTTAGATTTCTTGAAAGTCTTTAGCAGGCGCCGGGCCACTATGGAAAGTGTTGCACCGGTGTCAAGCACCGCTCGAAAAACTTGATCCCCGATTTTCACGAGGATCCAGAAAACCAAGTCCTCCTCTTCGGAACCGCCCCCCTACTCCTCATCAGGGAACTTGACATCCAACCCTGCAGCTATGAGGGACCTGGCCATCCAGGCCAATCGCCTCTTCTTGGAGGTTTTCCCCTCAGGGGTAGCGTTATCCCCCTGGGGGCGCTTCTTGGGATCACCTGCGGCAGCACGGGGTGTAGCAACAGGAGGGGGTGTAGCAACAGGCGCCGATGAGCGCCTCTGGGGGTTAGGGGGTCCACCTTTGCCACCCCCCTTGCCACCTCCTTTACCACCTTTATCCCCATTGTGAGGGTTTTTGGTGGGTATTTGGGTCTTCTGGCGTTCAGCCTCCTGCCGCTTGAGTTTATCACTCTCGCGATTCTTCATGTGACATTCATCTTCGTAGTGACTACGTTTGCCACAATAGCCACAGGTGATGGTACACCTGAAATGATCCTGATGGGTCACAGGTTTCCCATCCTTGGAATGCTGCTGACGTTTCATCTGCAGCATACAGCTACTGCGTTGATCGCAGTCAGGGGCATGACAAAGCCCCCCCTTGTCATTGACAGGTTTGCAGTAGAACAAAGGGGGTGTACCCGCATCAGGTTTACCCTCATTCATGGCACGTAGGTGACCCCTCCCTTTACCCCCTCCCTGGTTGGTGTTAGTGGGATTTTTAGGCCCTTTCCCTTCGCCACGTTCGGGGGTAGGGGTACCACCCCGACCCAAGTGCTTCTTGAGGAATTTCTCCATGTGGGAGTCACTCTCCCTCTCAAGAGCTAGCTCAATCAGCAGGTCCACCAGTTCGTCGTACGAGTGGGTCCGGCTTTTCCTCTCAGAGGTAGCGCGGCAGTCATTCCCCGTACGTTGGGGGATCTTACTCATGAGCCACAGGTGGGGCTCAGTGGCTCCGTAGGAGCCCACGTTCATCCGTGAAAACAGCTACTCCAGGTCGCACACGTATTCAGAGATTCGCATTGCGGAAGGAAACTCAGGGAGCATAGGTAGCTCCTCTATCTGTGTGCGCACACTGAGCTGAGTCTCATAGACTTGGAACGTTTTCTCCAACCTCTGGAGTACCTCTACCCAGGTTGAACAGGTTTTCACAATCTGTTTCACCTGTTTTTGCAAAAATTTCTTTTCGCAGGAGCGTTTCAGCAAGGAGCATTTGGTGGCCACATCCACATGGGATTGGCCAGAGAGCAACAGAAACTCAGCAAATTCTTCTGCCTATTCAGGCAAATGTTTTTGGTCGAACTCCGGCAGTTCTAGCTAGATGTTCGCCTGGGCAATAGGTCTGCCCATCTTCCCACCCCCCGGGGTTAGGCCAGAGGGAGAAGGAGATACGCCGGCAAGAGGTGCCAGGGCCGACAGCCCTCTTTTCTCAGTCTCCGTCACCGGCACGTCCTGTAGTTCAGCAATAGGGACTGTCCTGGCGCGAGGATGAAAAGGGCTGGGGCAAGTAACCTTGGGTAGCAACCTGGACACCCTTGATCGTTTGAGATCATCAGCCAACGTACTCAATCCTGGTGAAGGTGAGAGTAGCGCTGGCTTGATACCCAATTTTGCCTTGACAGCCTCTGACAGAGCTGTCACATCCGGGTCTTCCGATCCGGATAGAAGTTTGGCCAATAGCTCGGCCGTACGATCCAGAGCCCCATGGGTGGGCTCTGGGCGAGGTGGATCCATTATCGGCAGGTCTGGATGCCTTGCTCTTCGGTGTTCGTGTGCTCTCGGTCGTCTCGGTAGTGATACTGTGTCCGCTATGTCTGTAGATGGCCCAGAATAGAGGAAGGAGCCCATCTCAGTTTGGGACGGCGACCCGAGGGCATCCAGAGGTAGTTCTGCATCTACTCCTACGGTGGACAGGTGGTACTCTTCGTGGAGCATGAACTCGTCCATCCTCCTTCGTAGGTCCTTTTGTTCTTCAGCACCAACTCCAAGTTCGGAAGAAGACGAAGCTGGACAAGCCGACCGGGAACGGAAGCTTCGACACGCCTGCGGAGCCTTTAGAGGCTGTCTTCACCATGGGCCGCTAAGGTTTCCATGGTTAATGGGATTGTTCTGGGTGTATTTAGTTCCGCCCTTCTGTGCTCTGGATCTTCCTAAGACCCAGATGCTGCTCTGAGTGGCGGGGCACTCACTGGGTGAGATAGTTGAACTTGTACACTTCTGATCGGCCAGGTTCGGTAGGACATGTTCAGTGTGTTTTTCTTGTGCTTCTGCTGAGAGTCGGTTCGAAAGGTTCTCAGGGTTTGCCTCTGCTACCGGAAAGATGTCCTTGATTAGTGCCCTATAGATTTTGATGAAATCCTGGAGGTTTTTGATGGTGAAATCCCAAAACGAGAGGGGCAAGTAGAGCAAGAACAAGATGTGGATCGAATCAATGAATAGTTTGAAATCCAGTGTAACACAGAAGGGCTGCAGATAGACAAAGCAGGTATAAACACAAAGATTCAATCACAAATGGATAATACAAAAGATTTTATATGAAAACTGGACTGACTCTAGCCTCCAAGATAGCATCAAGCACTTCATGTGCACTCTTTTGGGTGTAATGGTGATGGTTAGGAATGTGGGGCATAGGTGTCAGGCCAGACACAGAATATGACTTGGCCAAGCAACTGAATTCAGAAACAGTTAAAAAGTAGAACCACAATAAGTGGTAGAAACAATTGAGTATAGGGGTCTTGGGGTGGGAGACCACTAGGCTTAACCTCCAAGGCCTAAAGCATGAAATGCCTATTCTATTTCGGTATATCCCCCATGAAGGAAGATACCTCCGCTCAGTTGAGTGGTAGGAGTGAACTTCATGGGGGGGGCTAGGGTTATAACCCTAGTTACTTTGAGAAAGTGTACTAAAGGCTTCAAAAGAGTGACAAAAATACTTAAGTTAGTCCTAGCATCAACAAGAGGGTTTTAAAGGGGGCTTGGCCTGGATCAAGCCCCCCAAGAAAGACAAGGCAGTGACTTTTTCTTACCCTTGAGGCCTGCGCTCATGCCTGTACAAGCATTCACGTTCAGGTCAGATCTTGGGTGTGCCCACTCAGTGATGTATTGTGCTACAGCTATGCTGCATAGCAGCCATCTATCATATCTCCATTTGTTTGTCTTGGGAGGCCTCGGTTTTTACCAATGCTCTCAGCCTTCCGTCACATCAGTCCCAAGCCTGGATCTCAGCACATGTGTGCCTTGTGGCGCCAGGGCGGTGCTGTGTGCCTTGTGGCGCCAGCATGAGATCACATGTGTGCCTTGTGGCGCCAAAGCAGTGCTGTGTGCCTTGTGGCGGCAGCGTGGGAGCACCTGTGTGCCTTGTGGCGCCAGGGCGGTGCTGCGTGCCTTGTGGCGCCAGCAGCATGTATGTGTCTGATGCGGTTGTTGGGTTGGGGATGCAAAAGTTGACTGACTCCAGTGCCTTTAGTGATGGCCACTCTATTTGTTTGTTTTCCCACATCGCTCATCCCTGTTTTTTCGGGGAGTGCCCTGTCTGTGCACGCACACCCTGCACGTGCCCGTCCAAGGCCAGGATGCCTTACCATTTTTTTTCTTCAGCATATCTATGATCTTGAGTGCCCCCCCCCCCACAGGGTTAATTGTTGGGTGAACGGAGAGAGAGGAGCCACTACAGCTGTGTTTCTTTGGATAGGGTGCTAAGTAGGGTAGAGGCGATGTGCCCCACAAATGAGAACCCCGAAGCCAGGTGTCATGCCTGGGTGGCATCCCCCAACAGGAGTCCCCCTGGTGGGTATAGGGTGGCCCAGCAGAGAAGCCGCACACAGACAGAGAGACATACAGGGGTATAGGGGAGCCATGGGTACCCCCCCCCCGCAGGACGACAGGGAGCGTGGGAGGGTATAGGGAGACCCAGGGACACCCCCACCCCGGGCCAGCAAGGGATGGAGGTGAACAGTGCTCATATGGCACGCTTTGTGCCCATTATCTTTTTGTCAATCCCTCCATGGGTATGTCGGGTTTTGCGAGGAGGGTGTAATGGGCACATGCATGCACAGGGGCAGGTGCACACACGCGCGCACGACAGTGGCCGTGGTAAGATAGAATGTATTTACGTTTGTGTGAAGCGTCGTTCATTTGAATTATCATTGTTAACATTCCAGTCTTTACATACATTGCTTTGCACTGTAGACCATCATGCCAAAGAGATTACTTTGTGTCTGAAATTGGATTCTCCTCTTCATCTTCTTGCTGCGCATTGGTATTGATATTGAGATCGTCTGCTCGTTGATTTTGGTCGGAAACAACATTTCAGAAGGTGAAAAGCAGCTTGGGTTTTAGAGGAAGAAACAAGTCCTTACAGTAGACTGAACGCACAAGATACATGATGGTTGTTATGTAAAATATGTAAATTATGTAAATTAAGCATAAGTGCTCCTATCTTGTGCGGTACAATGTGTGAGCTAAGTGGATGGAAAATGCATGGCGCTTCCCAAACACTCAAGCATGTGCAAAGCAGCACGTACCGCCTTGCGATGGTGGCCGACGTCCTGCCATGTTCGATGCCGGAACTAGTTCAGATTGAATGATTCATGAGGCCAAGGCCAAAAAGTGGGCTTCATGGGGCGGATAGGATTTTCGCGCCAACTTGACGTTTGTCTTTCAAGAAAAGATTTGGCACTCCCGGGGAGCCCAAGGACCGAGCGAAGCCGGTAGTGCGGCTTATGAGCCACAAAAGCTTGATTTTGACCTCAGCTTATGTTGCAAGAGTACGTGTGTATGCACTCTCGTCAGTGGCATAGAGGGCATCAAAGCATTAGAGCCACAAAACATCGAAAAAAATTAGACACTAAGGATTAGAAATAGGCACTCGTACTTTGAGAGTAGGCACACATCATGCTCAGAGTGGCCAATTGATGTTGTTGGAACTCTCTCGTACGGATCCTCAGCATCTCACGACGCTAGGAAGCAAGGACAAGGACACGTAGGCGAGCAACATCCGCCCCAGTCGTTCGATTTCCTCCTTCACGGTCGAAATGGTACTTGCTCGGTTTCCTCCTTTGCACAGGGTAGACACGGGACATGTCACGAAAATGGAAACCACCCAACTTTTGCTCAACCAACGGTCATTTTGCTTTATTATGGTCTAAAAAGAACAAAAGACGTCCCCCCGACCATCGTGCACATGTATACATGTCCACAGGCCAAATCATGCTCATTTTTGGGGGCAAAAAGTCCCTCCGGAATGTATCTTCAAGCCTAAAACAAGTGCAAAATGGTGCCTCATGCGCTATTTATGTACACAATGTGGAAGAGAAAGATACTTTTGTGGTGCAAATTGCATAGGGGACCGTCTTGCGACCTCGGTAAGGCGAAAAAGCAAAAAAAGCAAAAAAAAGCACTTGTTAGGAAATACCCATACTCCCTCCAACAAGACAAAACAAGAAAAAAACCTTTATGAAAAGGAAGTAACAACTTTTGGGGGGATATCAACATTAAGAAATGGTGTAGAGTGGATTCTGACATGGGTTACTTGTGCACAGCACATGCTATGTTGGATTTTTGTCACATTGGGATATAAAATTCATGAGCACAGACCTGTGGCAAAAAAGTGAAAGATCCAATGAAAAGATAATGATATCAGTTGTTGATTCCACTATTTAAATTCTTGCCAGAGGATAGTGCACTGTGATTTCCGAAAAAAACCCGAAAATCGGCGCTGTAGGGAACAGCGCACGATTGGGGCCAGGAGGGCATGTACTAGCGACCTCCCCGATGCAGAAATCAGGCTTTCATCCGGAACAATTTCAGAGAAAATCCATCCGGAAGGTTTTACTCCCTCAGCGCAGCCCGCCTAGGCGCGCGTGCTGTACGCGGTGTAACCCTCTAATCCCCGGTCATGGCACGCCAAGAACCCGATTGGTGACTAAGAAGAGATGGCCGACGTTCTGTAGACTTGCAAGAGAAAACAATACTTGCACATATAGACGAATGTTGTGACGAGATGGAAGGAAGGTGCGAGGCTTTGGACGATTTACCAGCAGATGCGCTCAACAACGACTGCAGAGAGGTTCATGACGAATACAAGTTGCTGCGGGAAAAGGTGTCTCGTTCTGCATTTGTCAAGCTCAAGTGTTTGCAACAACCCGAATATCTTCGGATGTCGTGCCACGGACGAGGGCTGCCAGCCTCGTGTGTCTCCTCTTGTGTCCTTACGTGGTAGAACACCTACGGGTGTTTGGAAGTGATAACACCGTTGTCGCTGTTGGAGTCAGGGCCCTGAGAGGTTCGAGCAGGCACAACGCGCCTAGTCACCGAGTCAACTCGCCGTGCCGTGCTCTCCCCGAACTGTACCACCTGTTGTCCTCCTTTGTCGATCTGCCCTGCGCTCCGCTACGGGCCCCCTTCCCTACCTTGACCTTCCCGCCGTGTCCGCTGCCGCTGTGTTGGCAGGCCCCCTCCAGTAGCAACGACAGTTTGCTATGCAAGTCCCCTGAAGAGTTCGTGCAGCCACCGGCTGGGCATCGCTTCCCTTTGCTGTCCGTCCTTGATTGTGTCTAGGTTGAAGAGACTTTTCGGAACAGATGCGAAGACCTTGGAATCGTGCCATCGGAGGACTTGCTTGGTGCAGTCAACCTGGCTTGTGGCTCGCGCAGGGTGCTCAGTGTCACCCACGGCCGCACCCTCGACGATCCCAACGTTGAAGCGTTCATCAAAGCGTTGACGGGACACGACGGGATTACTGGGCTTGCGTTCAACTTCAATCCGAATCTCACCGACAAGGTAAGATACCCTCCTTCGCAACTTGTTGGCCGCCGCTTTTCCGACCCATCCCGTTGAGCGCACGTGTCACCACCATCGAGCGAGGTTGGCTTTTGCTCCTTAGGGATGCCAAAGTATTCTAGCATATGTGGCGGAGACCCCAAGCGTTACGACGGTCGAGCTTTGTGGAAGTGCTTTGAGTATGTGGTGTTTCGTCCTTCACGTTCGTCAAGGCACACAAACGGCGACGCCGCCTAGGCGGCTTTGTCCCCGTCAGCACGGCGCGGGCCTGGCGTGGGCCTGCGCGCGCTGCGCTGGCTCCATTTGGTGAACCTTCTGGGTGTGGAGCAGAAGGTCATGCGTGTTCATGTGTGAGCGGGTTGTCGGCGCCGGCGAGGATTTGGGATATGCTCGTCTTGGCTCTTAGCGGACTCAAGTTGCGATCATGTAAGAGCCGTGCTTCGAGCGAATACCGTCGTTCAGCTGAAAATTGGAGACAATTGCATTGGCACCCAAGGTATGGATCTCGTCGGCGTCCATATGCACTGTCGATCGTCGTCATGGCAGGGCGCTTATGTCGCGACTGGCGTTGCCCTGTGGGGTACCAGCACCAGCACCAGCAAGCAGCAGCAGCAAGCACCAGCAGCAAGCACCAGC